>JAJLTV010000003.1:0-352906 GCA_030568405.1 Myxozyma monticola
CACGGTCACCAAAGCCGGGAGAGGGCGCGAGGTTGGAGATGGGTGAGGAAAGAGGCGACTCGTCTGAGGGCTTCGAGGGGAGTTCCTTGTTCTTAGCATTTCTCGCTCGTACGCGCAGAAACGCCATCGAGAATGTCGTCCAAAGCGTCCGTCATGACAGCCGAGCCTGGTTAAGTCAGCAACCCCGTAAAGATAGAGCGTCGGAAATGCCATTGCTAGCATCGCGATGTCCTTCTCAAACTCATCAATTGGCGTCGAGCAGAGGTCAGGTGCAGGCAAGTACGGTGGCACGGCCCGCGCCGCTACGTGGTCTCGAATGGCGCCTTGGATAATTTCTCTGTCGGTCGCTGCGTGGGGATCAGTGTGTTCACCGCCGCATGACCCAGCTCATCGTCCGCGTTCTCATCATCCTCGGTGCTATCTTCTTCCGGTACCGTATCGACAATGGCAGGGATTTGCCCGAGAAAATCTCCATTCTCGGGAAGCTATTGCAAGCGCTCCTCTGAAATAGCAACATTCTACGTTGCGTCAGAATTTGAGAATTCCGACCGCGTAGAGAACTCTAAATTCCAAAGCACGTGACGTAAATTCTACGCGTGCGTAGAATTGAGAAATCCTACCGCTTAGAAAACTCTAAATCTCAAAACACGTGATGCAAATTCTACGCGTTGCGTAGAATTTGAGAAATCCGACCGCTTCGAAAACTTTAAATCCCAAAGCACGTGACGCGAATTCTACGTTGCGTAGAATTTGAGAAATCGAGCGCTTGGAAAACTCTAAATTTTAAACCACGTGATGCAAATTCTACGCGTGCGTAGAATTGAGAAACCGAGCGCTTAGAAAACTCTAAATGCCAAAGCACGTGACACAAATTCTACGCAACGCGTAGAATTTGAGAAATCGACCGCTTGTAAAACTCTAAATTTCAGAGCACGTGATGCATTTTAAAACTCTAAAGCGTAGAATTTGGCAAATCCGACCGCTTGCAAAACTCTAAACCTCACTTAATTTCAGGCTTCGCCTGAATTAGTACCAAACTTAATTTAATGCTTGAGCCTTTGTCCGGATCCGAAAGCGGTTAGCAATGCGAACGCTTATTGTTCGCCATGATCTCACGATTCGATCAAAGTGTAGCAATATCGCGAGACAGTAAGACGCATTTGGTTGCATGCTGCCTGAAGCAGAGTTGCTTACTCCGTAGTCAGCACTCAGCAAGTCAGCTTGTCGCCAGACGCGAATCTATATAATGCTGCGAGATCCGCTGCGTTCAACTTCGCAATGTGACTTGTTGATGCGACTTACTGCTACATAACAGACCAAGATCGTTAGCTACTCAGCTCAAGGCTTCCACAAGACCAACAGCAGCAACAGCACATCATGTCTCCCGCGAACCTCGTCTTTGGCAGTGCCGGCATCGGACTGCCCGGCCGCGCGGCCGACGCGGCCGCCTCGAAGCCCTTCCTCGACCTGCTCAAGACGCACGGGATCAAGGAGATCGATACGGCCTTCATCTACCCTGGCGTGTCCGGCACCTGGACCTTCTCGGAGCGTATCCTGGGCGAGCTCGACGCCGGCGCGGACTTCCTCGTCGACACCAAGGCCCAGGCCCTTGTACCGGACTGCCACACCTACGACTCGCTCATGCGCTCAGTGCCTGAGCAGCTTGAGCGTCTCGGAGTTGAGTTTGTCCATATTTTTTACCTGCACTTTCCCGAGCGTGACGAGGACCCCGTCGAAGTCCACCGTGCGCTGAATGATCTTTACAAACAGGGAAAGTTCAAGTACTTTGGTCTGTCGAACTACTCCTCGGACCAGGTCCAGTTCTTTATCGACAACGCAGAGAAGCAGGGATGGGTGAAGCCGTCCGTCTACCAAGGCGTCTACAACCTAGTCTCTAGAAACCTGGAATCCGTGCTGTTCCCGCTGCTTGAGAAGAACAAAATTGCGTTCTACGGGTATTCGTGCGTGCTCCTTCAAGGCTTCAATTACTCTGTATTGGCATGTCACTGACGTACTTTCTCTAGTCCTCTCGCCGGCGGTCTGTTCACCAATTTGACAAAAGACAAGCGCAACGCCCCTCAGGAGAAAAACGGCAGATATGACACGACCGGTATGTTTGGCAGTAGTTTCGCGTCCAAGTTCGCCAACGATACCATGTTCGAAGCTGTCGATAAGCTTGAGGAACTCGCAGCCGGTCACGGAATCACAAGCAACGACATTGCTCTTCGCTGGGCCCGTTACCATTCTCCCTTAACCAAGCAATTCGGCGAGCTCGAGAACGCGGTTCTGCTCGGCGCGTCAAAGGTAGTGCATTTGGAGCAGAACCTGAAGAGCGCGCAAGAAGGCCCACTTGACGACGAGTTGGTGACGACTGCTGAGAGCTTGTGGGACATTGTTCGTGCGGTCGCGCCTCCTGGCTATTTTACTGTGGGATCGGAGAGTGCCAAAGCAAGCGTTCCGCCTGAGTAGTCAGTGAGCCTGGAATTGCCTGATAATTGTAATGAACAAGCTCGGAGTCTGTGGATACGACTGTAGGGTGTGCAGTGTGATTAGCTACAATATAAGCAATATATAGCGACGAACTCGGTAATTCGTGTCCTCTTTTATGGGATGTGCAGAAGTGGAACATGCCACTTTACGAATAGAGCACGGCAGGGAAGGGGTACCCAATCGCCATTTAGATAGTTCTCAGTATTTCACATATTCTGCTCACAGACTCACCCTCCGACTACTACTATGCAATATACCGCCCGCTAGTACTCACCAAGCCAATAACGGCTGCGCGAGGTCAGTGATGCTCTGCTCCAAAGAGATATACCCCAGTCCGAGATCCTTGACCGACTTTGAGCTATCTGACGAATAAATCTCGTCTTTACCAGCTGGCTCATGAGATTCACCCTCAGTCGGCACTTTGCCCTTCAATTCCGGGAACTTTGTGCGCAAAATCTCACAAATCTGCTCGTTCGTGACATTTCCTGCAGACACGAAGTAACGCTGGTTTGCGGCCGCGGGTTTTTCGAGCGCAAGTACGTGGGCCATGGCAACTGTTCGTACGTCTACCCAGAGAGAAACTGGAATTGGTGGATACTTCTTAAGAGATCCGTTGAATAAAGGCCAGACTAGACCGTTTGAGGTGTTGATTGTGTCTTTCGTGACTTTCTGGATCATCGGCCCTCTGTGAAAATGTCAGCAATGCTTTACTGTGTCAATCTAAAAAGTGACGTACAAAACGATAGGAGGGCAGATAGTCGTGATTGAAAAGTCGGGCTTCTCCTTTTCCAAGAAGTCCCAAGCTGCTTTCTCGGCAAACATTTTACTAGCAGAGTAGCTAATGGCAGGATCGTTTCCTGTAGCTTGCTCCCAGGTAACCTATTTATTCATACCTGTCAGTAATGTATAATCACAAGCCCAAACTAATTACAGTATCATACCGGATTGAAGTCTTTCTCGGAGTAAACGTACCCAGGCCGATTCCCTTTTGATCCATCGCAGATCGACGCGAAACTCGAAGTAATCACAACTTTCTTAACTCTCTGCTCGACATTCTTTGCCGCTGTCAATACAGATAAAGTCCCCTTAATTGCCGGATCAAGTAAATCCTTAACTGGATCAGTGATTTGAAAATGAAACGGAGACGCCGTATGAACAATGTAATCGATTCCCTTGACCGCTTCGTCAAACGCGTTCGGCGCCGCGATGTCTTTTACTATCACGAAGCTCAGCTTTGAGTCCGCTGGGTAAAGACTTTTCAGAAAATCGGCTTTGTCCTGAGATCGTACCGTCGCTACGACGGTGTAATCTTTCTCGAGAAGATACTTGAGGACCCAGCCGGCAATGAAGCCGGACGCGCCGGTAAGCAGAACAGTAGGCATTGAGAAGCTAGTTGAAGTTTGATGATTGATACAACATACAAGTCGTTGTTATTTAAGAATAGAAGTCTTCTGAAGTTTGGGATTATGACAGATCGTCGGAGGCATAGTTATAAGTGTACCGGGAATACAGTTAAGCCGTCGACAGCTAAGGTTTTAAAGGTCGGATATGTGGGGTGTTTAACTCTTTGAACTCTTTGGCGGGGTCGCATTTTCGGCGGATGTCGGCACAAATACCGATACAATGGCACGGCCGTATCTAGAAGTAATCAAGTGTGGGTTTAGGCCGGCCGTCTCGAGATCAAGTTGACAACGTCTCCACGGCTCGATCAGTTTTGCAGCGGGGCAATTTCACCAAAGCCGCACGCGTGATTCCTATATAGGAAATATGTCGCAAGTTGCTGGAGTCTTAGAAACAAAATAGGCTCAAGAGCTAAGAAAAGTGGTACACGCATTTATTACGCTGGCAAAGCAATTACAAATCCGTCATAAACTCGTTCAGCCACTCGTTCCTGGCAATCATGCTTCTGAACCTCTTACCAAAGATCCAAAGCGGAATTGTCAGCAAGCATACAACCAAAAACAGCATTCCGAGAATACAGAACACCAAAAGTACGCCATCTTGTACAAGCCAGTCGTTCACAAAGTAAGTCAATCCAAAAGTCAGCAAATTGCGCAGATTGATGGCGACAAATGCTTCCTCGGATAGCTTTGGATGCGAATCCATAACGTATCCAAACACGCACCCACTTGCAAACGCAAGCGCCATATTCGCAAGTCCAAACGCAAGAACCGGACCACTCCAGTGTGTCTGATAATGTACCGCTGCGCCAAATCCAAAAAACCCGGCGGTTCCAATGATCATAACTGGAATAATCAGCACGAGTCGGAACTCGGATTCGTAGATTCCACGATTCCTGCGAGCAAGTGCGAGGCATATATAGTCGTTAAGCGGGCCTGAAATGATTTCACCAACAGCAACAAGTACCATGGGTGAAATGCTGATAAGACCAGTCTGCGAAACTGAAAAATTGTACGGCTCGACGGTGAAAATACTAGCATTCACGACGCTGAACACGACAATCCACGTACAGGTAGTGCCGTAGATCAAGAAAGCCCAAAAGACCGCAGGGTAAAAAAACACAATAAGCGGGCGTACCATGACTTTCCATAGAGGAGCCGTAGAGTACCGTCCCGATAAAACTGCCAGCTCTTGCATGTATGTCTTTTTCTTCTCTCCGGCGCCGGCATGAAGCGCTTCAATTGGGCCGCTTTCCAAAACACCGTCGCTAATTTCGTTAGGTCCCGGCGCTTTTTCGACATGGATACCGCGAGATTCCTTTTCGGCAATTGGATCAATGTTGGCCAAAGCTTCTATAGGAAGACGGTTGTAGGCAGTCTCAGGAACAAGGAACACGACAGCCACCATCAGTATTCCAAAAAAGATAGCGCAGACCCAGAACATCCACTTCCAGCCAGCGTCTTCAATAATGTATCCGCTGATCAGTCCACCTCCAGAAAGTCCACAAAGCAAAAATAAGTTCCAAACCGCGACACGAGTTCCCTTTTCATGAACAAAATAAATGTCGTTGAGCTGCGATGGAAAGAATTAGCCAGATACATAGATTCAGAAGTAAAAGGAGAGAACTCACTGTACACTGGACCAAGACCTCATAAGGCGCCATTCCAAATCCAGCAAAAATACGGCTTCCCAAGAACGAGCGGTAATTCTTTGATGCGCCGCCCCATACAGACGCTACAAACATGATTACAATAGCAAAAATGTAGACAGGTCGTTTGCCATAGATCTTTGCAAGAGGATTGACAATAAAGAGAGACAACCCGATTGTGAGAACGAGCCATGCCGTAGACTGGGATAACGTGTCAACAGTGATTCCTAGCTCGCCTGCAATCTCCACAAATCCGGGTGAAAGCATGGGACCAACTGCACCGACAACAGCTGCAGAAAGGCCGACGATGAGAAGAATCATATCCTTCTTCCATTGTGGCCACTGGAGTGTCAGTAGAGTCTTTTGTAGTCTATAAGAAGAAACCGCCTTACATTGAGTGGATCGTTGGGAGAATCGGTTGGCTGAGGGACAAGAATCACATCTGCGTATCGACCGGTACCGTGCTTAAGCAGCTCCGGGGGTAAGTTTGCGTAGATAGCTGCGGCATCTTCCTGGTCGTTGAGGTTTGCTGGTAATACTTAGCATTGGAGCGTTATAAGGATCAAGTAGTGAGATATACATACATGTCCCTGGAATGCTTTCCAGATGCGTGTCATCAAGGATTCCAAAAGGCATTGTGAAAGGTGTTGGGAGTAACTGTCGAGATGAACAGTAGGGACGTGTGAGAAAGACCAGCGGAAGGGGCGGGAGGGGTAGGTATATATCTTTCTCTTTCTGAGAAGATCGAGAATGTCAAGACATGGACGTCTAATGATCTGGGTATTTGAAAACAACAGTCAACAGTCTCCGCAGCACCGATACTCAGCTCTTTTCCCCTCCAACCCCTCCATCGTCAACTCTTCAATCGAGACTCATCGTGCGGGGCAATTGGGTATACAGCTCACGTAACAGGTTTGACAAGTCGCTGGCCCGAAGTCGAATCCCACAGCCAAGTTCCGCATGCCGTTTAGATGGATGAAAAGGGGAGCGGCGCGGCGAAACCATTTAGCCAAGTTCGCGTCAACACCGTACTGATAGTCTGATGTCATATGCATCACATGCCCGTCAGAAGGCTGCGGATACAGCGTGCTAGGGCTCAGCGGGTAAACCTGCCGAGAAACGAGAAACGTGGGGTAAACGACTCCGCCGCGCGCCGCGGAGCGTGCGGTTCGACGCGTTCCGCCGCAGCGCAGCGCAGAAATGCACGTCAGCTGGTCCTGGTTGGTCCTGGACGATCTGGCTCGAACCGACAGCCTGCAGCGACAACTACAACGGCATGTGGGGCATCCTGTCACGTCTTTGCCCTTCGGCGACATGATGTGGGCTCGATCCAGCGAGCGTGCAACTGAATTCTGTACAAAAGTCATCAAAATGATATCAGCATGGCCCTTCACATAAATACACAGCAGATTCCAGTACTACACCACACAACTCATCGCCAAACTACTTCCTGTCATGCCGTCCGCCACTGCGCCCTCCTCTTCCTCTGGCATCAAAGTCATCGTCGTCGGCGCGGGCTTTGCAGGCCTCACCGCCGCTATAGAGTGCGTCCGCCACGGCCACTCGGTCTTGCTCCTCGAGTCCTTCCCCGAACTCAAACCACTCGGTGATATTATCAGCTTTGGAGGCAACGCCGGCCGCATTTTTCAGCGCTGGCCTGGAGTCGAGGACCAGCTTGACCAGATCTGCCACAAGAGCACCGGATTACAGTACAAGACCTATCTCGGTGAAGACGTGCTGTTCCAGGATTGGAGCAAAGAACCTTATTATGGAAAGAACTTCAATGGACATCGCGGTGAAATCCACTTGATTGCTTACGAGCATGCTTTGGCCGTTGGCGTCGACATCAGACTTGGACACAGGGTTACGGATTACTTTGAAACGGACACGGAGGCCGGTGTCGTCGCGAACGGAGAGCGCTTCGTGGCAGACGTCGTATTTGCCGCCGACGGCGTGCGGTCCAAAGGTCGCCAGATTGTTCTTGGGTACGACGACAAACCAAAGTCTTCGGGATACGCAATCTTTCGGACTTGGTTCCCGTCGGACGAGATTGCTAAGAATCCACTAACCAAGTTTATGGTTGAGAACGGTGACGCGCATTGTGGCTGGATGGGCCCTGACGTGCACTTTCTGGCAGCGTCGATCAAGGACGGAAAGGACTTTAGCTGGGTTTGCACGCACAAGGTACATTGTTTTTCATTTTTTTCATTTCACATCCTGGCAGATCGCACATATGTTAATGCAAGATAGGACGACGCGGATATTGAAGAAAGCTGGCAGACCCCTGGAAAGATGGAAGACGTGTTCAAAGTTCTCGAAGGCTGGGACCCTGTCGTTCAAGAAATCGTCAAAGCTACACCCATCACCAGCTTAGTGGATTGGAAACTCGTCCATAGAGACCCTCTCCCCAAATGGCTGTCTCCACAGGCGCGCATTGCGTTGATCGGAGACGCAGCCCATCCGTTTCTGCCGACATCTATTCAAGGTGCAAGTCAGGCCATGGAAGACGGGGCCACGTTGGCTGTATGCCTTGAGCTCAGTGGGAAGGAGAAGGCGCCTGAAGCGCTGCGTGCGTACCAGGAAATCCGATACGGACGAGTCCGAGCAACGCAGAAAACTGGAGAGGCGACTCGTGATCAGTGGCATAAGGCTGACTTCTCGAATCTCAAAAAGGATCCGGATGCGCTGAGGCTGCAGCGCCATGAGTGGATTCTGGGACACGATGCTGAGAAACATGCGTACGAGGTATACGCGGACACAGTTTCCAGACTTCCTGAGCAGGCAGTATCCCAATAGATCTGGGATTGGATCTGAGATAGTACTTCGTTAGTGCGTAGTTTTGTCAAAGATAAACGCATACTTATAGGTCTGCCGCTTCTGGAGCTTCTGCTTCTGGTGCCTCCACCTTATCTAAAACTACCGCATTTATCAGCATCACCACAGCGTGTCAGCGTCTCTGTGTGGAATTAACCGCCACGACATGTAGCTCTTCAGGACTCAAAATCGGTTTGTCCGCAAAACTTCTGCGGCTCCCCACACAACACTTCGAGGCATTCGCGACTATCGCTCATTAGCTGTTCGCTCTATACTTCTAGCGCCAGTACATCAGCTGGCAGCTGCTTAGCTCTCCACTTTCTAAACACGCGGTCAAGAAACTCTAGTTTGCTAGCGACAACTAGTAACATCTGGCGGTGAACGAATGAACTCGAGACGATTTCAGCGCATGCCCCGCGTGCGGCGCAATTCGTAGTGGGTTTGGCCGGGGTTAGGACTTGCCTTCCCCACATGGCCTCTCAGAGTCTGCCATATATAAGCAGACTTCGGTCGAGATGTAGACATGACCTTTAATACCTTCTCCTCAGACTTACACTCTTGTTTTGCTAGCTGATTTATCATTACATACAATGGTGTCCGCCTACGTGCTAGCCGCAGCGTTGCTGGCTCTGCCGCTCGCCGTGCTCTGTCTCGACATCTACAAGTTCCTCCGCATGCCTCCCGGTCCTACACCTCTTCCCTTCGTTGGCAACAAGTTCTCCTTACCTCATTCTCACCCCTGGATTAAGTTCCAAGACTGGTCTCGCCGGTACGGCCCAATTTTCACAATCTGGATCGGTCGTCGTCCAACTGTGATCATCTCAGATCCTAACGTGGCCGCCGAGCTGATGGAGAAGCGAAGTGCAAACTACTCGTCACGTCCGCGATTCGTGGCAATGGGCGAGCTCTATAACGACATGGCATCGGTTCTTGTACAACCGTATGGGAAAGAATGGTCTTTACGTCGGAAACTGCTGCATCAGGCGTTAACTCCGGCTGCTCTTCGGCTGTACAAGCCCGTGCAGACAGCTGAGGCATCGAGGTTATGTCACCAGTTACTCCACGACCCTGCGGACTGGGAAATGCTGATTGATCGGTTCACTTCTGGAATTGTGTTTGTCGTGTCTTACGGTCGACGAGTCGACTCTTTGGACGCGAAGGTGATTCGACAGAGGCTAGAGTACATGCAGTACATGTCTTCACTGAACGTGCCTGGGGCATACATGGTTGAATCGCTTCCGTTCCTGAAGTATCTACCTACATTTCTTGCCCCATGGAAGAAGGAAATTCAAGATCACGGTCTCGAAGAAGCAGAAAACAGCATGTCGCTTGTACAAGCCGTCCGAGAAGACATTGCGCGCGCCAAAGCAGAGGGCAAGGAAGCTCCAGATTCGCTTACGAAGCTACTTTTGAGCATGCGAGAGACCCAGAATATCCCGCTTTCCGAGCGCGCGTTCTCAGCTGTTCCGTCTACACTCTTTGGAGCTGGTTCTGATACGACGGCATCGACTATGTGCACTGCATTCCTCGCACTCGTCACACACCCCGAAGTACTCATGGCCGCGCATGCGGAACTCGACACTGTCGTTGGACGAGATCGGTCGCCGACTTATGAAGACGAAGCGAGACTGCCGTACATGAAAGCATTGATCAAGGAGGTACTGCGCTGGCGTCCTGTCGCGGTATTGGGCGGGACTCCTCATTCATCGACCGAAGACGACGTGTATGACGGATACTTGATCCCGGCCGGCACCACGATTTTGGGTAACTCGTGGGCAATCAACCTGAATGAAGAGTACTACCCAAACCCGCACCACTTCAATCCCAAACGCTTCCTCGAACCAACCGCTGGATCACAGTACGTGTCTGAAAAAGACGATATGGAAAAGGGGAGATCACACCCGGCCAAGGGCGGACATTCGTCGTTTGGCTGGGGCCGTCGCATCTGTCCTGGTGCCGATATTGCGCAGAACAGTCTATACATTGCGCTGTCTAAGATTATCTGGGGGTTCGACATCCTGCCGGTTCCGGGTGTGAAGTATGACATATTTGCGTACACGGAAGGATTTAATATTCGACCGCAGCATTTTGAATGCATCATCCGTCCGAGAAGTGAGGAGCACAAGGTTGTATTTGAACGGGAATATGTTGGCGCGGAGGAAGTCATGTCGCAGTATGCGCCGTTTGAGTAGTTATGTACTTGCTGTGATGTGGCTAGCTTTAAGAGATGCGACTGCACTTATGTCATGTGAGATAGCGAGTTGGATTTACTGCTGCGCTGAATAGAAAGTAAAGACAAGCTAAGGATTGCGACGCGCGTCTGGTGCTGCTGAGCTCTACTCGTAAACTGGCCTGTTAAACTCCTGCACACTACATAAAAAATCACACAGATCACCAAGCCTGGCTCCATTGAGGATTCGTCGCTATAAATTGGCCTGTTTTTGCTAAGCACATTGCTCGTTCTACAGTCATATCCGCCGACTTTGAGCTTGGTCATTGCTCAACTTATAATCAAGCAGTTCCAAGCTCACTCGGCCACTCAAGGCTGAACGTTTGCTCTTCGCTGCAGCATCACTACATATAGCCAGGAGGCGCGACCTCACGAACGACGTCCCATAAGCTTTCAGCAGCCTTCACCAATTCGTCGTCAAGTGGACCGGCTTGGGCGCTCTTGAGATTCTGCTCCAGCTGCGCCACCTTTGACGCGCCGAGCAAAACCGCGTTCTCGAACTCGCCGAATTGCTTGGTCAACGGAGAATGGTAACGGACCCAGCGAAGAGCAATGTCGTTGCTTGTGATTCCGTGTTTGGCTGCAAGTTCCTCAAGCTTATCGACGGCATCGAACATGGTGTCGTTGGCGAACTTGGACGCGTAACCACTGCCAAACACACCGGTCGTATCAAATCTGCCGTTTTTGACCTGAGGTGCATTGCGCTTGTCTTTTGTCAAACTGGTGAAGAGACCGCCGGCGAGAGGACTAGAGAGAGTACGTCAGTGACATGCCAATACAGCATAATCAAAACCTCAAACAAAGGAGAACTCACGAAAATCCGTAAAATGCAATCTTGTGCTTCTCCAGCAGCGGGAACAACACAAATTCCAGGTTTCTAGCGACTAGGTTGTAGATGCCTTCGTAGACGGCTGGCTTCACCCATCCCTGCTTCTCCGCATTGTCGACGAAAAACTGGACCTGTTCCGGGGAGTAGTTGGACAGACCGAAGTACTTGAACTTTCCCTGCTTGTGAAGATCGTTGAGTGCGCGGTGGACTTCGACGGGGTCCTCGTCGCGCTCGGGGAAGTGCAGGTAAAAGATATGAACAGACTCAACTCCGAGACGCTCGAGCTGCTCCGGCACTGTGCGCATGAGCGAGTCGTAGGTGTGGGCGGGTGCCACAAGCGCCCCGGCCTTGGTGTCGATGAGGAAGTCCGCGGCGGCGTCGAGCTCGCCCAGGATCCGCTCCGAGAAGGTCAATGTGCCGGGCATGCCGGGATACCTGAAGGCCGTGTCGATCTCGTTGATTCCTTGCGCCTTGAGCAGGTCGAGAAAGGGCTTCGCGGCGGCCGCGTCGGGCACGCGATGGGGAAGTCCAAGAGAGGCGCCGCCAAAGACGAGGTTCGCGGGAGCCATGATGTGTTGCGGTTGTTGGTTTCGTAGAAAGTCTTGAGCAGAGTAGCGATTAACGAACGATTTTGGTCTATTATGTAGCAGTAACTCGCATCAGGAAGCACATCCATCCACTGACTGTTATATGCAACAGCCGAACAGTGACTCGCATCAAGAAGCAAGGTTTCGCAAAGCTGACAACGAAGTAAGCACCGCCGCTTAGGAAAAATCAGGCCGTCCAGCCGTCAGCTCACAGGCAGCAGCTATCACGCCGGGACAGCTGCACAGGTTCCCGCGTTCCGGGGGTTTACTGCCTACAGAGCGCGGCCAGAAGGCCTTGATATGCTCGTAAAACGTAATTTCTGGCCGGAGATACGCGTTCAATTCGTTCAATTCGCTCAATTAGTCCCGTAAAGCCCGATCTGGAAATCTGTTTACAATTTGCGCGCCGCACGCGTCGCTTGGCCCGTTTGCCAACTCGTGCGACTACAAATACCAGACGATCGCCCGCCTTCCCACCTTCTCCCTCCTTTCCCTCCTCGTGCGCATCTCCCCCTGCCAACCCGCATCCACGAAAAGAGCATCAATTGCCATGGTGTCTCGTTATATGCTGGTTGGCCTGCACAATCTGCTCGACATTTTAAATGTTTGACAGTATGTGTTCCAGCGAGATTCGGCCCGCCAACCGTACTCGGCATGGACTTGGGAGGTGTTGCATCGGGGTCCCGGGGACGGTAGGGGCCTGTATCATTTGAACATGTATGATGATCTTGTGATACCCTTTGGATATGTATTATTGCATTTCTTGCATATTTGCATCGGATCGGGGCTATAGACTGGGAGAAAATCGGGATCGAACGCGAAAAGGGCGAGAAAAACAGGGTTATAATCTGCGAAAATGTGAAAGCTTCGACTAAGTTTGGGTTGCGCGTTTATCGGTTTATGCGATCGTACCTAGACCAGGTGCGTTGAGAAATCGAGAACCACCGCCATGTTGTTGAGGCTTTCGCGCGTTTCTGTCCTCTATCTATCGTCTCGCTTCACCCCCGCCAAACCGCACCTTTTTTTTACCAGCATCCCTCTCGACATGTTATTGGTGATGTAATGCGTGACTACATCACAGCAGTGTTGAATTGTTGACCGATCGGCCGCCCCCCGAGCCGGTTGAGTCCAATCGATGGTGTGATTTCCTCGAGAGATCAGATGCTGTGGCCGGATCAAGCTCCGTGATTCGAAGTCTATATACGCGGCATGAAGTCATGGAAGGTTGACCGATGAGTTTCAGTTGTCGGAGATCCGGAGTTCCAGGATACCTATTTTTTCGACCGGATGATTGCGGACTACCCTCTGGCGTGAGGTCGACCGACTTCCTGGAGCGACGAAGCGACACAGTGAACGGGTGTCTTTGGAAAGCGGGTATATATCTTTGAAGTAGATGATGGATAGTAGTTGGAGTTTGTTTGCGGCTGTTTGGCCAGGCATGGTTCTGGAGGGCGGAGACTCCACGTCGGACAGGATCTAGGGGTCGTGTGTCTATTGTGAATAAATATATTGTTAGGGCGCACGGCTCTAAAAAAAATTCTCTATATCGTAGATATATTGTAGACGTTGATGCAACTAAAAAACACTATTGTACAAGAAAGACCGATGCAAAACCGTAGATGTAACAAAACTTTTCAACCGCACTAATTCGCAATCGCCGGCTTCTCCTGCAGTCCCGTGCCACGGTTGATTTGCACGCGCCTATCTTCGCCCGCGCTGACAATTCCGACATCACGGGTCCAGTCGAGTCCAAACACCTTTGTCTTTGAATCCTTCGCTCGCGAGTCGCGGTCGATGGCGTACAGGCTCGACGTAGCGCGAACATCCCATACTCGCACAGTCCCGTCGAACGAAGCCGAAGCAAGCATGTATTCAGACTCTGGGCTTGCCACGATAGCCGTCACGAATCCAGTGTGTCCGTGTAATGTGAGCGTGGTAGTCTCGTCTGCCTGGGCGCGCGGATCGTGTAATGTGACGTGGCGGGCGGAAGAACCGCAGCATAGGAGGGATAGTTTGGGAAGATGTGCGATGGCGAGGAGCGGGAAGCCTGTCGTGCGGGTGTCGACTAAGTCGTTCGTGACGAGATCCCAGGTGCGGATAGTGTGATCCAGCGAGACCGAGTATCCAACCGAAGCATCCTTCGCGTCGAAAGTGACGCCAGTGACCGGTCCAGTGTGCGCGTTCATAAGCGCGAGCGGGCCGCGCGAGGCCGTCGACGCGGCCTGTTTCCGCCGCTTTCCAGACACGGAACGGGTCGCAACGGCAACTGTTGCGGCAGGCGCCTGCTTGTAGATTGTGGTCCAGAGACCGACGGCATGGTCTGCACCGGCGGAAAGGACGCGACTCGAGGCCGCGTTGACCGCGATGTCGTCCACGGCGGCCGTGTGGCCTGTGAACACGCGGGAAGTCGTCTCGTGTCGGGCTTGATCGTTCTCGATATCCGCAAGCACGGCGTCGTCGACCTCGTCGTCTTCGGTGCTTGCGGCCTTCCATATGCGGATCGAGCGGTCCATACCCGCGGACACGATGCGCGACGAGGAGAGCCACTTGACGGCCTTGACGGGCGCCGTGTGGGCCGCGTACTCGGCGACTACTTTGCCCGAGCGGTTCCACGTCCGTACCACGCCGTCGTAACAGCCGGAAACAATCGGAGCCGGCGCGGACGGCTCAGTCAGCACGTTGACGGACGAGACCCAGTCCGGATGTGCGTACGATGCCAGGAACGTAGGCGGCAGAATCGAGCGAGTGTACTCGAGCGCGAGCGTGTGTTCGGCGGAGAGACCCTTCGAGGTGATGTATTCCTGCAACGAGACGCGTAGAAGCTCGCCATTGACGAGGAAATCGAACGGAATCGGTTTGTCGGTCGCGAGCAGATGGTTGACGACCTCGGAGAGACCGTAGCGCTTGAGCGCGAGCGGGACGAACAGCGGCACGTCGGGCACCGCGACAGACTCGTCGCGGGTCGCGAGCGTGATGCGGACCTGACCGGAGCTGGAGGCAGGCGGCTCGGACGACGACATCGCGAAGAGGGCAATTGGGCGCGAGAGGGCTAGTGTACGGCGTTCAGCTTGCTCTTCTGATACTGCCTTGATCTCAAGCACGAATATTTTTTTTTCGAAGTTGGGAGTTCTGCGGGTCACAGCGCGTGATCCACCGTGACTCGCAGCTCACGATTTGTGCCCTTACCCCATGCATTGGCGCTAGCCCGATTCGGCGGAAATGCCTTGGTTCTTGGTAATCAGCCAGAGCCGCCGCCTGTCCGCGCCGGCGACGTCACCGCCGCGAAAACGAGTCGAAGCAGTCCGAGATGAGTCGAACACGACCCTGCCAGACCCGAACAGTGGAACAGAGTTCGCGACCCGAACCCGAGCTGCGGCAAGCCGAATACGAAGCTGCAAACAACTATCGCGCGGCTGCGCACTTATGCCGCATCTGCGCCGCCGCCGCGCGCACGCGCCGCCGCCACTTTGGCGCCGACCACGCTTCCGCACTTTGGCTGCCAAATTCCTCACCGCCAGCTCGTCCATCTTCGCCGTCACAGAACCCCGTTTCTGCCGTTCACCGGACCGTATCACTCTATCACCGGTCGTCTGTCTCTCAGCGCCGCCTGTGATTGCTGATTGCCGCGTCTGTTCGCGCTCGTACCGCTCTGCGCCCGCCCTGTAATTGAATCGCCGCCCTATCCACGCATCCTCCCGCTCTCGCACGCAATGGCTGCCCCCTTCCAGAACGACTACTTCACCGACGACACACAGCGTTTTCTCGCTGCTCTGTCGTCCTCCGACTTCCTGGGCGACTTTTCTTCGCTCCAGAACACCGCCGGCGAGCCCGCGGCGCCGCTCGCGGCCTTCTCTGGCTCCGACTTCACTCCGCTCTCCGATTCTGTCCTCACCGCTGCTCCAGGCGTCGCACAGAAAGCTGCGCTCGACCTGTTCCCTCCCGCGCTGCCGTCGCCCGCAACATCCTCGTCCGTCACGCCGAGTTCTGCGATCTCGGGCTCGCCGTCCGTCGCCGCGGACAACTCGACCTCCGCCTCCTCCCGCGGACCTTCTGCCGTTCGCGACTCGGTCTCGCCTTCCGCCGCCAACCGTACCGGTATTTCCCGTGGTAGCCTCGACATGTCGCCAGACATGGACAAGCGCAAGATTGGCGATGATATGATGTCTGATGACGATCTTTCGGAGAACGACTCCAAGCGCAGAGGTATGCGGCCATTTGTGCCTCCCCCTATGAACTCAATGCGCCACCAGTGCTAACCCTTCTTCCTGCAGAGACCGATGGCGTTGACGGCGACGACAAAAGGCGTCCCGGTCGCAAGCTGTTGACCGCCGAGCCTTCGAGCAAGCGTAAGGCGCAGAACCGTGCCGCCCAGCGCGCTTTCCGTGAGCGCAAGGAGAAGCATCTGCACGATCTTGAAGCGCGCGTTGCCGAGCTCGAGAACGAGTCGCACTCGATGTCTACCGAGAACCAGTTTCTCAAGAAGCAGGTCGACCGGCTGCAGTCTGAGCTCAAGGAGTACCGTAAGCGCAAGTCTGCTTCGGGCAAGGTTTCCTCGCCCTCGGCCACTCAAAACTATGCCCCCTTCACCTTCGAGTTTCCTACTTTTGGCGCCGACCCCAAGCTTTCCAAGCAGGCCGCTGCTGCCAAATCGTCTGGACAGTCGCATCCGCGGTCTGCCGCCGCGTCTCCGGCCACGGCTCCGTCGTTTGCGCAGAACACATTCTCCTTCGCTTACTCGCCTTCTGCTGCTAGCGTCAACTCGGCCATTCTGTCTCCCGCTTCGGCGTCATCCTCTCCCGCGCTGACGATCACGGGTATTCCGCACCCGGCCAAACACGAGGAGGACTTTTGCGCACAGCTGTCCATGGCGTGCGGCAACCGCCAGAACCCGGTCCCGAGAGCACATCCGAACAGTGTTCTGAGCCCGCCGTCGTTTGACCAAGATTTGTTCTCCGACTACCGGGAGCCCATCTTCCCCGCTGGCGAGGATGAGTTTACTCTGCCTGAGCTGACTCCGGACGATATTTTCGAGAGTGGAGATCTGAACCCGAGTTACACAAACTCGAGCACTACAAGCTCAGTCGATGGCGGCAATGGCAGCCTCGAAAAGTCGGAGTTGTGCACTCGCGTTGACACTGCCAAGATAAAGATCGAGGCAGACGACGAAGTAGTCCCCGCTGATAACAAGCCGTTCATGGGCTGCACTGCCTTATGGGATCGTATTGCTATGCACCCCAAGTTTGGAGACCTGGACATCGACGGCTTGTGCTCTGAGCTGCGGACAAAGGCAAAGTGCTCCGAGTCTGGCCCTGTCGTCACGGAGTCCGACTTTAACGACGTGATTCAGAAAATGTACACGGAAGCTTAATTGTACGGTCACTTTACTTGTCTGGTTTTTATATTAGGGTGTTAAGGTCTTGTGTTTTAACTGTTTGTTTTTGATATACTATATGTTTTGCGGTGCTGCTTTTGGGTTTCGCTAATTACTCCTGCGAAGAGCCTTTTGATATCTCCCCTTAAGTATTTAAAAAAAGATAATGCAATCTGCTTATTCTACATGATTTCAGTTTATAAAACGTATATACAAAAACGTGATACTCCAACCGCCGCCATCATCGTTGTTTTTCTCTCTCCGCGCCGATTAACTTAGAGCTTCACTCTATCCTTGTTCAACTCCTTGAACGCTTCCAGCGAGTTGAACCGCTCCTCGACTCGGAACCAATCAATCGCTTTCCACCAGTTCTCAAAGTACTGCTCCTTACCCTCGAATCCGTAGTCATTCAGGTACGCATGCTGCCACACATTCAGACACAGCAACGGAAGCGGCCACTCAGTCTGCTTCTGCGCACTCGACATCGCCGAGCGAAGCTTGTTCTGTCTCTGTGCGACGGCGTCGAGACGGGTAGACGAGCTGGGCGAGTTGAGATCGAAATCCTGGGCACGCGCGTAATCGTACGGTGTGCCGGCGTTGTAGGTAGCAACCACGTAGAGCGCCTTCTGGGGACCCTCGACCAGCCAGACAAAGCCGTTTCCGCTCATCGAGCTGGCGATGCCAGACATGTGGTCTTTGAGCTCCTCGGTACCGGAGAAATACTGCGAGATAGCAGCGTCGAGTGTCTTTAATGGTCCAGTAGAAGGTTGACTGTTGGGACCTTTCTATATTCAAGTTAATAACCCATGATCGTACATAAAAAAACCCCCCAGAAGACAACATACAAGAGAGTGAAAGAAGAAATGGTTGTTGTGCGCAAGTGACGCAAAGTTGAAAAGCGCAGCCTCATCCGCTTTCCGAGCAGTCGACAGCATAGTATCAAAAGCCGTCAATCCATCATATTTTGTATCTACCCACTCAATCAACAAGCCATTCAAATTTCGCGAATATCAAAGAAGCAAAGAACAATCACCTACCAACAGTTCGCTTCGTGAGCTCCTTTGTCAGGTACGCCTGGTATTTAACCCACGCCAGGTCAAACGTCTCGGGACTCATAAACGGCTCAATTCCAGACGCAGTAAAGGTCTCTTCGTCAGCTAAAGTCGGCTTCATGTGCAATGCTCGACTCCTCAACGCCGACACAGCGGTACAGCTGCTCTGCACGGTCGGACGAGCGCCGCTGGATGCAAGGTGCCGCAGAGTAGGCGCGAGTGCAGCAAATGACCGAGGTTTGAAAGCCATTATAGACAGATATAGTTTTGTGACTAAGATTTTCGAGAGCTAGGCCATTGTTAGCACGAATTGACCACATATAAGAAAGGCCTATGGCCCCATTCGTTGCACGAGACTCCGGCGCTTCCTTCGTTCTTGCTCTTGCTCAACTTACTTCTTCACTTTAGAAAACACAAGCCCCTCTAGGTCTTGATCTAGTCACCGCACAATTGACGTGACAAGCGACGGGCCGAACGTATTTGAGCAGGATATTAAATAGATCGTCTTCAGCGCGGTTTGCAAAAAAAGTAGACGAGATTTCTCGGGATCCATAAACTCAAATTTGGTGCGTTCCGTTGAGATATTACCCGGATTAAAGCTATATCGCGTTATGGTCTCGACGAATCGAGGTATAGTAATTGCTACGGCATTCGGACCTAAAGATACATATTGAGCCAAAAGCGTGGTGGTTTATCGTGCTGTGTATCATCTACGAACTCCTTTGGTTCTGGTCTGGTGGGTCCTCGAAGCCCCGTTCAATTCCGGCCTCAATGTCGTCCACACCTGATTCCACATCTCTCCCCACTCCACCACCACCACCACCACAGCAGAGCCCCACAGCTTCACGGCCACTACTCCCGTCACAGCCTCGATTAGCAAAGGACAAATATGGCGGTGAAGACACAGCTATGATCCTGAGTCGGTTTGAATCAGGGACAAATCATATGTATCCCGATGATCCAAACGACCTTCGTCATGTCGTGAACATGAGCGCGTATGTATTCTTCTTATATACGCTTACTCTTGAGATTTGGACCTGTTCGCTAATAAATATGCAACTTATAGTAAGGACGTATCAAAGTTTTACGACCCGTGCAAGCTCACAGCGCAAATGTCATTAAGTTGCTTGGACAGATCGCGGTACAATTCAAAGCGCGCGAAAGAGGAGTGCCGAGAGTACTTTGAGGCATACAAGGAATGCAAGACTGAATGGGTATGTATACTTCGCTTTGTTTTAATGGTATGGAATGACGGTATTAACGATATTCATAGCGGACAAAGCGACGACAGGAAATATGAGTAGTGCCTCCGGTCGACTATTGGCTCTCATCTCTAATTGTACATATCATGAGCTATAAACGTTGCATTCTATCCATCTATATACATCAGCCACAGAATCAAAAATCTCAAGAATACCAATCCTCCAAACACCAAAGTCTATATATCAATATACATGCATGTTATACAAGAAAAAAACCGTTCAGCCAGCCGTCACGGCTTCATCGTCCGAAAACTCGTCTTCTTCGTCAACTACGCCCACAATATACTCGTCTACCTCTTCAATAGTACCACTACTACCACCCCCATTTTTATCGTTTTCTCGATGAGCACTGGCCTTCCCTCTGAAAAGACCAGGCTCCTGTGCATCTTCAGGAACTCCTTTCCGACCCCTCGTAGTCCCTCCAGCTCTCATACTATCACTACCAGAACCTCCCCGCCCCCGCCTGAACGGCGTCGAAATCATTCGCTGTCTCCGCTTAGGATGCATCGCAGACGTCTGCACTTTCGTATCCGCTGAGAAATTGCCCCATCCAGTAGATGCCGGCCCTGCTCTGTAAAACGCAGCTTCATTTACTATCCCGCCGGACTTTGTTCGCGCGTGTCGTTGAAGACGATCATGCATACTTCGACGACCTGCCGCGACTGTAGCCGACAGATTAGGATCACTGTTCCGCGAATGCACGACTCGAGACGGGCCTGTACTTGGTCCAACCGTATTGGACGAGCTAACACTGACTGAGCTGTCGTCATCATAGCTACTATGCCGACTATGCAAAAACTTTGGACGGCGAGACGAGGAGTGGTGCGAATGCGGATCATGAATTGATTGCAGAATTTGATGGTGATGATGTGAATAATGGTATTGATCCGTCGTGGGAGTCGAAGGAAGATATCCTAAACTCGAGCGAGGAGAGCGGGACGTATTCATTGAGGAGACAGAGTTACTCGAAGTACTTGACTTTCGAGAAAGCGTCGTCCTGCGTTGCGTAGAAGAACGCAGAGAAGAAAATGATGAAGACGTCGACGTCCGACTCACGCCGCGCGGAACGTACGCCGAACTCGGCGACGAATACCGCCTGTCTGCAGAAACTGATCGCCGTGCGTTAGTCTGCGGTACCAGCTGAACATCAGTTCCCTGAGTTTTCTGCTCAAGTGGCTGACTAGTCGTGACTTTGTCGGGCTGAATGTTCTGCTTCTGAGATTGCTTTAACGGCGACGATATATTGAGATTCGCAGGCTTTGATCGCTTCGCAACGACTTTGTGGCCAGATTCTGGCGCTTTGACGGTACTTCCATTAGCTGTAGCTGCAGTTAAGCTCACGGCAGCAGCAGTGGTGCCCGCTGCATGACTCCCATTCGTACCATTCAATAGTTTCGGACTAGACTGCACGATCGGTGTCTGTTGCTGTTGCTGTTGCTGTGCCTTCTTTATACTAGCCCTGCTTCCACTAGGATGCAAAAACATGGACAACGAAGACCGTCGTCGCGGGTGATTCATATCTTCTTCAATAATATGCTTATGCACAATCCAGTGTTTCGCCGATATCAGCGCACCAACAAGTTCACGATACAACGGATTCCGATGCTTTTCTTTCTTGAATGGAACCACCTCTGTCGGTAATTGCTGTTCGCTCCTGGACCGTGAAGCCTCACGCAAAGTCTGCGGTTGCGCAGTAACCGGCGCTTCCTGCTCTTCGCTAGCTTTCGCTTCTTCAATCACAGGTTCGTGAACCGTTTCTGCCTGCACATGTTTCGACGCAGTTTCGTTACTGGTATGCCGACTGAGAGAAAACGATTCCTCCGCAAACCGTCTGTACTTGTCTGCTCGCCGTTTTTTCTTTGACCGTTTCGAACTTGGTTGCTCGCGTTCAAGTGCAAGCGCCCACCAGCCGGCGAGGTTGTCGCATTGTTGATTTAGAACACTTTCTCGAAGTGCGTCTATATCGACGTATGCATGTCGTAATCTCTCCAAAAGATCGCGCTCGAGTTTCGATGTAAAAGGCGTCGGCTGGAGAACAAATAACTGCGCGACCTGAGCGGAGCTGTATGATGCAAGAAAAGGGTGCTGTAAAATTTCGGTGGCCGAAGGACGGCCGCTGGATTTCTTTGAAAGCATTGACTGCAGTAAACTTAAAGCGTCTTGAGATTGTAAGTAATAAATTCACGTCAACAAGAATGAAGCTGTTATACCTTCGGGAAGATAATCGGGGTAGACAGGGTCGTCATTTGATATCCGCATTCGTGTCTGTACCTCGTCCTCTTCGTCAAAAGGTAGTTCCCCGCACAACAGCGCATAAAGAATAACTCCAAGAGACCAAACGTCGATCGCTAGAAAATGTCAGCTACTGCCACGATGATACTATAGCAATACCAGCCGCCTTTACCTTGTCCATGGTACTTTTCTCCCTTGACCATTTCTGGTGCCGCGTAGCATATTGTCCCACAAAAAGTCTGTAAAAGCCGCTTCGGTTCGCATTCGCGTGTAAATCCAAAATCGCACAACTTGACGCTCTCGTGCTTGTCCATCAAAATGTTTTCCAGCTTGAGATCTCTATGTACAATATTTTTCGTATGGATGTAAGCCACTGCGCCGCAGAGCTGTGCAAATATCCGCTGCACCTGATCCGTAGACAATCGACCATGGCGTAAAAGGAATTCGTAAAGCTCGTCGCCGGGGCAATACTCCAAAACAAGCCAAACTAGAGTTTCTGTAATCACGACCTCGTAAAGACGAGCAATGTGAGGATGCAGTAGTTGCCTGTAATGATGGATTTCGCGAGCAAGATTGAGATCCGACTTTGACGCAGACTTCAGCACGACCTGGATCAGGGCAATTAGTTCACTGTGCTACTACCAATCGGCAGAATGGAGCTCAGACTTTGCTTACCTTCATACCGGTCAATTTGTGTGTTGCAAGATACACTTTTCCAAAACTCCCTATTCAATATTAGATAGCTGAACAAGATCAACGACGAAAGTAATCCGGGTCTTCACCTTTTCCAATCATACGGGATATTCTGTAGTTTCCCACATTTCTCAGTTCTTTGTCCGTGCTAAACTCCTCCAGGATCTGGTTGTACGACTCCACTAGCTGTTTCCAGACATTAGCCAGTTCCCTTCAGCACTCTGAATAGAACAAAACTACTAACTTTAGCGCGAGCATTTTGTATTTCGGCTCTATTTCCACCTTGAGCCATCGCGCTCGCCAGATCAGTCGCGCAGCATGAACTCTGGCCGAGGGTAGTCACACCGCCGTACCAAGAACAGAGCACAAAGCGTTAAGATCCACAAAAGAGGCAGCAAGACTGTATGCCGTCGGGGTATGTATCTGGAACTGTGGAATCAGGCAGGTCGAATAACTGATAAATGCTGGCGATGCTGACTGTTGATTCGGATTTCGAGGGGCACAAAATCGATTTGCGCAACTGCGGCTTCGCTGTGAGTTTACGTCATAAGCGCCCAAGCGCTCGCTTGCTCTCCGATGTACGCGAACTGAAATGCTACGCCAGCTGCACCACCATCACGACTTTTAAATGAGTCCAGCAGCCCATCAGTGATTACTGTTTTGTGAAGCGCAGTATAGCAGCCTCACTGAATCAGTATGATTGCTGTCTAAGGACTAACGAAATTCTCCTACCGCAATGCCCACTACCAGCAGCATATGATCCCCCCACATCCCCATCTCCCAACCTGATCCGATCGAACCTCCCTCTTTCCTCCCCTCGGCATGCTCGCCGGCGCGTCGTCGTCGCCATTTCCGGCTGCTGCGGACATCCGCCATAAGATATGGGACGGCGTGATTCCGCTGCAGATCGTGTTGGCTCCAGACGAGTGCCGGTCACTCGACTCGGTTGAGCCGTATTACGTACGTTCGTCGCGCTCATGCTCGCCCGGATCAGTAGGAGAATTGCTCGTAACTAACCGACCACTCTACAGGTGAATGCTCGACGAATATCATATCTACCGTTTCTGATACCACGGATCACGGCATTCTTCAAGCCGTTCCTTCGGCGGCCGGAGTCAGCGTCAGAATTCGAATGGTGGCTAGACTTCGAAGGCGTGCCGTTGCGATGGTATGCCAGTCTGCAGGAAAAAGCTATATACGAGCGACTAACAGATTTAGGAACTGGCCGATAGGACTTTTATATGACCTCCTAACCGGTCTCGACCCGGCTTTGAGCGACGTTCCAGATCATGACTGGCATCTTCCATGGACCCTTGTACTGCACCGCAGTGATTATCCGAGCGACACGTTGCTCCGACTCACCAGTATGCAGGATCTGGCTGATAACTGGGTCAACCGAGTCAAGGAAGCTGATTTCGTGAGACGCGGGAATGCGAAAGCGGTCATGAGTCTTTCTAAAGCCGACTCAAGCGACATGTGGACCGGAGTCCAATTGCGTAAGCTCTTACAGTCCCTCAAAATAGTGGCCGGTTGGTTAACATGTTTAATGATAGATGAGTTTGATCGATTTTGGACTGTTGCAAAGAAACTGCTTCCAACTGATCCACTGTCACTGCGAAACATCCCGGTACGGATATACCTGCCGTCTTCGAACAAAGTACTTCAAGTTCTGATACCGCCATATCTATCGCCCCGTACGTACCACCAGTTGCTAAACTTCTCAATTATGAGTTTACTAACGCACATAGGCGAATCACACACTGTCGGCACAGCGCTGCGCATGAATTTGCCAGACCTATTCCCATCGCGCCGGACGTGCATTCTGGCGCGACCTGTATTGCATGGAGTCATCATCGAGATGACCACGCCGCTGGCAGAGCTTCTGTACGAAGGCATGTACTCGGATGGTTATCTACATATCTGTATCGTTATGATATCGTGACATTATTATCAAAACAGTTGCGCCTCCAGTAATCGTCCCATACAGTGTACTACATACAAAATACCACTCCAGAATTTACTCGTTCTCAATGTCTAAACTTTTATATATGTTTTGCAAAACGCCTGTCCCATGCCCATCCCTCCCAGGTCGCGCAGCCTTACGCCGCGATGACTGCACAACACCATCACCTCTTTCGGCCTCCCATAATATGATATCTCCTTCTCCTGTTCCAGAAAACACCTCGACATACTCCTGTCCGCGACAAACGAGACCCCTGGTTCGTCTACCAGTCCCACTACCGGCAACTAATCTCCGGACAAGTCGTCCCGATAAAACCTCAAATACGAGCACGTCGCCAGTGTCAGAGGGAAAGAGCAGTAGCTGCGGATCGCAGTCGCGCGCAGGAGTCAGCACGATGCTCAAACTCTGCAAATACCGATTCCGCACTAGCGGCCCAAAATTCACAAGCGAGTTGGCGTGGCCCGTATCCGCCTCTTCCAGATTCCACACTCGAAGCATCTCATCTGTACCAGACGACACGATCGAACGTCCATCTTCGAGAAACACGAGACCGTTGACGACTCCTCGATGCGATTTCACATTACTGAATCCAGCTACAGAAGCACTTGAAAACGCTTCACGATGCATGCCCGATTCAGGTCTACTCGTATTCTCGAGATTGAGCACAGTCAAGCACGACGCAGACCGGCGTACGTCCCAAAGTCTAACGGTCCCATCTGCCCCACCTGATGCTAGCATAAACGGGTCAGTTGGTGACCATTTGATCGCATTCACGGTCGGACCTTCGTGGCCAGTAAGCATCTGAGCCGCTGCGGATGAGCGCAGATCGAGTAGCCTGATTGGCGCACAGTCTGCCGCAACAGCCACCAGTGAATGTGACGTCCCTCGAGCAGACGAAACATCGTGAGCGTTCACGCGAGCGCCTAGTGAAAAGTCGTATACGTCTTCCATGGCAGCTGTATCCCAAACTTTGACAGTCTCGTCAAACGACGATGTAATGAACATGCCATCGTCGAATGGCCACCATGACGCCCATGAAATGCCATATTTGTGAGCCGTCTTCGGTGGCACGCGATTCACAATCTCATACCGATGTCGCTGTCCAGCACGTGAGTTCAGATCCCATAATATAATACGCGAATCAGATCCTCCAGAAAGAAGAAGCCGGTCATGAAGAGGGTCGACGGCAAGACAGTTGACGGTACCCGAATGACGCGTGGGAAAATACCGACTAGGAGACCGAACTAGAGAGGTGTATTGCCGATGAAGTTGCGCTGACCGCAGCTCAGAAGCCTCAATGAGGCCGGTCTCGCGAGTGAAGAGAAACGATGAGAGCATGCATGTAACACGTAAACTGAAGAAGGCTGCGAGTAGAGTCGAGCTGGACGAGGCGGACGAGGCGGAACGGGCTCGCGGATGCTCTTTCGGTCTTTCGGGCGCTTCTTCGTCAAAGAACTAGTTCTCGAGTTCAAGTCGCATTCGTCCAAACTGTATATACAACTCCACGATATCTATGCTAAAGTTGTCGTCGCAGTATGGGGAGTTGTTTAATTCCGCGGACCGCGATCCCAAAGGGGTAAATGGAAATCACATGACTGTGGGTTACACGTGACCTCGAACTTTCCCAAAAAAAAATATTGATGCCATCCGCGAACAATTTCAAGCAAGGATTCAAGAGAACTAGATACGGATAAAGAATGGCCGAAATAATAGAAGAGGAGGCTACTCGGGAGGAGACTGCTACCAAATCTTTGGAGAACGGAATCTCTTCGCTTTCATTACAACCTGGCGAGGGAGAGACGAGATCAAAATGGGACATCCCAAGGACCGAGCGAGATGACCCGTTCCAGTTCGGACAGCGGTTTCTGGAAGATAAAGACGCGGTTTGGGACCATAATGCATGGTATGTATACCTCTCTAGTCTCTGCTATTTTCTATGCAAAATTAAAGGTGCTGATGGTAGAATAGGGACCATGTCGAATGGGACGAAGAACAGGACCAGATTGCGCAAGCGCGGATAGAGACGCAGCGCGCGAACCCCGTCAACAATTTCGACAAGACTCTTTACATGAACAACCCGGCGCGGTATTGGGACCTGTTTTACCGCAACAACAAGGCGAACTTCTTCAAAGACCGGAAATGGCTACAGCTTGAGTTTCCCTCGATTTACGCAAACGCGACACAGCCGGATTCAGGATCTCGAGTAGTGCTCGAAGTGGGCTGTGGAGCTGGAAATACGCTGTTCCCGATTTTGCAAGCGAATAAGAACCCGGATCTGATGCTTGTAGGCGTTGATTTTTCACATCGCGCTGTTGAGCTTGTTTGTGAATCTGCTGAATTCGATCCTGCACATATCAAGGCGGAAGTATGGGATCTTGCAGACCCGACTGGCCATTTACCTGCTGGACTAGAAGAGCATTCTGTCGATTTCATTATTCTTGTGTTTGTGTTCAGCGCACTTTCGCCAGCTCAGTGGGAACAGGCGGTCACAAACATTGATCGGTTATTGAAGCCGGGCGGTGAAGTCCTGTTTAGAGATTATGGACGATACGACATGGCACAGCTGCGGTTCAAGAGCGGAAGACTTTTAGAAGAGAGCTTCTACGCTCGCGGAGATGGTACACGGGTATATTTCTTCACGGAGGAGGAGCTGAAGGATATTTTTGGGCGAATGTTGACGGTCGAGAGGGTCGGCACTGATCGGAGGCTCTTGATCAATCGAAAGCGGAAGTTGAAGATGTTTAGGGTCTGGTTACAGGCTAAGTTTGTCAAACCACTGTAAATATTTGGCATAGATTGGCAGTGGTAGTGTGTATATTATAGAACAAATTTTATGTGGTGGTGTTGCGTTGATGTAATGATGCTTCACTATGCAATCCTATCTCCAAACTATATACAATCAAACGCCCTCTGCATTACTCCTTTCCGTCTCCCTGCACCTTCTCAATATAGTTCCCCAAAGCTTCAATTTCATTCATAACCGACACCAGTAATGCAACATCTTCCACAGCTATAGAACATTAGTATTTATCCGTAACACATCGCCTTTAAACTCGGAAAACTCACATTCAACAAACTTCCCTTGCGCATCTCTCAATGTTCGAGGCACAAACCCGCCAAACCACCGAATAGGGTCCATGTTTAACGGTACCTTGACTTTTTTCTTTGGTTCTTCCTTTTGCTCTTCTTCTTTTGATGCTTCCGTTACCTCGTCGCTGTCCTTGGTACTCTTATCCTTTTCATCTTCCGCTTCAGCAGTAGCTTCTGATTTGTCGTCTTGATCCGTTTTGCGACGGCGTGCGGATGATGGCGCTGTAGCTGTTGATACAACTGTCTCGAGAGTCTTGGTGATAACTTTCTCCGTCTTCTTTGCGTCTTGGGAAGCGTCCGAGTCTTCGGGAATTGGAATCGGGACATCTTTCACTGAAGCAGTAGTATATCCAATGCTCTCGATTTCCGATTGAGGAACGTGTAGTGGTACACACAGTGACTCCGAAAGCTCGCTAAATATACGTCAGAACCATTCAGAAGTTCGAAACACGAGAAATATTCATGACTTCTTACATAATTCGTGCGGCAGACATGTTTCCATGATAGTAATCCCGTCCGTACCGTCGCCGACCAGACCCATAATTCGCCTGGGCCAGTTCGAAGAAGCCCTACCCAAAGCATCAGCCTGAAATCCTCTACTCAAAAAAAAACAAATCAAAACAGAAACCGTACATCCGCAAATAAATGGGACAACCGCATCCTGATTGTCTGATACTTATCCAGCAATTCGCAATATGCAAACAGTAACCTATCAAGACTCGACGACAACTCAGCCGGATCTATAAGCTCCTCCTCTTTCGCTGCAGCTTCTTTCGTAGCTTCTCCACCTGCTGCCGGTGCGTCCTGCGCTAACTCTGTCCCAGGCTCCAAGGCAGTCGCAGCAGACTTCTCCTCTACCGTCGTAGAGATTGCGAGCTTGCTGGCTTCTGATTCAAGAGACATGGCGGTGGCAGAAATATCAGGAATAGTTATAGCCATATATAAATTCTCCTTTCTCTATTTATTCGTATCGTCTAATATCAATCACCGTTAGACGCGCAAGTTCAATGCAATTGCAAGAAATTCGAGATGATAGCTTGTGGAACTAATGAGGTGGTCGAACCGCGGCGCCGATAAACCTCGAAACCACCTTTAACCTAACCCTGCTTGGGGTTAGGTGTGAGGTTAGGGCGCTAATCTGTTCCTGATCGATTTTGCAGGTTTTGATATCCAACATCTCCTTGTGCTACATTTATCGGAAACTGGTGGCTATACATAAGCTTACAGTGGTTTTTTGGGATACTTCGTTTTTACATTCACTTTTAGCGTGAAAATTGCAAGATGTCGACTACGGTGGAAAAGGTAGGGCGCGCGAATGAAGGTGGCAGGTGATCACGAGTGCTAACACTTTTCATGTATAGATCAAGGAGGTATATATACACGGCCGCAGGATGTTCAGATTTCAGAGACGAGAAAGCGAGGATATTAATGCGTGACGTAATAGATTGAGATGGAGATGGGCCGGACGCAGAAGAACAAGGCGACCAGTTTCCATCTTGGCCAGTTGAAAGCAAAGCTCGGTGTGTGAAGTGATGGTTTCAATGAGAGAAGACGCGAGACTAACGCGCCATTCATAGCAAAACTGAAACGAGAGCTGTTGACGCCTACAACGACTGGAGGTGGCGGTGGTGGTGAGTTTGGCTGACTTGAGGATATATTGTAAGGTGCTGGTTGCTGATAATGAGATAGCCGGTTTCGATGTTGCGCGAACAGGTGTTGCGTCTGTGGGATTTATTGGTTTCCCTAGTGTGGGAAAGAGGTGAGAATAGTCATGTATAAGCGGGAAAGAGAGAGGTCATTAACGCATGCTGCAGTACATTGATGAGCAAGCTCACCGGCACACATTCGGAAGCCGCCGCGTACGAGTTCACAACCCTCACGACAGTACCTGGAGTTATCATGTATCGGGGAGCAAAGATTCAGATGCTGGATTTGCCAGGTATTATCGAAGGTGCAAAGGACGGTAAGGGTCGAGGTCGGCAAGTTATCGCTGTTGCGCGAACGTGTAACTTGATTTTCATTGTGCTGGACGTGTTGAAGCCTCTTACACACAAGAAGATTATTGAGTCTGAGTTGGAGGGATTTGGTATTCGGATAAACAAGCAGGTGCGTTTTTTGTACTTGATAGGCTGACTGGCGGGAGGAATATGCTAATTAGAGATAGCCGCCGAATATCGTGATTAAGAAGAAGGATAAGGGTGGTTTGAACATTACAAACACGGTCCCGCTAACACACATTGATCATGGTGAAATCAAGGCAGTTATGTCCGAGTACCGGATTTCATCCGCCGATGTGTCGATCCGATGCGACGCGACGGTGGATGATCTGATTGACGTGCTTGAAGCGCAGAATCGGCGGTACATTCCTGTGATTTACGCGCTGAATAAGATTGACTCAATTTCGATTGAAGAGCTGGACTTGCTGTACCGGATTCCGAACGCGGTACCCATTTCGTCGGAACACGGCTGGAACGTGGACGAGCTGCTCGAGATGATGTGGGATAAACTGAACCTCGTGCGCGTGTACACAAAGCCAAAGGGCTCTGCGCCTGATTACGAGCAGCCGATTGTGCTGCGCGAGGGCCATTGCTCGATTGAGAACTTCTGTAACGCGATTCACAAGAGTTTGGTGGAGCAGTTCCGGACGGCGATGGTGTATGGATCGAGTGTGAAGCATCAGCCGCAGTTTGTGGGTCTCGGGCATGTTTTGAAGGATGAAGACGTTGTTACGAGTAAGTTCAAATTTTTTTGCGTTTCTGTGGAGTTTGGACGGTACTAACTGGCTGCAGTTCTGAAGAAATAGATCAGATGTTGTATAGTTGGCATTACCAGGGGGACAAAAGTGAATATATGCAAGTTAAAATTTTAACACTAAAAATACAGATGACTATAGCTAAAGATGAAGAGACAACCCGACCGACCCGAACCCGAAACAAACCGATAGAATTATGACCGCAAAACGTGAAAACCCAAATATTTGACAACAAGCTAGTGACAAGACGCAGCTTCTCTGAGTGCTCGAACACGATCGACGCGCCAGCCAGACGTCCAGGTGTCGAGCCTCAGACGCTCGTCCAGACTTTCTGCAGTCTCTCCGGCCTTGCGTCCAGACTCCCGTTCCGCAGCTCGCTGGTCAAGTACGACAGGGTCGATCGGCACGCCTTGGCCGATTGCGGCACTGGTGCCGAGGCCGCAGTAGTTCCGCGTGTATCTGAACTGCAGACAGGAAAGCGTGACGTCGCAAGCGGACCGACAGGCAGCGAACGACGCGTAGTGGATGGCGCTGTTCTGCTGCTGTTTCCGCGCGTCTGAGTAGTCGCTAAAGCTGCCGCTATCGTCGTCGTCCAGCAGCTCTGGGTCTGCATACACGACGTCATCGGCCATGTTGTTCCAATCCTCTTTCAGCGGCTCGATATATGGCATCGTGAAGCGGTCGAGCACGTCGAGGTAACGCACATGTTTGCCGCTCTCGACAAAGTCTTGCTCCATCTCGTAGATGTCCTCGATATCGCGCGGCAGGAGATGGTGGAAGCTGAGGATGTCGCGGCAGATGTTTGTCGCGTCGACCTGGACGCCCCAGTGCGGTTCGCCCTGGAACTTGTGGGCCGCGTGTGGATACTCGCCATCCCCGACTGCGGGCTCGATGCCGTGTTCGCGCAGCACGGTCGCGAGCAGATGGTCGCCGCAGCAGTCGTCGAGAGTCTCCATGTCGTACGCGTGCTCGGCCGGGTCGGTCGCGTCAAACACTATGCGCATGGCCGCCAGCGAGAGCACGACACCAGAGCCACCGTGAGCAAACTGCTCCGAGCCGCGGCCGACGATGGAGCCCATGTAAAGTGGGTCTTCCGGGTTGAGGTCGGCGAGCCACAGCGCGAGCTGACGCCAAAGAATGTAGCTGTCGCCATCGATGAAGACGAACCACTTTGTCTGTGGCCGCCGGTTGCGCCACGCGTGGGCCAGCATCGGCAGGTTCTTGAACTTGTCGAGCGTCCAGCCCGGCCCGTCGGTGGAGGCCGAGCCGTAGCGGATTTTGGCGGACGCGACGAATTCGCGGCGGGAGGGAGAGGACCGGGATGGCGCGCTGGAGGAGGGTGTGGCGAGGACGGGGCGCGAGCCCGCGATGATGTCGGACACGTCGTTCGGCTGGTCGATGTTGGCGTGGCGGCTGCGCAGCGTGTTGGCGAAGACGTAGGGCGCGAAGTCGTGTGTGGTCTTGAGAAACGCGGACGCGTTCGCGAGCGCGTCGACGACGGGCAGGCCCGCGATCGTGCCGGGCGCGTCCGAGTAGATGGCGAGGCGGTCGACGGAGCGCAGCGTGGTCGCGAGGTGGATGGGCACGCGCTGCCAGAGGACGGACGAGCCGGTCTTGAGCAGCACGGCGACCGCGTCGAGCGGGTCTGCGCGGTCGCTCTCGAGCGAGGCGAGCGACTGCGCGGCGAGCGCGTCGAGGGCCGGCAGCGCGAAAGTCGGCGGCGCGAGGAGCAGGCCGCTGAGGCCGAGCAGTGCGATAGCACCCAGCAGCAGCGCGACGATAGCGGTGGCGGGCGAGGCGGGGGCCATTGCTCTGTTGCGACTGTTAAGTGGTGTGAGACAGGGTCCAGGGAGGGTTCAGGCTGAAACAGAGCCAGAAGCAAGACAAACAGGGCCAGAACAGGGTCCAGGGACCGCAGAACAGGGCTCGGGCGGCCGTGGAGGAGGCCGTGGAGGCGGCGAAGATGCGGCGCGGCCGTCGTCGAAGCGAGACGCGCGCCGTTGGACGCAGAGGCGGGACGAAAACAATTCGCGGGGCGCAGATCATGCGGAAGCGATTAGGCCTGATGCGGCTAGCGCTGTAACTTTAAAAATAGCGCGACAGCTGTCAAGCGAGACAGACAGGCCAGCACGTGCTGGTCACCCAAGTCCACACGTGATTGTTTGCACGTGACTGTTTGCACGTGACTTGTATATCACGTGAGGTACACGTGACCAAACTCAATTGCTGCTCGCTCCACCGCACGGCGCAGCATCAGTGTAAACAAACGCTCCCGGCCCCCGTCCGCCTGCAACCCCGGTCCGGCCCGTTTGCCGCGTTCTTTTCGGTGCACTCCGCCTGTTCTGGCTGCATTCTGCGTCTCCGCCCCGTTCCACACTTGCAATGGCCTTCGCGGCCGACTCGCATCACGCGCGGCAGCAGCAGCAGCAGCAGCTCTACGTCGCCGTAGCCGCCCCGCAACCGCAAACCGTCTACTACGTCGAACCGGCCCAGCAGCAGATCGTCTACTCGCCCGCGCAATCGCCCGCCATCAAGGTCCCGCCCGGCACTTATCTCCCCGGAACGTCTCTCGAGGTCGGCTCCCACCGCGTCACCATCGAGCGCTATCTCTCCGAAGGTGCGCGCATCAGCTTACATTTATCTTCATCGCCCACGCGATCGTCCTCCGCATCTTCTAACTTTTCCAGGTGGCTTCGCCCATGTCTACGTCGTGCAATTGGACCGCGCTGTTGATGGACTGTCTACCGCCGTTCTTAAGCGCGTCGCTGTGCCCGACAAGGACAGCCTGGGTACGCTGCGCAGAGAAGTCGACACCATGGCACGTTTTCCCCTCGATCTCTCATCGATCGCCATATTTTGACTTACTTTGGCCATTGCTAACTCCCACAAAGAAGCGGTTGCGTGGGCATCGCAACGTTGTTCGATACATTGACTCCCACGCGTCCCATTTGCAGACAGGTGGTTACGAGGTCTTTGTGCTCATGGAGTTCTGCTCTGGTGCGTTGAATTTGCGTTTTGTGTTTTGCCATACTGATGTCACAATTACTTACCTAGCACTACAGGCGGTGGACTGATTGACCTGATGAACACCCGTCTCCAGAAACGCTTCACCGAAATCGAAATCCTGCGCATATTCCGCGACGTCGTGCGCGGCGTCTCCGCCATGCACTACCTCGAGCCACCCCTGATTCACCGCGACATCAAAGTCGAAAACGTGCTGATCTCCAAATCCGGCGAATTCATGCTGTGCGATTTCGGCTCCTCGTCCGAAGTCGTCGGTCCCGGCACGACCGGTCAAGAATGCCGGATCATCGATGACGACATCCAGCGACATACCACAATGCAGTATCGGTCGCCCGAAATGGTCGACGTCTACAGACGTCTGCCGATTGACGAAAAATCAGATATCTGGGCACTCGGTGTTTTGCTGTACAAGCTGTGCTACTACATCACGCCCTTCGAAGAACAGGGCCAGCTCTCAATCCTGAACGCCACCTTCAAATTCCCCCCGCATCCTACTTACTCTGACCGCACCAAGAAATTAATCAGTTGCATGCTGCGCGAAAATCCGAGAAGTCGGCCAAACATATACCAGCTTCTCAAGGAAGTGTGCTCCATGCTCGGAACTGACGTGCCCATTGAGGATGTATGTCATGTTATTTTAATGCTGTTTTATCTGCCTGTTAAGTTCAAGTTCTCTAACATCTCGCAGAAATACTCGAGCTACGCCGCCGCGCATGACAAGAAGCGTATGCCTCCGCCTAGCACTCCACCGGCGCGCCAGCATTCTAATCCAAGCGTCATCAAATACGACACCAGGCAATCATCTCGCCAACAGGCGATTCCAGACATCAAGCCCATGCGCCGTGGTCGTCTTCCACCTCCATCTGCTGGCGCGTCCGAGAACTCATCAATGTCAGTGTCGCCTATGCCAACACCGAAGCCGTACGCCAGGGAAGAGATCAGTTCGCCTTCAGAAACTATCCAGAATCCGTCTTACCTTCCGCCGCCATCACCGCCTTCTGTAGCCGCCGATGCTGCGGATATCAGCGAGGCTGATGCGGAACTTTCGTCCAGATTCCCTTCTGCAGATCGATACTCACGACCAATGCCATCGCGTACGAAGTCAATGAAGAGTATTGACGAATGGTCTCAGAAATCACCGTCGATCTCGGTTCGTCCAAGCTACGAGAGCGAAAGATCGACTACTTCCATCAAACAGCCTCAGCCGAAACGTCCAGTCACCGTCGCCGCCTCGCCAGAGTTAACCAACAAACGCGAGTTTTCTGACGGAAGCAGTCGCTTCGCCATGCGTCCCCCGTCAGTACAGCAGCAGCGACCTGAGGAGACTGCTCGATCTAGGAACAGCTCTTCGTCGGAAGTCAGAGCGCCATCGCGCGGTGTCACGCCATCTGCGTCACGCAAGCCATCATACGAGGCAACCGGCAGCCGACGCCCTCCTTCGTCCTCCTCTGGCCGCAGAAGTAGACCGGTCAGTATGTTTTTGGACTCTAGCGTCGACTTTCTGCGAAACCTCGGTAGTGCTAGTCGTGGCGTCAGTCCCTCGCATACAGGTCAATCAGACTATCGCTTTGACGAGGCATATTTGAACGCGAATTTTACCGGCCAGTCTGAACGATCGGAGCATATTGAATCAAATCTGGAGTTTCTCAAAAGTCTCGACACGGGTGGTTCAAACACTGATTACCGTCATTTTACGGGCAACAGCACATCAGGCAGTGCCGCGTCCAAGTCAGTGCCACCGCAACACAGCATGCGCAGCGAGGTCTCGTCTACGCGCAGTTTCAGCACGGGCTCAAACACAGGAAAGCATAGCAAGCGCGCAAGCATGCCAGTTATTAATCTCAACCTTACGGGAAAGAAGAACAAGTTATCTGGCAAGTTTGCCGACGCGTTTCGCAAGTTTGAACAGCCTTCTGCCGCTGAGACAGCATCTTTGGCTACCTCTGCGTCCGCGTCTGCACCGCCGAGTCGCACGCCGAGCCCAGAAAAGAGGGAGGGCTTTAGAAGCCATATTCGGCGCGCGTCTTTATTCCACCGCAGTTCCTCGGGCGGCGGTGAACCTGCCGCGCAGCTGATCGTGGAATCGAAATACGTTGCGCCGACAATCTCGTCGTCTACGTACACTGTCACTCCGCCAAATGACACGCCGCGTGTCTGGGACGCAATGGAGCGGCTTGCAGTTGCGCGCAACGCGCCGGCAAGCGATGCCGCCAAGATGCCGCCTCCAGCGCCGCGTGTCGCAAAGGCGAAGCCAGCGGTCCCGCGGCCTGCTTCTCGCGCAGAGGAGAAGAAGCCGGCAGTCCGGCGACCTGCATCTCGCACGGAGGAGAAGAAGCCAGCAGTTGCCACGATCTCGTTAGATTTGAACCGTGCTGCGGCGGCTACTGAGTCTTCTACTACTACTCCTACTACTAGTGCTGCCGCGGAGGTTGCTGCTTCGGGCGAAAGTCACAGAAGACCAAGGGCGCAGAGCGTGCAGAATAGAGTACAGAAACTTGTTGCACAGAGCCAGAGTTCGCCTGCGCCGTCGCGGTCAGCGACCGGATACGGCCATTTCACGGATCATTCCGAGAAAGACTACGTCGAGCCCGAAACGAAGAACCGCACTCGCCGTGCCCCCACGATTGGCAGCGTGAACGACAGTCTCGTGCCAGAGACATATGTCGTGATTGAGCCGATTGGTGACATGGAAGCTGAACTGACGAGTTCGGATTTGCATCTTTCAAGCAGCAACGGCGATGGTGGCGTGAAACATCGCGATGAGCCGCATTTCCTGGCGCAGGCGAGAGCAAAGTCTCATGCGCGAACGCTCACGCAGGATTTGAAGCAGCAGCGCCCGCATACACCTCCGGAATTGCATCGCACGCATCATCTGACACGACATCACAGACCTCCGTCGTCTGCTGCGTCGTCGCATGCAAGTCTCTCTGGTCATTTCAGACAAAATACGAATAGTAGCATGGAAAGCGGGAACCCGTCAGACAAGCCTGCACCACCTCCCAAGCCAGCCAAATTGCAGTCCACAAATAGCTCTACGACGTCATCGCCTGTGCAGACAAATGGGGCTAGGACGCGCCGCCGGTTTTTGCATGATGAGGCGGAGGAAGGAGGGTCGCATGATTGGGAGTCTTCGTTTAATCGCAAGTTTCCTAGTATTCCAGGCGTCGATGATGATGACGACGATTTGGAAGATGAGATGGAGCGGTTAGATGTTCGAGAGCGGTAGAGCAACGAAGATTGGAAGAGAGCTCTCGGTCTTGAAGTTTTTTGGCGTTTCTTTTGTCTTTTGTCTTTGTTTTTGGTTGGAGCGCTTGGTTACTACATAACTAGAGCGCGATATCATAGAAGGTTGCATTGTGCAGAGGAAAAAAAAGCATGTGCGGATTATGTTAAAAAGATGTATTTTGTCGATAATAACTACACTTATACAGAATCAGCCGAATGCTCTATCGTATGCAGACTGTAATGCGATAATTGGTAAGAACTTCCCCAAAGTCCCTCTTCCTATACGTCTCCATTGGGGGTATAATCGGATATAACAAAAAAACAAGAAAAACTATACAACCACCGGGGTATGATTTTTCAGCGCCGCCTTCAAAGCCCGTTGATTTCTCGGCACAAAGTACACTTTATACGGTTTCGGCGTCGACACGAGTCCCGAGGGATCCTTCAAACCAGTCAACGGATCACAGTCAACGATGTCATGCTCGACAATCTCAAACGCAGAAATCAGTCGCATGAATAAAGTATAAAGCTCTCTGTTGCCGAGCAAGTACCCGGCACACATGCGTGATCCCTGACCATATGTATAGATCGGTAACCCAGGACGTTCGATGAACCGCTCCGGTCGAAATACTTCTGGGTCGCCGTAGGTATTGACGTCCATGTTACACGCCCACGCATTCAGAAACAAAACAGTGCCGGCCGGGATCGTGCGGCCGTCAACGTCAAAATCAGTCTGTGCCACGCGCGGAAGAGCGAGTCGAAGCGGCGTGTACATGCGAAGCAGTTCGCGTACAAGTGCTTGAACGTAACCGCATTTCTGGTCTTCAAGCGGATCGCATAGGACCTGTGCTGCCGTCGGATAGAGTTCATGGATAGCATCCAACGCCTTCTGCTGGATATCAGGACGAGAAGCGAGTAACGGTAACGCCCAAGCGACGAGTGTCGTGATGGTATCAAGGCCGCCGGAGACCATGGTGAGTGAAATTGACATGAGCTCGGTCGCGGATAGTTTGGCATCGGGGTCGAGAAGAACGTTGGCTTGGATACAAGGCGTGTGAGTTCCCTTTGCTATTTTCTCGTCGAGTTCCTGGTTCATCCGAGTGAGGTATATGTCTCGTCGACGACGCATATCCTTGGCCAGCGCGGTCTGCGAACTGAACGGATTCAACCTGAATAACGGCACGTAATCCAACAGATTCCCAGTCGTACTTCTGAATTTCGAAACGTATTCCTCCACTTCTGTGATTTCCTCAAACAAAGGATCATGAACACTATCAATCCGAGTTCCCCAATTTAGAGTCAGGCTGAGATTGAGACTCAATCGCTGGATTAAAGGAAGCGGATCAATCGCGCAGAGGCCACCGTGGCCTGCATCGAGCGCATCCTGAACAAACTCCTTAGTCTCGAGATCAATATGCGGTGTATACGTCTGGACAGCAGGCCGGTTCAAAGCTGACGCGGCAGCTTTGCGCCGACGCTTGAGAGATTCGTCGTACGGAGATGTGCCGATAGTGTATCCCGCCGTCGTCGATACGATCTTTTTAAACGTTAGCAGTCGAGTAATCAAGAATCATACCAAGTCCCACTCACTTTATGGAAAGTATAAAACGTCGGTCTCGAGATAGTAGCGCTCGAGTTTGCAATAAACACTTTCTGCGCAGCAGCTGCTGTATTCACGACAAGCACAGGCACGTTACCCAGCATGATTTGAAAAATCGCGCCGTACTGCCCCGCCCATTTCCGGTACTGCTCCGAGGCATTCTTCCGAATCTGCCAGATATTACCAAGTAACGGCAATCCTCTGGGCCCAGGAAAGCCAGGAATCCGTGATCCGGATCGGTGCCACTCATTGGCGAACAAGTAACAAACGAGTAAAACCGGACCGGCGAGGACTGCGCTGAGCCCGGGATTCGCATATATAAAAGCCTGCAGGAACGTCATGGTGTCAAGCATAAGCTGGAAGAGAGCCATCTTTCGTTTCGAGGAGGTGGATAATAATAACGGGTTGCTGATAGATAAAATATATAATGGTGGTGGTGAAGAAAGGGAGAAGGGAAGAAGGCTGGAAGAGGCGCGGCTTCGAGGCTTTAAGCGCGATCGGTCCGACTCGAAACGGACTGCCCGTTTATTGACGTTTTTCCGTTTTGAGATAACACTATGCGGCTCCGGTTTCCAGATAAGTTATAAATTGTTAAACTAATTAACTATGTATATTTGATAATTCTATGATCATGCTCTAGTCTTTGTCTAATAGCCAATCCGTCCATGCGTCTAAAGTCTAAAGTCTATACTCTATACCCTTCTATGTCCGTTCTACCTCTTCAGCAAATATCGATACAGTGTCGGGGAGTCATGGCGGACTTGACTCGACCCGGAAAAGCGGCTTAAAAGCTAATGATACCGAGCTGCTTCAGCATAAGCAGATCTACTCTGGATGCATAACAGCGTTCCGCGCGCAATTGAAGCGATGATCTTTAGTCGAATGCAGCTGTCCTCATGCCGAAGTACTATGGGCGTCATACTCTCTCGCAAGCTCCACCATTTCGGCATTATTGACAAAACTCGTTCCTTCCCCGCCTCTCTCCAGTAACACCCACGCAGCCTTTGCAACATCCTCCACGTCGATTCCCAGTCGGTTAACAACCCATCCCGCACCCGGCACCATGCGAATCCCACGAATCACAGCCTTCAGCGCACGTTCATCAAATTTCGCATTTGCGCGATCACCCATCAGCACCGCAGGTCTCAGAACGATAGTACGCTTGAACCCAAGTGCTTGGATGTCTCGTTCAATCTCGCCCTTCATGCGCGGATACGCAAATCTGGAGTTCGGCGACGATCCAATAGAGCTCACAATCACATACGTATGCGCTCCTGCTGTGAGTGCAGCTCGAGCAAGCGCTAGATTGAGCGTGTAATCGATCGCATACTGCTTCTCGAATACGCCGCCGGTTGCCTGTCGATTTGAACCGAGAGCTGAGAATAGAATTGATGTCGCCGATGGCATTGACGATACGAGATCATTAGATGCGATGTTGTTGATAGAATTGCGACTCAGAGCGGATGATTGGTCTGCTGCAAGTGGACGACGAGTGAGAGCGGTCACGGTTGTTACGTCTGTTGGAAGGCGAGAGGTGCGTGCTAGGGCTGTGAAGCAACCACCAACGAGTCCCGTTGCGCCGACAATGGTGAGAGTCGACATGTTTGATGTGTTCACTAGTAGTCGCTGAGAGTGAGCCGTCACCTCGATAATCGATAGTCCGAAACGTAAATTATGAATATAAAACCTGGTCGATACGTGGGAAAGCTGAACAAGAACGCGGGAATGGAAGATCGTATATAGACGCGTTGCTGACTTTGTACGGCTGAACGCCGTGTTTACTGTCACGTGATCACTTTTACGTTTTTTATTGTACCACTGTACTGTCATCGATAGTCTGCAGTCTACAGTCTTCAGAGTCGTCTTAACTCTTGAGTCTACGCAGCTACTGAATACTGACTACTGTCTAGAAGACTAGAACTCTGGACTCCAGAGCCTAGATAAGGCTCAATGGATTGAGTAATTGATTGGAGATTGATTGGAGATTTATTCAATTTTTGAATTGCCAAATGCCTGTATATCTATGTGCGATACCCAGCGAGTTGGTCCAACTGTCCTACTCATCGATGCTTCTCGTCGTACAACCGCGCCAGCTCCTGCATCTGCAAGTTACCCAAAATCTCGACACCGCTGCCCCCACGTTCAATTACATAAGCGGTCGCCTTTGCCATCTCAGAGTCCACCACCGATATGTGTCTCATCCAGCCTCCAATAATAGGCACCGCCCGCAGAAATCCAAATACATTCTGCAACGTGCCCTCATATACCCGACCGGTGTTGTCGTCTCGACGACCCATGACTCCGCCTGGCCGCAGGATTATTGTGCGCTTGAAGCCGAGAGCGGTAATGTCGCGCTCCATTTCGCCCTTCATGCGAGCGTGCGTTATCCGTGAGTCTGGGTTCGCGGACAGAGCAGAGACTACAACGAACGTCGATACTGAAGGGACCGCTCGCGCGGCACGGGCAACGGCCAGTGTAAGATCGTAATCAATTGCCCGCTGACCCGCGTTTGTCTTTGCCAGCGCGATTGGCAACCCAAGCGCTGAAAAGACGACAGATGTGCCGGGCGGAACGGCGCTCGTGATGTCAGGCGTGACTGTGTTTGAGATTGGGATTATCGAAGGGTTCTCGAGATGTGGGAGGGGTCGACGGGTGACTGCGACGACGTCTGTGATACCTGGCAGCGGCGAGGTGCGCATGAACGAGATCATGGCCTGGCCGATCAGGCCGGTGGCGCCGAAGACTGCGAGTGTTGACATTGAAATGACGGACTGGATTCCAATTGACGTAGAAGCGAAATGCGAACTGAGAAGGGGAGCGGGCGGTGTCTTCTATTGTTATACGTGCTGCGCTAGGTTCACGCGGCCTCAGCCGTACGTCAGCCGCGCGCCGCTGACGAGCTGGCCGGACATTGTTGTGCACAAAGTCCGCGACCGCCGAGCCGTGAATGGCTTTGTTTGTGCTGGGCGAGCGTCTGTAGGCCACGCTTCTGGTTGCGCCCGCAGACAGGCCCACCGTGACGTACACTGGACGGTACGACAGCCGAAAGAGCTCTCGAGAGGTGGAGTTGGCCTACGGGTGACTGCGCAAAGAAGCTGAGAGCCGTGCGTCAGGATGGATAATGGATAATGGATCTGTATAAGCTAAGTAAATGTAAATATCTTTATGCTTCAGTTCTGCTTTGGCCCGCAAACAAGCACGTCTGCGTCAGGCCGGATCAATGACTTTGTTTAAAATCTCGAGCGCGCGGCTCAGCCGACGCGTACGGCGCGGCGGTCTTGAAAACAATGAGCGCGCCTTCTTCGAATTCTTCTATACTCCCATATACAACCAGCCCACCTCGGCGCTCGCTCGATTCGATCGCTACTTAACTATATACATATACTGCTTGACCGCCTTATTGATACGGCAACAGCTTGCCAGTGCTGTAGTTTTCGCCTGCTACAGGCTTGCCTTCTTTCGATCTTATCCGTACGTTCTCATCAGGCCGTCTCGCGTCGTGCAAACCGCGCGTCCTCTTACGACCAGCACGTCGCGCGACTCGATGCCAAAAACAAGTATCACAGCATGGGCTTCTGCTCAACTTGGAATCGGTCTTGGAAACCTGATTATCATGGGCTATCATGGATACGGACGGCTTAGCTACAACCTCCACGCTCGGGCTCGGGCGCTTTCGAGTTTGATCAGCGGACGCCCGCCTGCGGCCACAACTGCATCTGTTACAGCTCCTGGGACCGCTTCTGGTACAGCTCTAGGGACAGCCTCAGGGACAGCTCCAGGGACCGGTGCTTCTTCAGATGGTCCACATATCCGAATCAGGGTTGACGGAAATAATGCTAGCGGTAGCAATAGTGCTCGGGGCGGCACCAGCGAGCGCGTGCTTGCTCGATCCAACCCGACTGCCACCGTGAAACCAGTCGTGCGGCCCACCAAGGCGGAACTAGCTCTTCAACTGCGTACCTTGCTCAGCTGCCCCGGCGCAGCTGTCTTTTTTCTCAAGCCAGAGACCGGCAGCTCGCGCAGGATCGTTCACGTGTATAACAACCAAGGCGAGAAAGTATATGTGTTTTTGCGCCCAAGCGACACTTCGGCGACGTGGACGCTTGGCTACGCTGACGGGCAAGGTGGTGGAGCAGCGATCGCGACGATCTATGCAGGCTCTCGCGGTGGAGAAGGCGAAGGCTCGGGAATCATTGCACCGCGCGCACGACCGGGGAAGTATATTTTATTCTCGAATCCCGGAGGCAGCTTGACGTATCGCAAGGTATCCAAGGAATGGACTCAACAGGACGGTTCTGTTCGTTCGTTCTACCTTGGCGGTGGTGCTGCGCCTTATCGTTGGACTAAGGCTGGGTTTCTGCATAAGGCTGCTCTGATTGAGTCCGAGTTCTGCGCGTCTGATACGCTGTTGGCCGGTCAACCGCCGCTTGTGTCGCCGTGGGCGGCAGGCGCTCCTGCGCATCCGCCGCCAAGCTATCAGCGCACGTCTACGGCAGCGGGTGATACCACTTGGGGAGTTGGGCATGCGGACGTGAGAGGCGGCAACACGGGGAATAGTCTGGAGCGCGAGACTGTTGCGCATGCGGGAAAAGTTGCGAAGGATACATGGCGGATTGTGACGGACACGACCAAGTTGAGTCCCGAGACGGTGCTGGCGACGGCGTGGATCAGCATCTTGCATCAGTGGTCGGCGCGTGTGAGTTTGCATGGCGTCCGGGTTCCACCGGGCGTGTAGCATTTGTTTTGGTCGATACCTGGGGATACCACATACCACTGGAAATACTACTAGAAGCATTTGCTGGGGAACGAGTACTGCAGCTGCAGATGGGCAGAGAAGCAGTTTCTCGGACTACTGTTGGCGCGGAGAGCCTCAGTATGGCCGTGGGCGTTTAATCGTGGGGCGTTTAATGCGTTTAATGGTACTGGGGGGAGTTTTGTAATGTAATGGACAAATCTTCGAGCCAAAGTCGAGACCGAGCAGATTAATCAGATGGGCGCGATCATCAGATAAGGGCCCTGTGCCGGTGCACGTGGCGCCCGCTGCTGATCGAGCAAGTTGGTCGATGTTGGGCCGGATGCGGGCTGCTGCGGTGCTGCCGCTGTTCACTTGTTCGGCGCAGTCTGCCGTGGTCGACCTGGCCTCGCGGTCCCCGACGACCAGCAGAGCCAGGCCGGCGGACGCGCGATCGCGGGCCGGTCGTAAGGCAAAACAAACAAAACACACAGCGGGACGCGCCGGCTAGATAAAAAAGATAAAAATCAGCGCGCTAGGCCGTTTCGGGTGCGGCCCGCGTCACGTGCGCGGGTCTGCCCCGAACTCGAAGCACTCCACCTTCACGAACTTGCCTTCACGGCTCCACGGCCGTGTCTCCAGCCCTCGGTCTCCTGCCCCGCGCGTCTCGGTTCAGCGTCTTCTAGCATCTATCTGCGCCTGTTCTCTCTTCATATACAGCTCCCCGCTCTGCAAACTCCTCCCGCCCGGACATGGCCACCGTCCCCGCCTCCGACGCTGCCAGCAGCTCGCGCGGCGGTGTGTCGCTCGCGGCCGCAGCGCTCGCAGCCGAACAACAGCTGCGCGCGGCGAAAAACGCGGCACAGCCGTCGCCGGAACGCAGACGACACCATCGTCGCGTATCGGCGGCCTCGACGTCGTCCTCGTCAGGCTCGGGCTCGCCGATGTCATCGCGCGACGCGTCGGTTTACGAGGCCGAAGTGTTTGTCGACGACGGCACGCAGGAGGAAGATCCGTTTGCGGACGACGCGTATGCAGAGGATCTTTTGGACAAGGAGTCTGTTATTGGCAGGCCGGCGTCGGTCACATCGGGACGACATGGACACCGCGCAGCGAGCCCGGCGCTGTTCCGAAGCTTCGATTATGCGGAATACACATACGATCTGGGCTGGACGGCTGCCTCGCGCATTCACTCACGGGCTTCGTCTCTAGCCGTTATTGGCTCACCGGGTTACGCGGGCTCGGGTTTTGCGAATCCGAGCTTCGCACTACCCTCGCATCTCGGAGACAACAACAGTACACACACCAGCATCAACAATAACAACAACACAAGCAACACGATCGACGAAGATGAGAACGAAGAAGAGCAGCGCGGTCGCACACAGACCCCACCACCACACGCTTCTACCAACCTCCCAGACTCGCCCTTTCTACGCGCGCTCGCCGCCGACTCTGCTGCTGACCTATCCTCAGCACCACCAGAGACAGATACCGACCTCGCGACGCTCATCGACTACGCCAGCCCACGCGTACCGCCATTTCCATCGTCCGCCGAAGCCGAAGAGCTGCTCTACTCACGCATGTCTGCGCAATCTCGCGCCGCCCTCAACAAGCTCATGCACGGCCGCAACTCCGCCGTGCCGCGGCCGCCGCGCTTTCGCCCGCCGATTTCGCAAAACATGGGCTACGGCTCCATCCAGCGTCACCCTTTCTACCACGACTCATCCAACCCATCCACCCGCAGCTCCTCGAATGCGCGCTCGCGGACTCGCTCCGTCGAACACGCACCCCGGCGTGCAACGCTGCCAGCTTATCGCCGCAGCGGTCATATCGACGACGAAGATGACATGGGCTTCTGGGAGAGCGTCCGGGCCTTCTTCCTGGCTGAATTCTGTTTCTGCTTTGTCTCTGATCCGGACCAGAGTCAGTCAGGCAATTAAGCGTAGCTCACTAGCTGTACGATAGACCACTTTGATTGGGGCGCTTCTCCGGTTTGCTTGGGCATTGGCATTTTCTGGTTCTTTTTTGTATTATTGCATTATCTTTGGAGGGTGTGGTTTCTGGTTTTTTTTGTCTTTTTTGTTGTTATTTGAAAGACGCAGTGATGATGAGTTGATAATGAAGTGATGAACGACATGGCATGGTCTACTTCATTTTGTTACAATTGATAATTGAATGAAACGACATGATCTACTTTCTATTTACAAATATCTTCCCGCCTGCGATGCGTAAATCGTGCCTCGCTCCAATTAATTCTCCGCTTTATCCTGCTGCGCTTGTTTCTTCCTCTTCACCTTTTTCTGCTGTGCCTTTCCTCTCGTCTCCAATTGCTCCCTCTGCGCTGGTATGCTCGTCTTCCAATTTCCCTGCTGCGCTGCTTTTAACGTTTTCAACTTCTTCAACTTCTTCTCCTAAATTTGCCTTCAACCTCTTCCTCGGCTTTTCCATCCACAGTTTTTTCTTCCGCGCTAGTCTTATGCGCCTCAATTCCTTCTGCATCTTTTGCGTCCTGACTTCCACTTTCTCATTCAATCTGGACGCCCCCTTATCGAAAATGGTCTGCAGCTCCTGCGTACTCATCTTTGGTAGCTCTGTTGACTTCTCCTTCGCCTGCGTCAATCCCTCACTGGCCCCGTTATACGGCCGACTCGAGAATAACTCATAAAACTGATATGGCAGCGTATCAATCTCTCCCTCACGCTTTAACGACACCACAAGCTGGTCGTTCTTCATACCGCCCTCGCACTTGCCCTTACCATCGCCCTCTCCAGTTGCTGTCTCGACCAAGTACTGACCCTGAGGCAGCTTGGTCAATTTTCGCAAAAACTGGCCAACAGCTTTCACAGCGCGCCAGTTCCTATCTTCAAAAATACCAAGCTGGTACGGTAAATCATGCATCACCAATCGCGCCAAATGAGTCGGCGCACCTTCCGCTCGCGCAAAAAACAGTGACGATGGCACTCGGCTGAAATATAAATCGCACGCCAACCGGGATTTCCGATCACCGACCACAGTGTTCAAAGCAGTGCGCATGGCATCAGTCGGTTCTTCATTCTTTGATTTTAGTATCGCTTCAACTCCGCGAAAGCTTACCAGCCTTTCTAATCTCAAGGCCTTGCTCTGTTGCAATCTATCGCGACGTGTCATCTTATTGTCTTTATCAGTGTGGTGTTTAGCAGCGTTGTCGTACCCGGGTCCAAGATTCTGCTTTGCCGTAATCCGTCGAAGTTTATTAGGCATATGTCCATTCACACGACTCCGCGACAACACCCGAAGCGACTCGTCGAAACACGACGTTGTAAGAGCATATGACGATCGAAATTCTCTTGTACTGATTGAGCCGTGCAAACGCAGTACATTTGGTAGAGCTGGGCCCCCTTTGTTCAGCTCCAAAGCCGACGCAAGTAGTACACGTCCGCCAATGACCGTACAATGCAGCGCCAGATCAGGCAGGTCTTCACGTAACTCTGCCGGAGCCTTCTTATGTTTGACCTCTCGCCAACAAAGAGTGAAATAGTAAAGAAGATCCGCCAGCACGCTATTGTCCGCAATCACGTTATGGTCAATAAGCCCTGTCTGCGTGTTGTTGGTAACAAGCATGCTGTCAAGTAAAGGCGTAAAAGTCTGGTCTCCATACAATGCACGATTCAGATCTTCGGTAGCCGACGCTTCATCGGGCTGCAGAGCAACCTGTGCTTCCAAACCCAGGCGTTCCACGTCAAAAGAAACGTCTTTGCTCACAGTTCCGTAGGGCTTCTGAGATAGGTCTTTTCTCGTCAATTTTCTTGTCAAAGAGGCTAAGTCCTGTAAAGGTCCCCCAATGTTCAATATATGCGGCTTGTGATTGCGTTTCCAGACCTCGTACCTAGTCGCCAAAAAGAAGCTTGTCATCAAACTACTGTTAACATCACTGTTCTCCGCTATAGGCTCAGACGAAGGTGTACGTTTCGTAAACGGAGGTGGTCCAACTGACTGAAGTACAGACGCGGCTCTGATAATCTCCTTTTGCTCACCACGCACGGCGTTCAGAGAAACAGCAGGTATGAAATTGCCATTATTAGGTGTCTCGGTGTTGGCTTCGCCATCTAACTCCTCATCGTCAAGATCTAAGCGCTTCGCATCGCGCGCATAGGTGTTTTTCAGAGATTGTGCGACGGCCAAAACTGAGTCGGAGGGTTGTTCCTTGATACTTTGAGATTTTTTGATGTGCTTTGTATCAACCTTTTCCGAAGTTTTAGGCTTGATAGGCGGTGTAGTAGCCTGAGCTTTCGCTAACTCTGGCTCCGAAGCAGGCGCGCCGGATGTAGCGGTCGGTGACGCTTCAGGATTGAATACAGCCGCTGTATATAAGCTCGGGAAGGAGGAGTCCGAAATCTCAACCCGCTCAAGACCAAACGGCTTAGTCTCTTTGCTTTCGCTTCCAGGTTCTTCACTACTGCCAGCTTCGGTGCTGCCGGTGGCCTTGCTAGTGATTGTGCCGGCGCTGGTACTGATGCCACTGTTTCCTCGCGCGTGCACTTGGACCGAAGCTGATCGCAGCCTGGAAAGTGCCACCCGCCGCATTGCAAACCATATGAATTATGGATGTTCCTTAAGACGGTTGTTTTATCGTGAAACTAGACCGATTCGGAGCATATATATGTACAAAATTATTCTTTAAGATCTTTATGATCGATTCTAAATTGACTTGAAATATTCGCTAAATTTAATCCCCGACTCCCCGGCGCGTGCGGCGGTGCAGTTACGCCGCATCCCACGAGAAACTCATCACTACAGTTGCCTTTTGGCACATAAGTTTACCCATCTTCCGTTGGACAAATCAAACTCACCCGGTGATCGCCAAAATACATGCGGTAGAGATGTCCGCGGGCCGTGGCCCATCATCTTCCACTACTACAGTCTCTGCAAGCTCTCCAAGCTGGCCCCAACAGAGCAAAACATCCTGGATCTACTCCTCCGCCGAACTGCACACTTCTCCGTCCTCTCGCGATCAAATCAGCTACCGCGATGAGATCATTCAGCGCGCGAAGGGTGTCTCGTTTCTGTTATCAGTCGGACAACAGCTGAGATTACCGCAGCCTACGCTTTACGCTGCCGCGTGTATGCTTCATCGGTTCTACATGCGATTCTCTTTGAAACGCCATCATCACTACGACATTGCAGCAACGTGCATCTTTCTAGCTACCAAAGTAGAAGAATCTCCGCGCAAGCTTAAGGATATTGTAATTATCTGCTGTCGCGTAGCCAGCAAGAATGACCAACTTTTCATCGACGAACAAAGCAAAGAATACTGGCGCTGGCGCGACGTGATCCTCTTCAACGAAGAACTCCTCCTGGAATCTCTCTGTTTCGATCTCGTCGTCGACTCTCCTTATCCGCTACTACTTTCCTACATCCGACGATTCAACTCAGATAATCCCCAGCGATCAGCGCTTTCGAAAGCAGGATGGGGTTTCTTGAATGATTCAGCACGAACTATGCTTAGTCTGCGGTACCCGCCTTCCGTGATTGCTGCTTCTGCTTTACACTACGCGTCCGAATCGTGCAAGATTCAGATTACTCCGGCTGATTGGTATCGCGATATTCGAGTCGATATGGCATGCGTTAAACATGCTCGCAGTATAATGTCGGATCTCTACGATCCTGCGGCAACCGTCAAAGTCAGCGGTGAACAGCAGTACCCGCGGCGATGATAGATGTACATATTTAGACGATATATTATAACTATAAACACTTATCAATAACTATAACTAACATAGAATACATTTGTACATATTATATTCGCATCAAAATTATCCCCTTCCAAAAAATCTTCAGATCATCACTCAAAAACTGGTATCCTCATTCACGGCAACCATCACTCCCACCGACGGAATTCCGTCCGCGACAACAAACACCATATACGGTCCCGGTGGCGTCACGCTCAAATAATCGTTACTCGGCATGCTCACCGTCAGCGTTTGTGTCGTATTCACCGGTGCGTCGCTCACGAAACCTGTATGCTCGAGATACACCATCCGATGACCCATATGGACCGAATGCGTCACAAAACCACCGTAGTACAGCGCAACAGTCAGGTCTGTCACTCCTTCAGCACCAGCACCAAATTCGATAGTGAATTCGTCGCCGTTGACCAACGAAGTAGTCGAGAGCGTAACGTCGTAAGGCCGAATGCCGCGGTTATCGCCCATCAGGTACGGGGGCGTGTAAATTTCCACTCGGAATTCCGTGACGTACGGAGTGTACTCCTGAGGCTCCAAAACAGGCTGTTCGACCGGGTTCGATCCAGCAACAAGGACAGTCGCATCGGGCGTCAACAGTGCAACCGAGTGGTACAAACGTGCAATTGTCGAGTTCGCCATGACAGTGAAACGTTCAACCTCAGTCGCATTAGGATCGTACAACAGAGCCTCGTACACAGGGTCTCGAGACAGGTTGAATCCCTGGGCGCCATAGTTTCCACCATTCAAAAACAAAGCAGTACCATCAGGAAGAAGGATTCCCTCAATCATGTCACGCCCGATAGGCATCGCCTCAAGCACCCACTCAGGATCATCAGCTTCAGGTTGGATCCGACCGCAACTCGCGTCAGTCGGCGACGTGATGTCCTGATACGAACCCCCGCCGCAAACAATAATATCCGCTGCATAATCGTTCTCAACGCTAAGCGGGAACATGACCGATCCTCCCGTGTTGGGATAAGTGCGATAATCTCCAGTCAAATCAGGCAATGCGAGCACAGTAGTGTTTGACTCAACATTGAAAATCTCAGCAGACTTGGACACAAACACAAACACGTCGCCGTTACGCAGAAGATGCATGAACGGATACATGTAATACGGCTGGTTCTTAACCAAGATCGTCATCGGAATCGATTCACCATACGAAACTCCGGTCTTGTCCAACAACTCCCAGGTCGGGTTGTTGTTTGCTGGCACGGTAGGGTCCAATCCGTTCAAACTTCCGCTTGTGACAAAGACTTCACCGCTGGCGAGCGTCAACGCAGACGGATACCAACGCGCAGAGTCAAGCTTGTTTCCAGGCTCGCTCCAGTACTGCCCATCCAGCGATCCGTCGACAGTGCGCTTCAAGTATCTGATTCCATCAAGGCCGTCCGTAACAGTGGGATCAATGTCTGACAACGGCAAGTTACCGCCTACCGAAATGAAATCGCCGTTGGCAAGAAACGTGCCTCCAGAGCAGAAAGCGTTCGTCTTGTATTGTAGTGGCACGTAACTGTTCGTCTCGAGGTCATACTCGGACGAGTAAGCGTAGTATCCGTCAGGCAGTAGCGTCTGAGTGTAATTCTCGACCTTATCCAAAAACACAACCTTGCCGTTCGGAAGCAGACCAGCGTGCATAGCAGGGACACCCGATTGGCCCACAATCTCAAAAATTCCAGCAGCGTCTCCAGTTGCAATCGGAGCAGGTGAAGCGGTAGGTGCACTGTCAGGCTCGCTAATGCAGTCTCCGGACTGGCAGCCGGTTCCGCAATGCGCAGTTGTGTTGCCGCAGTAACCGTACTGCGAGCAGCAGCTACCCAGTGTCCAGTCGCCGCACACGGTATTTCCAAATGCAGCACCGCAAGTACCATCCGTGGTCTCCGCCATGGTCGCCTGCGCAGCCGCCGAAACAGTAGTCGAAGATGGAACGCCAATGACTGGTTCCTGGGTAGTGGTGCTAGTAGTAGCTGCAGACGTCACAACCGAAACCGAAGACGACATGGACGACGCCAATGTAGAAGTAGCCACTGATGTCGAGGATTCCCCATCGTCGATGCAATCTCCAGACTGACATCCGGTACCGCAGTAATCTGTCGTGTTTCCACAGTAACCATATTGAGAGCAGCATCCTCCCGCTGACCAATCACCGCAAATAGTGTCACCAAAGTCAGATCCACAAGTGCCATCCACAGTGACCACAAGCGTCGAAGTAGAAGATGCAGATACTGTAGAGCTGGATACTGTGGAAGATTCGCTGGACGTCGAGGTAGACGCCGCGGTAGAAGACATAGCGGAAGGTACAGCGGACGAAGAAGCAGAAGATAGAGTCGAAGAAACCGTGGACGAAGAAGCAGCCGAGACCGTTGTAGACGACAAAGACGTAGACAAAGAGATCGCAGACGAAGAAATCACAGACGAAGAAATCGTAGACGAAACAGATGAGGTGTTCAGATACAATCCTGGCATAGAAGATACCGAAGAGATAAATGATGCCGAAGACGCAGCTGAAGAGACAGCAGAAGAAGCAATCGAAGACATGCCCGACAGGCTCGTGGAGCTAGACGATGAGGCAACTGACGGCATTGATGAGCTAGAGACCGACATCGTAGAAGAAGATGCTTCCAACATAGAAGAAGTTGCAATCATAGAAGAGGAAAGCTCGGAAGAAACAGCAGTAGATGAAGACGCGGAAGTAGAAGAAAGAGAGCTAGACGAGGCTTCTGGCACTGACGAAGACGTCGTCGACGAAGAAGAACTGACCGAATCTGTCGAGGCCAACACGCTGCTAGCCAAAGTCGACGGCGCAGGGGCAGTAGAGCCGGAAATAGACGAAGCGCTCGTGGACGCGGCCGAAGACGACAAAACGGAGCTAGTCGAAGAGGCAGTCGGAACAGTAGACACAGAGCTGGACTCAGCTACCGACTCGGCTACTGAAGACGCAATAGCCGACGACGAACCACCACCTTCAGAAGCGGAGACCGGCGAAGTAGAGAGCGTCGAGGTCGCAAGCGTCGACGTTTCTGCTGAAGTCGATGGGGCTAGCGCAAATTAGCAGAAGCACAAATATTCAAGCGAGAGTTCCCTTACCTGCGCACACGGATGCTACACTAACTGAGCAGTACTCTTCAGTAGACCCGCAGTAACCGTATTGGGAGCAGCACTGGCCAGTGGGACATATAGTGTCGTAGTGATCGGGTCCGCAAGCACCATTAACAGAGACATCGCCGGCGTTAGGAGCGACGCCTTCAACACAACCAGACGTGCAACCCGTACCGCAGTGATCAACCGTGTTTCCACACCATCCGGCAGCGGAGCAACAAGTTCCATTATAAACTGTAGACTCGGGATCGCAAAGCAAGTCTCCAAACGAGGGTCCGCATCGAGCATCAGCAGAGTAGGCAACGTCCGAACGAATGTAGACCTTAAAAGGCGTGCAACTGTCATGTCAGAAACTTTCTAGTCCTCTAATATAGATACACGTAAACTCACAGTCCATCATCAGAGCAGTACTGGCCATGCGGACAAAGCGGGAAATCGTCACCAGGATCGCACGTGAGATGGAGCTTGGGGAATAGAAGAGCCGACACAGGGCCAAGGAGGACCAAAAGAGCCGCGATGGCAAGCTGAATTGTTGCGTTCCGCATAGATACAAACGGGCAAAGGTATATATATACTGGCAGTAAAAAGAGCGGACGGCACACAGGAAGAGGCCAAGACGGTGTAGCGTTCAGGAGCCCATGGCCGGACGGGGCCTCCTATATAACCGGCGGCGTGCAGCTCGGATCAGGCGGAGCAGACGCGTGAGTCCAAACGTGGGGCCGTGGACGCGTAAGGAGTAGATGTAAACAAACGACGCGCTCGTCGGCTAGCTGCCACAATTCACAGCTTCTTGCCCTGCCCTCGTCCAGATTCGGGCGACGTGCCACCCTTTCCAGCCCCAAGGAGCAGATATTCCCAACTCTATTCAAATATGTGCATGTGGCTTTTGTGGAATACCAGATTCGGTTTGTGTAACAGCACGTTTGACTCGCATGTCCGACGTTCGTGATGTGCTTCGCCCAAACTCGACGCATCTTGGACTGTTAACGGTCACAAAGAGCCCTGACAATGCCGTTCCACTTTGCAAAGCTTGCCCGATAATCAGATCTAAAAAGGTCTATTGACTATTGGCTATTTTTGGTTCAAGGGGAGTCCCGCCTGCGGTCGGACTGCCCATTCCACATGACGACGAAGCTGGCGCGACAACCCCTATCGGGTCTCCCGTATACTCTGCCGCATCGTCGTCGAATAGCGCACGGGCGACTAGGCTTCCGTCAGAGCATAACATGGGCCGATCATGGCTAAATAAGCTAATGAAAGTGGTTATTACCACCGATGTCGTCCTCGGATCAATTAGAGCCATAAGGGGCTCGCGATCGATCGGGCGCGGCGCGTCGATGCCGACAAAACTTCAACTCAGTAAACAACAAACACCAGCCATATTGAACACCGTAGCATCACCGCCAGAGGTCTGATGAGCTCAACACTTACGTGACAACTTATTTGTATTTCTCCCTAGCAGTAACCAGAATTTTAGCAGAATACGACCTCTTTAAGCTGCTTGAAACTAAACAAATACCATAAAATCACTCCAAGTGTCACGTGACAGGTTTTTGGGCATTAAAACAGACCAAGTGTTTTTATTGTTTTAATGAAGGCACTTTGGCCGAGTGGTTAAGGCGAAAGACTCGAATTGACTTGTCATAAGTTCGATATCTTTTCTCGTTTCGAGGCGCAGGTTCGAGTCCTGCAGGTGTCGGTTCTATTTTTTTTGGCTTCTGTTTATTTTATTTACATTTTGCGATGCGACTGGCGCCTACTGGGCTGTCTCTTTTTATTTTAAAGCGCACAAGAAGCCTAACGATAGTCCTGGAATTTGAGTGACGGAACTTCAGTGCATCACCAGGATTCCGGGGTAGAACAGAGAAGTATTCCCCCACTATCGAGCGCCTTTATTTGTGTAAATTATATTTAAGAAAACATCTCTTTAGACAATATCGCTGCCGTAATAAGAAAAACTGTCGTACAGTTGCTCTGGAGCTCCGGTCGCCGCCTAACCCTATAATCGAGAGTGTGCGCCAAAAACCAGCACAGGGATGAAGTGGAAATGACAAATATATATGCTGCATGCTCGGTATTATCGTGACAAACTGACAACCAGGAGAGCTTCTGATCAATGATCGTCTCCAAATCAATAAACTCCACTACTATCGGAACCCAGAACCGGCCAACACAAGAAACCCAATACACCGCTTCCTGGCCCATTATGAGATGGACTGCCGAAATTAATCCATATGACATATCAGTCGGCGGATCTTCAACTGATTAAAAGAGCTGGTCCATTTAAAAATCTGCGGAACTGGAACGTGAAAACAATGTTGCGTCCTTTCTCAAAATCATCTGCCAAAACTAGTCGTAAATCAATGGCTCTTGCTGGTTATTCTTCGCGGCAGCAGTCTCTTGTAATAGTTTGTTTTTGCCTTTCCTTCTCTCCTCGTCCAATTTTGAGCTAAGCTTGCCACCTGTTGAGTTCTTGCTTACACTTCTCAGCTGTTTACAGAGTCAGCGATAGCTCCAATTGTTGTTACTGAAGTAGGACTTACCTCAGCGGCTCGAACAGCCGCGAGTCTCGGGTCATCAGGAGGAGGAGGCGATCCCGATTCAGAGCTGCTTGCACCAAGTGTCTTACCGCTACCTTGGAATCCGGCCTTTGGTGTCTTCACAGGTGGCCGCGCGGACGGGGCACTGCTTGAACTGGCCGGAGCGGATCCAAGACGCTGTCCCTGCTTTCCCGTTCCTTGCAGACGATTTTGGGATGGCGGAGCCGAAGTATCAGAAAAGCAGTTACCCATTTCTAAAAGTGCTTGCAAGCAATGCGATGGAAAGATGGTAGGTGGTTCTTCGTCCTTAAGCAAAACACAAGGCCGACGAAGCCATATAGATCTCGGCATCTCGGCGTGTACGCGTCTAAATATCACGTGACGTTGTATACTCGCATCTTGAGCTCCTCGAGACTTCGATTCAGTTGGCTAATTAGTTGCATTTCGCTGTATTGGCCCAGGAATAGTATACTCAATGTCTCAAAAACGCAAGGTATGTTACATATTATCTGATTCGCTTAAGATATGTTTGGGAAGCTGACTATTGGCCTATTTCAGCAGTCACCGCCTGCTCCAGCATCCAAGAAGGCCAAAACCGATTCTGTACCTGCAGTTCCTCCTCCGCCAAAGAAAAATACTGCGATTTATATCACAAACTTACCGGACGATACTACTTTGGATGAACTAGAGACAACATTTTCGCGTTATGGGTTAATAGCTGAAGATCTCACCACCGGGGAGAAGCGGATCAAATTATATCTTGGGGACGACGGGAAAGTGAAAGGAGATGCGCTTATTGTGTACTTCAAAACGGAAAGTGTCAAGTTAGCTGTGGACATGCTTGACGAGACGGAATTTAGGCTAGGCTCTGGGTCTGGCCAGCTCATACGCGTGCAACCGGTTAGTTTAGGTAGTGGTTACGATTACAAGTGTAGGATACTAACGAGTACAGGCCGATATGAACTACAAAGTCGAAAAGGAGCCAAGGCCGGTCCAGCAAAGATCTGCGCGTGAAAAAGTGGAGTTGCAAAAGAGGGCACAGAAGATGAACAAGTAAGTGCGAGATCGTCAACTTTTGGACATATGTAGGGCTAACTTGTACCTCTAGTAAACTAGCGGACTGGGACGACGATGATTTAGAACTTCTCGAGCAGCAGCAGAGGTCTTCAGCATCAACGAAGAGATTTAACAAAGTTGTAATTCTGAAGCATGTCTTCACTCTCAAAGAGCTGGAAGATGACATATCTGCAGCTCTCGATATCAAGGAGGATATAAGAGAAGGATGCGAAGAAATTGGACCTGTGACCAGTTTAGTGCTCTACGATCTCGAGCCCGAGGGCGTCTTGAGTGTAAGATTCCAGAGTGAAGAGGATGCTAAAGAGTGTATAAAGAGGATGAATGGTCGTTTTTTCAGCGGCAGACAGCTAAGTGCAAAGCTGTTCGATGGTTTGACACGATATAAGAAATCAACCAAGAAAAAGGCAGAGGATGATGACGATCTGGAGGAGGAGCGCTTAAAGAAATTCGGTGAATGGTTGGAAAGTGGAGCTGCGGATGCCGAAGATGAAGGTGAATGGCATGACGATTAACGCAGCATGTACATATATCATAATTGGCGTCTATGTGTAGTAATTTTGATTTTGAAACTTGATAAATTCCTGCAGGATCGCATTTTGGAACGATACTATACATGATTCCAGACCAAACAACTATCGTACAACGTGTATTACATCCTCCATGTAAACAAATCTAATCGCTATCTTCGTCTGCACTATCCTCCAATGCGTCGACATCTTTTGAAAGAATGCCATCTATGCTAGTAGCTGGCCGGCTTGAGCCTACAGGATGTGTTTCCGGAGTAGCATCCAGATCAAGTGTATCGTCATCGCCGGCGGCTATATCTTCCTCTTCTTCCTCTTCCGCAGAATCCTCAATGATTTCTTCGTCGGCGTCGTCAGACTCGTCGTCGGCAACATCATCGTCATCTTCCACCTCTGTCTCGTCGTCATCCCCGCGTGATCGCCCGATGTCAACCTATCCATGTTAGAATGAATAATATCTTAATCTGAATGGTACTTACCGGTGTAGCTCCACCTATTACTTTCTTCTTTTTGATTGGTCGTTCGGTGCCGTCTTCGACATACGCCGAGCGGTCTGCCGCACCATTCTCCCCATCACTCACTCCTGCCATCTCGCTGTCGTTTTCAGCTCCAGCAGTTGCAGCAGCTGCCGCGCTCCCATTTCCATTCTTGCTCTTCTTCGCATTTGCAAGCGCAATGTACATATCAACCTCAGATTGTAGACGCGGTAAGAAGAAATCTAAATCAAGAAGCTGAAGCGCTTGATAGATATCAGAATGATTCACAGTTCTCCGGTTGTTTTGCACCGTGATTTCATTGGCACTAGAGAATAAGTGTTAGAATAGTGGTCAATGAAGAACCTAGATGTCCAACTTACGTTGCAGTCAGATAGTTTATGAAGACCGTAGCGCTTTTTGATATGGCAGTTTGTGCATCTTTTTGAACCTGGGTGTTCGAGGCCAAGACAGATTTCACTAATCTATTAATCGTGCTCTTTGGTAGCATATAGTCCTAGAACGGTATCAGTAAGTGCTTGCCTCCCCTTGGAGATGCTCTGGGACAAGCGACTTGGTAATACGAACCTCCACACCATATGTATCCTTCTCTCTCGCGCCATCGTCTGCAGCAGGCGTTCCATCTCCAGACTCGTCTATCGGAGGAGCGACAACTTTCTTAATGCCGCGCGGCATGGCTCCAAGACTCTAGAACGCGTAGAATGTGGAGATCAGGTCGAAGAAGCGAGAAGTCGCGTCACTCGCGTCGGAAAATAAAACCAAGACAGGTACAAGCCAAACAAATAGCTGCAAGAAAGCAAAATGCAACTATAGAGCACTAGTAGCAATACAGAAGGAGTTTCTCCGTCGGTCAAGCTCAATTGACCTCGAATATAGCGGAGTAGAGACGCGTTAAATGCGTTCAGCGTAAATTTCACGTGATGGGTCTCAGTAAATATTTACCCTGCCGTGTTTGGCATAAACGTCAAACCGCGTGATTTTAAATTTGCCCCGCCGCACGCCGAGTGTTTGTTTACATTTGACCGATCCATCGAAGAACGTACACAAACCACTAATTAATCCTCAAATATTGACACTTTTTGCTACCCTCCAGCGTCTGAAACTGGTTACTCTTTACAACAACTTTTCTCTTTGCTTGCGAAGACAAAAGATATATTATCTTATCAATTTGCTGGGGGAGGCCGTGCCACAATGTCGCCGCCGCCTAGCCACACCAACAGCCATCCGATTCCTCGCCCCAGGCCAGAGTCTACACTACAGCTGGCACAAAGCACCTTCTCTAAGCTGGATACTAGCACTGACGACCAAAGTGCAGTAAGGCAGCTTTCTGCTACCACCAAGATCAAAACCAGCATGGATCGACGAGGGTCATTTATATCGTCGCAGTTCATTGTGATAAACGACAAATTACAGCTTCTCTACGACGAGATTGGAATAACAGAAGATGAACGCAATACTCGTGAAAGAAATCTATACGCCACCGTCTCACAAGCTCTTGAACAGCATGTCTCGGAGGTTACGGCAGAGAAGGACGGTTTACACAAACAATGTCTAGAGCTGCGCGAGCAACTACTGAGCATGATGGCTGCTCTTCAAGACGTTCCAGAAGCAGATGTAACGCTTGGTGATGTTGGAGAGATTAAGACACCATTACTGGCTACGCAAGTTGAGCTGGAGAAGAAGCACGAGCAACTCAAAGGTCTGTACTCAGACCGATACAATAGAGCACATGGTAAGTTCTTTGCTTATTAACTTTTGGACGTGAATACTAATAGGCTTTAAGAACTATTTGAGAATTTGCGCACGTTTGCGCAGGTCATGGACGGTATAGAAGTGCAAGGCAATCTTCTCGAACTTGACCCCGACACTCTGAGCCTTTCTAACAGCAATCTTGCTGTTCTCGAGCAGGAAGTTCTGAGGCTGTCGGATGAATACGAATATCGGGTCCGTACAGTGCAGGCAGATGCAACCGAAATGGTGACTTTATGGGCACAGCTGGGTACATCTCAGCACCAAATTGACCGGCAAGTGCTTGCCTATTACAAGGACAAGCCGGAAATGCTCGGTCTCACAAATGCACACATTGCAGATTTGAAGTCTCAGAGAGAAGCTTTGGAGAAAGAACGAGATGGTCGTCTTGAGAGACTGTCGACTACCAAGGCAAGCGTACAGCATTTATGGAGCAAGCTCTCGGAAGATGAAGGCTCGATTAAGGCATTTGATCGCGCTAATAGGGGCATCGCTCTACATGTGATTGAAGCAGTAAGTTTGTCTTGAAAAGTGTCTTTTAATTTTTACTGACGGTGGTTACAGTACGAAACAGAGTTAGTACGGCTTAATGAGAAGAAGCGGGATCATATGCATATTTTTATTCAGGATGCCCGTCAAACTCTGCAGAGTCTCTGGGATAGCTTATATTTCTCGGACGATGAAATGCTGGAGTTTACGCCCGCATGGACCGACATATTTACTGATGCTTCTCTGGCTGCTCATGAATCAGAGATTGCTAGACTTGAGCAGCTCTTGCAAGAGCGCAAGCCCATTCTTGCTCTGATTGATGCATATAGGGAGCTGCAGAATGATGCTATCGAACTTGAATCTTCGCAACAGGATGCCTCAAGACTCATGGCTCGAGGAACAGGGAAGCGCGATCCGACACGACTTCTTAGAGAAGAACAGATGCGCAAGCGGATTGCTAAGCGGAAGCCAAAGGTCATGGCTGATCTTGCGGCAGCTTTGGGAAAATGGGAGACTGAAAATGAACGCCCATTTATGGTTAATGGGGAGCGCTTTATCGATGTTTTGCATGGCGAAGAGCTCTCCTCCAAAGCGCAACGGACGCGTCGAACTCCGGCACGCACAGCGGTGGTGGCAGAACCTCCGAGTACGGTTCGGACAACAGGTGCAAAGACTCCAGCAGCTCGCTCGACGAAGCGAAATCCATTGCAAGCGCGTGACCCAAAGCAGCTCAATGCTACCGCTCCTCGTCAGCCGAACTTCTCGGCTGAGCAAAAAACACTACCTTCTTCTCTGAATTCGGTGAAGAGAGTCAAACCGCGTCGAGCAAATGAGAATATTTCGCCTGTGAAGGTTACGGGAAGTCGGCAGGCTGATATCGAAAGTGCCAAGGCCGCTGGTCGATCAGAAAGCGTGTGTTCCGGTAATAGCCCGCTGAAGATGAAAATGCAAAGTCAGCAGCGAAGCGTTTCTGCATCTGCTTTGGCTAGAACTACACCTGCGCTAGCAAAGCATGACAATACAACCGGATCTGTATCTCGAGCGCGGTCAATTCTTGGAAATTATCGTCCGATCGGCGGACCGCAGTCGCAAGTCAAGTCTATGATGGCAGCAATGTCAACTCCAAAGCAAAAAACGCAACAAAGGATAGTTCACTCGCAGCAGAAACGACCACTTGGGCAAGGGAACTCTGACTCAATATCGGAACAAAGCTGTTCTTCTTCGGAGCCTGAATCATTGCACACTACACCGTCGATCAGTAACCTTGTATCAGACTATAACCCAGTCTCAACTCGAAGAGCACCACAACATGGCATTCGGCCAGATTCGAGAGATGATGTTTATGTCGAGCACATGCCAGTCGCTCGCACTCTTGTTACTCGTGTAGCATTGAACGACGTGAATCCGGATATTTCTGAATTTATTGACGACTACGATGATGAATATGAGTATCCGACTTCGGCGGGTGACGCACGTCAGGATCTAGATTGCGATTCTACGTTTACTGAAGACTCGCTTCATACTACTGGTGGCCGCTTGACATCGAACTCTACATTCACCAGCGCTGGGTCAGTGACACACAGCAATGAGGTGCACGAGGAAGTTGAAGTTTTACCACCGGTACGATTTGATCAGGACGGATATAACGACGTGTCTGAGATCAGCTTTATAAGTCCTCAGATATCGGGCCAGCAACTGGAGTTTGGTGAAATGTTTGCTATACAGAGTACGCCTCTGCGTAGTGCCTTCCCAGCCGCGGACGGCACAGAAGAGTGCTTTTGAGGAGTAATACCAATAAATATACGGCGGGGACTTAATAGGGTGGTTTATCATTTCGGGACGCAGGGATCTTAAAATAGCTCGCCGATGTAATAATCGAGACGTATCTTTATGTGTTACATTTTTGTCCTGGAAGACAATTAATATATTAGAAAGTACACCATTGAAGCTCAGAATATGGGGAAGTCTAAGATGGAAGTTAGCATCGTGAAATATAAGCTGCTCGCACTAAATAAGCGCGGAATCGACTAACCTTCTTCGCTCAGTCGCGTAGACTCTTTCCAGCTCTCTAAAATCCAATCCACGGATACGACACGAGGTATCGCCTGCATTTCGCGTGCCGATAGAGCTTCTTTGACTGACAGTAGTCTCGCATCTGCTTGAGATACCAACGGTGACAAGACGACATGTGTTATCAGTTCATCAGAGAGCGATTCTGAAATCCTTGCACCACCAAAACAAGCATAATTCCGGGCTAACCGGAGCTGTAATGATGCGGACATGTCGGAAAGTGATTCAGAACTTGGTAGGTCGATGTATATGACTGTGTTCCAAAACAAAAGAGAGGGGATATTAATTGCGGAATCGTCGGATTGCAGCAGTTCTTGGTAGGCTGAAGATAAATCAGCGTCTGTCATTTCCGTGTCTGGATTTTCAGCACCTGGCTCGACGACTGCCAGAATCTATAAGCAGATATCAGCATGAAATCCAAAGAAGCCCGACAAAAATCTCGAGAAACACGCACCGATTGAAGTTCAGCCACAGTTTCCATTTTACGGACATAGCTGTCTTGATACTGATCAACATTTCTCATCGCTCGCTCCTCCACTTTCTGAGAGGCAAAGTAAAGATGCCGAGGCTCATACGAGAGCACACGACCGTTATAAACGCAATCTTGAATCCATGACGGACGCACCAACGTAACCTTTCCTTGTCTTTTTAGGCCCATCACTTTCACAAGATTCGACTGTGTAATGATATGTAGGAACGGCGGCTTCTCGCTCGGAACATCGGGTAATATTTTACCACCATTCAAAGAGACAAGTCGTTCAAGCTCTGTCCGTTTCCTTGCTTCAATAAGAAACACAAACGAATGACCACTAAATATTTGCGACTCGACCATGCTAGCGGAAACCGTAGCCGGCTTGACCCTGCCACCCAAAATTTCAGTTTTCTTCTTGACGGTCTTCTTCGTCGAACGGCGTAAGGTCTCGATTTCCAGTTCTTTCAAACTCACTTCTTTCTCAGCCTGATCCTTAAGCGACAAAAATTCAGTCATGCTCAGAGCAGACATGTAATCTTTATCCTGCCTGAGGCGCCGAAATCTTGGAAATCGTAAAGTAACACCTGCACGATACTGCTCTGAAGCAGAAACCACTGAAGCCGCCTTGACTTCCAATACGATAGATTTTTCAGGGTGGATCCACATATCGGGAGTCTCTTTATCTCCCTTTGCACCACCCAAATCAAAGTACTGTACAGGAGGATTTTGACGATCCCAAGTGTGCCATTGGCCTTCCGTGATATGACGAATGGTAGCATACTCGTTAGATGTGAAGCCACCTCCAACTCGACAAAAGGACCAGAACCTATACAAGCACTTTAGCATTCACATATTAAATGTGAGGTCCAACAACTGCCGTACCTTGGTGTCCCATCAGGTGCTAACTCGTCCACGCGTAGGCCGCAGAGAAATGTCGCAAGATGTTCTCCGCGCCTGCCATGTCCATAGTATCCACCAATCACAAGCACGTCGAGATTCTCTCCAAATTCAGTCATGTACTCCGGCTTTACTTTGATCCATACGTCTGATCTGGAGTTGACCAGGTATTTTGTAGACGGGTTTTTGATCACTAGACCCTCAGACCTGAAATAGCGGGTTAGTTTTGAGCGTGTTTCAAAAGTAAGGTACTTACGACTCGGCTATGACTTGGCGTAAGCGACTATCAATAGCGTCTTTTGTCGTAGCAACTTCAAAAGGGTGCACTTTGAATCGAGTGGGAACCTCGTTAATTAGTCTACTCAGAGCAGCTCGACGATCTCTCAAAGCAACATCCACCAATGGCTTTCCGTTGATCAGAAGTATGTCAAATAAGCAGTCTGGAAGTGAGTTAGACACAATATATAAATTTATAAATTCATAAACTCGACACTCACAGACGGGGTGTGATGTGGAGACAGCGCCGTTCTGTTCTCCAGCAGCGGCAGCCTTCAAGTATCCAAACGGCTCGATCTTCTCGTCGACCGAGTCCCACGACAGCATTTCACCGTCGAGAATACAACTATATAATTAGAATTGGCTCAATCTCGTTAAAGCATGACAACTGTACCTTTCTACTCCGGGATCAAACGCCTCTCGCAAGTACTTTGTCAGACTTCCATTCGGATCATCAAACGAGCTGCCGTAGAGATGAGTATAATTCGTCGCCCGCCGACTAAAAAATTTGATAGTACGGCCAAAGTCTGACATATGCATCTGCATTCGCTCTCCATCGAGCTTCTCTTCGATATAAAACGGTTCGTTTTGCATCAACTTGACGATTTGCTCGTTAGAGTACCTTGGAAACGAGGCCAGTTGTGGTTTGAAGCATGACATTAGTGACAGCAAGTTTTCCTGTGGAGTATTAGAATTGATACAAAAATTCAACGGAGTGAAAGGCGCCTACTTCTTTGGCCAGCCGAGCATTGCGATCATACAGTTCCCAGCATACTCGCTTTAAACTGCTGGTGACGTTGAACAACGCGTTAGCGTCCGGATGCCATACAGAAAACAAGGTGTTTTCAGTAAACCCGAGATTCATTTCTGCTATGTTAGCATCGTGCTTGACAGTGAGGTGATTTGGAGTAAACCACGTACGCCGTAAAATAATACGAATAATCCACTTCATTTCTTCTGCATTTGTATGGCTGTAAAACCATGCTAATATGGGAAGTTGGTCCTCACTAACTCATAAGCAAGATCCCACTACTAATCTCAAAAGTGCACATACGATTTAGTGTGCTGGCTCAGCTCGTCCAGTTTGTCATTGATCTGTTCGACAGTCACGGTGCCGTAATCTGACGAGACTTCTCTCTTCTTCATGACCTCATAACACCGCTCAGCAAAGTCTCCACTACCCTTAATACTTATTCCCGGAATTCTGAAATTCACGACCGATTTGGCATCGTCCGAGTCCGGCGCAAGTCCAATAATCTGGGAAGAGATCAGTTTTGAGACTTAGAAGGCGGGAAATACGGAGAAATCGTGCCTTAACGAGAATTCGAGCTATCGATATCTCTTTGAGATGGTACATAGGACGTTCTTTGTCAATCTGCGTAGTTGTTAGGACATGCCGACTGAGGGGTGTGCAGGGACCGTACGGCAGGAAGCACTTCATCACGGATCATGTTAGCGTTATCTCAGCGAGCAAGAGCAAAACCAGGGTCTACACACATAGGCGAAAGCAGGGATAAATATCTGGTCCAATATTCTTCTTCCAGGTATTTATGAAACCCATCATGATGTCTCTTCGCCGCTCCTTGACTTTCATACTGGCGAAGCGGCCGCCGGCGAGGGCAGCTCGCGTGAGCGGGACAATCAGGCTCACAATGACGGAGTGGAACGCGGGCGTCGGGTTGTGGTTCTTGGGCCGGACAAGACTGGCCTCGGTCTCGTCCTCAACTCCGGGAAAAGACGTGAGAAACTCGCCCATGCTGCTGTTAGAGACAGTTGGATGCAGAAACAGCTGCGTTTGCCTGCTGCGGTTCTCGAGGAGCTGAAAGTGATGATGGCCGTTCGGCGTGCGGCGCGTCGATGACGACACATGGCACGTGACCTTGTTTTGCCTGTTCGCGGCTGCGGTCCAAGAATGTGTCGCTTGCCCATACCTTGGCTCCTCCTCGAATACTCGGTCATCCCCTCCAATTACCCCCCCTCGACATCCACACGACCCAGTCGACCAGCCCGCGTCGACCGCGCCATGTCCTCCTCCGGCGCGGCCGCCGCGGCCCTTTCCGCCAGCGCGACCGCAGCTTCGCGCGCCGCGTCAGCTGCTCCGGCAGCAGATCACCGCGCCCAGGGACCCAAGCCGGCCCCCGCGCGCCAGCGACCGCCTTCGACCTCGACCCCGGTCATGAAGTGGACTGTTCCACGGTCGTCTGTTGCGTCGGCGACGGCCGCGTACGAGCTCAAGAACAACAGCGTGAAGACTACGACCGCGCTGAGCTCGGCGACCGCAGCAGCTCGCTCCGTCGGTGCGGCGATATCGCACAAGCCGGCGGCGGGCTCCGCTGAAAACAGCAGCCTAGTGGTTGCAAAGGAGTCTCAGGAAAAGTTGCCATCGCCAGCTACCGTGCGATTGCCGACTGGGCGTCGCAATTACCGGCAGTCGCGCACTCAGGACTTGGTTCGCGGGCGAACTGCTGATGTACCTGAGACCGCGTCTCGGCCTCCCAGCGTGGCTGCATACGCTGCAGCAAAAGTTGCGAACCGCCAACAGCAGAACACTGCTCAGCAGCAGCAACAGCAACAACAGCAGCAGCAGCAGCAGCAGCACTTCAATCCCCACAGGCGGCCATCTGCCACGCTCCAGGTTCCTGGGTCCGATCACAGAGGAGGCTCCTCCCCTATTGCCAGAGACCGTTCAGTATCAGCGACGCGCGCTACTGAAAGCTCACTACGTAGGGCTTCTCCGAGGACTTTACGAGCAGTGTCTCCAGCATCCTCAATAAGGTCCACGTCGTCCCTGACCTCCACTCCCGATCGACCTTTGAATGACAAGGGCATTCAGACTGCAAACAGGAGCACCAGCAGCCTCACTCTGGCTCGCACGCGCTCAACGGGATCTACAAAATCTGAGAGTTTGGAAGTACCCAGCGATGACCGTACAGGTCGTGTTCCAACACAGCGATCACCCGTCGCGTCACGGCGACCGTCCGGTGAAGTGAAATCTGCTGCTACAATTGCACCTAAAAGGCCAATAATACCCGGTATCAAAGCTGTACCAAAAGCAGCAATGCGGGATGTATCTCCGCTTGAAGTTGCATCTCCACGACCGCGCAATGCCACTAAGCCTGCACTGCTATCTAAAGTCATGAACACGTCAGTGGACTCTTTGAATTACAAGCCGGGTGCTCCTTCTTCTTTATATTACAGTGAAGCCGGAAGCTCGTCAGATAGTTTAAGCTTGATTCAACCTACTCGCAGCGAATCTGCTCCCACCGCGGGAGATGCTGTTGTGCCATCTCAGACGCGGCACCATATTTCGGGGAAAGCTTCTCAACTGGAGCCTACTGTTCGACCGAAATCGAATGCTGGAGAACCACCAACAGTACCTGCACCAAGAAACCAGCAGTCCGCCGCATCTGTTGGTGCATCTTTGCGATCTCGGCGGCTCACAGCAACTAGCAAGTTTATGCAACCGTTTTACAACTACAATAAGCAGACCCATCGCTCTAGTCGACCGACGTCATCTGCTAGTGTTTATCAGAATCATAGTGCGTCGTTGTCTACTGCATCTCTTCCGGTGTCGGGTCATACAGACTCAACGTCTAGCTCGCGCCACGTACCGCCGTTGTCGCATTCTATTGCCTCGCGATCTACGACATCACTGGTTTCCGCGCTGCCAGAGTCGTCGCTATCACCCCCTCTACTTCAAGATGACAACGTCAGTATAGCTTCCTCAAGAAGTCAACTGCCATCTCGTCCTGTAAGCATGGCGGAGTTTAGACCGATGCAGACTACGATGCGGACTACGATGCGGAAACCCGAAAAGGGAAAACAGAAGCGTGTGTTCAATGCGGAAAAGCCTTGGAAGCATTTGGTTGTTGGTGGCACTATGAGTGACAACGAGCGGAAGCGGTATGATGCTCTGTGGGCTACAAATAAAGGCACATTGCTACCCCCAGAGCTGTCTGCTTGTGTTCATGGACTGGTGGTGCGTGCTCTGTGGCTCAGATCACGTTTAGATATAGAGATTCTAGAAAAGATATGGTATGTACTCCGTCGTTTTATGTTTTAGGTCAGGACTAACGGTAATCCACAGGGATCTTGTTAGCCGAGAGCAGAAATATTATCTTACTCAGGACGAGTTTTTGGCGGGTACCTGGGTCGTGGATCAGTGTCTGTACGGGCGCAAGCTACCGAACAAGCTGCTACCTGAAGTATGGTCAGGTCTACGACTCGGTGTCAGCATTAATGACAAGCTGCTGGCAAAGCACCCGAAGCATTCTAATCTGGGACGACTGAAGGAGCATGGCCATCGAAGAAAATAGTGTTTAATTTTGGGGTCTTTGGGTACGATCGCGTTGGCCAAGGTATGATCATTTGGGACGCTGGAGTTTTTGGAGTTGTTAAGTTTATAGGGTTGTCGAATTGATAATTCCATATTTACATTGATCTGGTGCGATTGAGCTGATTGACCAATATCTTAGGCAGATGGAGATCTTTCTGTGCGCGTACGTGGTGTATGCGTAGAGTTTGTACGTGCTTCGGTGCTGGTTCAACGAGTTTCGCGGCCACAGACTCAGTCTTCAGGGAAGTTCAGAGCTCTACAACGTCAATTTCTCTGACGGACCTCGGTTCTACTTCTCTGTGAATTGTGAAACTGTTTACTGCAGTTCTTGACAACTACGTATAAATTATTGTTGCCAGACTTTGTTTACTTTACCCGTTCAAAACTGAGTTCGCCAGCCGTACGCGAAATGGCGCCAGCCGCACGTCTCGATATGCTGCATCGAGGTTCTCGAGTCACCGTGTTGCTGCATTTTCGAGATATACACGCTAGAATAGTATATAAGCTAGACATACTGCATACACATAGCAAATAACAAATGGGCGACCGGGACCGTATCTTCAAAGTCGTCACCGTCGGCGACGGCGCGTGCGGCAAGACTTCGATGCTGTTGACGTACACGCGCGGCGTATTCCCAGAGGTGAGAAACCGCTGTTCTCCGACTCTTTGTACCGGTGACGAAGTCGACTAACTCGAGTGACAATATAGCTTTATGTCCCGACGGTGTTTGAAAACTACACAGCGACTGTACGACACAACTCTGGCCGATCAGTCAAGTTGGCGTTATGGGATACGGCAGGACAGGAGATCTATGATCGGCTGCGGCCGCTGGCGTACACAGACGCCGACGTAGTTTTGATTGCGTTCTCGATTGCGAATCCCGTGAGTTTAGAGAACGTTTTAGAGACCGTATGTGTTTTTCTCTTTATGTTTGGACTGCTCCATTGTCAGTGCTAATTAAGATCTCGCAGTGGTGGCCCGAAGTTTCACATTTCTGCGCGCGTGGGACACCAATGGTCTTGATCGGGATGAAGAAAGATTTACGTAACGATGAAGGTGCTCTGAAAGTTCTGAAGACGCAGGGCTATAATGCTACTGTTACGTCAAGTCAAGTAAGCAGTTCTTTGCCAGACTCCTCGCGGCTCTTATGCTGGTTTGCGATTTACTAACACGTCTTAGGGAAAGGAGGTTGCATATCAGATCGGAAACGTGCCATATGTTGAGTGCTCTGCCAAGACGGGAGAAGGACTGGAGGATGTTTTTCAAGCTGCGCTTTCGACAGTTATAAAGCCAGTAAAGGCGGCGAAGCGATCCAAATCTGGTAACGAGTCGGGCGGACCAGGCGAACACAAGCATCGTTGTATTATTTTATAAGACGGGGAAAACCTGGGTTTGCTTGCAGTGTCTTACTTTGATTTATAGAGTTATGTTCGTTTGGAGTACAACATCATCTTCCTCGTCTTCAAGTTTGGTTTATTGGGCGTTTTATAGCATGCTATCATGTATAACTTAGTAGTTCACACATTAAAGTAATTAATAATGAAGAATTCGAATTTCAATCTATTTCTTAAAAGTGTCCTTTGAAACCCATCTGTTAACGCCGTAAAACAAACATCGTCAGGCATGCAAACGCAAGATCCCTTAAGTTGTGACCTCGTGGTGCCCATACTACCGCTCCTCATTGTCTTCTTCCTCATCTTCCGCCTCCGGTTCGTCATGTTCCTCATCTGGTGCTTGATGAGCCATACCGTCGTAAAATGAGCTCCACAAAGTAGACACGCTTTCAAACTCCTTGCCAACCTGGATGTCAAAAACAGATCAGTAAACTAGATCGTCATCGACCACAATAATTAAAGCTTACCACAATAACGCCTTCCAATGCTCTATTCAACGTGTTGATATTCGCCAAAACATGTTCCAAGCTCTATTCACTCTAGTCAGCACAAAATCAAAATAAGAGAACTCTCAAGGAGAAGAAAAGACATACAACAGAGATCTCGGCAACAAGCGCGTCGCGCTGTTTCTCAAAGTACGTCTTGTCCATAACTGCACCTTGCTGCTGCGGTTGTTGACTGCCACTCGCAGAGGCAGAAAACCCCTGACTAGGTGTGTATGCGTTTGATTGCGCGCCGTCCATTTTGTGGTGCAGATACTTCGGTGTAGACTAGAAGTCGTGACTGAATGAAAGATCGGTTGTTGTTGACGCGGGAGGTTTAGAGCAAAGCGCGTCGCGGGAAACCTTAAATCCCATGTTTACGCGTCGCGTCTTTCTTTCTCCTCGAGTTAAAATAAAACCCTTTTAACAACATACGACATCGACGTTCCACGCTGCCGCCATTCACGAATTTTAGATAGACGGGCAAAATACGAAATCAATGTCAACAAGTACAGAACGACAGGATACTGCGTTGACGCCTGGTATTGGGGGCGCACCCGGAGGGCCGTCTGCTGAAATGCTCGCGCAGCTCATGTCGCCGGTCGAGCAGGATCTATTGAAGGAGTACCGCATTTTAGTACAGAATCTCAACACGGTAAGCTAGCTGCTGTGAAATATTTGAAAGTATACTGTTTTGAGAAATTGACTGACGTGATACGTACAGCTGTCTGCGGAACTGGCGAAGCTTGCGACCGTGCCGACTCCGGATATTCTCGACACGTTACGCGTACTGGAGCGAAAGACGGCGATAGTGTTCACGCTGCTGAAAGCTTCGGTGTACAGCATCTTTTTGCAACAGCAATTACATGACGAAGAAGGCGGAGCTATGGAAGTTGATAATATGGAATGATCGTCACTATGCTGAGTTTAATTGGCGTTTTGGAGTCGCATGAAGAAAATGCACTACTTTATTTGATTTATGTACAGTACACAAGAACTATGCCACAATATACAGCATGCTACATGCCAAATTACAATATACATAGACCTGGCAAGTGGTCTATAAAACGCGCCCCAGCAACGACTACAGTCCAAAGTAGACCTCGCGCACGTCCTGGATCTTTTTGCCGCGAGCACGAGCAATATCCTCAGGTAGAGTCTGCGCCTGAAGCGCTTCAATAACGCACTTGACTGTGTTCATCTTGTTACGCGAGCCACGTACTTTGCCAGACAAGTCCTGGAACCCAGCTAACGTGGCGACATCCTGAACGAGATGATTTGTTCGGATTCCGAAACCTGAGAATAAGTTAGTACAATCCCTATACTGCGCTCCATAAAAAAAACCCTCTTAAACGTACCGGGAGGTCGGGGCCATATTGACATGGTGACACCGTGGTATTTGGCGTCTACAGGTCCGAAAACAGTACGGTTTTCAAACCGCGGAATGTACACCATTCTTGAAATCGCTCTAGCTCGCGCCTTTGCCATTGCCTTGGCTGTGTTATCACGATCCTTGGCTTCGCCGTATCCAATCATTCCGTTCTTATCACCGACAATCATAAGCACATATGTGCTACGAATCTTTCCCAGCTTTGTCACGTTCGCGACAGTCTTGACGACAACCATCTTCTCGCTCAGTGACCGGACATAGTCATCCGATAGCCTTGACCCCGAAACAACCGTCGTCACTGCTCCATCTTCTTCTGCACCCTCCTCTTCATCAAACTCATCTTGCGCAAACTCGTCCTCCTGCGCCTCCTCCGACTCTGAGAAGAGTACTTCCTTATCAGTCGGATCAAACGCAGGCACAGGCTGCCGCGGTTCCGATACATCATCCCACTCATTCTGCGCAACGTCCCAAAACTCATGGCGCTCGGAAAGATCGTCAATGTACGACAGCGGGAAGAATGATTGCGATTTTTTCCGCGAAGCCCACAGCTTCGGCGTCACGGCCTTCTCGGTCGCTATAATGGACTTGAGCATTCGCGGCGAGTAGAATTTACTCAGCCGTTTGATGTGTTCGGCACGCGTCGTCAGTAGCGGTAGCGGTGTCGCTCCCAGCGTCGCAGCTGGTCTGTAAACATGGGGTTCTTCCGCTGGAGCAGTCTCTGAGGTATCAGTCGAGCTCGTACGCTCCGAGACGTCGTCGGAGTCCGTCGACAGCGGCCGTCGAAGGCACGCGACACGAAGTCGCCGAGGCACCGGGGTCAGTGGCCGCAGTCCCGGCACGCGGAGGCTCCCGCACAGTGCGCGACTCGACATGTGTGCTTGCGGGTGAATTGGAATTGAACCAGGAAGGAATAGGATATATATGCTGTTCGAGGCTTGCAAAAATACGTGAACGTTGGTCGCGGGACGATTTTTTCGCAGAGCCAGTGACGACGGCGTTTGTGGCACAATTGCGCAAACAACGCGCGCATAAGGCTTAGGGCTCAAATTCAGGAGGTAGAACTTTAAATGTAGAAAGTTTAAAAAATAATTTCTGCGCGGCCCAATGAGCCCAAGGTCAATGTCATCTATCCTGATGATCAACTCGAGTTTTTGTTATTTATCAGAGCTTTTGCAGCGAGTTCGGAGCTGTTTATGAGACCTGGACGACTTGGAACGGATATATTTGCCCGTGTGACGAGTAGAACGTGCTTATCATTCTGTGCGAAGACTGTGACAGCGCGCGACGCGAGATTTGCGACCTTGGGAGTGCGATTCAGCTCGAGCTCGAACGATAGTAGTTTTGGACGAGCTTACTTTCCGGTTGCAATGGCTGACGTCGACATTCGAACGCAAGCTGAGGCTGTTACGGTTACGGTTGAGACGAGTGACGTTTTCAAACCAGCAGAGGAAGTGGTCAATGAAAGTCGGCCTGCGAAGCGTGCGAATACAGAGGTAGACGCCTCTGACGCTGTGAAGAAGCCGAAACGCAAGAAAAATCGGCGAATCAAGCCAGTGTCGATTGACCGGACAGGACCGGAGGGATATCTGATTCACGACGTGTTGGATCTGCGTAAGAAGCTGGGACTTCCAGCCGAGGTAAAGACGTCTGAAGATGGGAAACAGTTCATAGTCGACATGCCGATTGCGGCGGAGTTTCGAGAAGTCGAGGTCGAGATCAGCGTGCTGGGGTCAACAGGCGATGGTATTGGTGAGCTGCGGAATGAAGACGGAACTGAGATTGAGAATATTGTCGTTGTGCCGTATAGTGTCCCTGGAGACCGGGTGCGAGCCAAGATCTACAAGAAACACGCTCTACACCTTGCCGCTGATTTCCTGGGCGTCATTCGCGCAGGCGAAGCGCGGCATGATGAGGAGATCAAGTGCAAGTACTTTTCAAAATGTGCTGGCTGTCAACTGCAAATGCTGCCGTATTCAGCACAATTGGAGCATAAGCAGTCAGTAATTGCGCGGGCGTACAAGAACTTTTGCGATGTTCCCGAAACCGTCAAGCTTCCAGAGATTGGAACCACGATCGGCTCGCCGCTGGAATACGCATACCGGACAAAGATCACTCCACATTTTGATGTTCCGCGGAACGGGCACGTGCCGGAAGTGCTGCCGATTGGGTTTACGCAAAAGGGTCGGTCGTTTGTGATGGATATCGAAGAGTGTCCGATAGCTACACCTGCGATCAACGCAGCCTATGCTCGGTCACGGGTAGATATTAAGGACAGAAAGCACGAGTACAAGCGGGGAGTTACACTGCAGTTTCGAGAGAGCACTGAAGAAGACGAGACTACGCACGAGAGACGGCCAGTTATTGTGGAGGATCCGAACGCGACAGTTACTGAGTACGTGAACGACTTCCGGTTCAAGTACACGGCTCGTGACTTTTTCCAGTGCAACAGCTCAGTGCTACCAAAAGTCACCGAGTACGTTGGCGAGCAGCTGCGGAGGCCGCTCCCCGGCGCTGCAGATACAGACGGCGAACTCAAATACTTAGTGGACGCTTACTGTGGATCGGGTTTGTTTGGAATAACATGCAGCCGCGATGTCGAGTCCGTGATTGGCGTGGAGATCTCAGATAAGAGCGTGCAGTGCGCGGCAGAGAACGCTGCTGCAAACGGGGTCACGAACGCCGAGTTTGTGCTAGGCGATGCTGCTGTGATCTTTAGCAGAATCCGCACGCCGGGACGGCAGACCTCGATGATTCTGGACCCGTCGCGGAAGGGCTGTGACAAGCGGTTTTTGGACCAGCTGCTAGAGTTCCGACCGAGGCGGATTGTGTACGTGTCGTGCAATGTGCACACGCAGGCCAGAGACGTGGGATATGTGCTGAGTCATGAGCTTGGAGCAGGCTACGTGGTGGACAGCGTGCGAGGATTTGATTTCTTTCCGCAGACGCATCATGTTGAGAGCGTCGCGGTGCTGACCTGGACGGGGGAGGTTCAGTAGATTACAGCAGGCTATCTCGGCAAAGATAGATCACAGATGATTTAGCTTGATATGTACATATGTAGTGGCGAATGATACACATTTTAACGACCAGGTTAGCTGGTCAGATGCGATTCTGGGAGAACTTGCGTAGACCAGGAGTAAGCAGGGATGCGAGACACATCATGCAGGGCGGCATCGTCCGCCAAATCCCAGACGCGCGCCCTTTTCGTACGGCGCCGCGGTGTGTGTCGCGGCGCAGGCTGAGCCGCGCTGCTGTGCGGTCGCCGCCTCACTGCGCCTTCACGAGATCCACGCCCAAGAACTGCACCTGCACGCACTTCCAGCACCTAAATCACGTCGACATGTCGTGGTCTGCTGCGTCGCCGCCGGTTTCGCCGCGCGCGAGTCCGCCGGAGATGGCGTCCGCAGACGACGACGCGCTCGAGCTCGGCGCGAACGTGTGGGGCGCTGAGGAGGGGCAGCAGGCGGACGACGAGTACGAGTACGAGGAGGACGACGAGGAGGACGAACAGCACGAACAGCACGAGGAACAGCTCACGGGCAATTACCACGAGGAGCTCGAGCACCACACGCCAGATACGGAACCAGAACAACAACACGCGGAACCAGAACATGAACCTCCCGCGGATCCCGAATCACAGCCCGTGTCGCCCCGCCGCGCCCGGCACTCATCGGCCCACGTGGTTCAGCACCGGAAAACCACGTCCACCGCCGGTGACCTCGAGCGACACTTCTTCCCGGACCCGACCGCGCCGACTGTACAGCCGGCCAATGCTGCCATATCCGAGTACTCGTACCAGCAAATGGCGTCGCCGGTGCTGAAGCAGGCTGAGGCCGGTATCTCGGCCGCGACGGCTCCTATACCAGAGAACAGTGCTACAGCAGAGAATAGCACTGCATCAGAAAACACAACCACAGAAAACACCACGACAGAGACTCTTGCAGAAGTAGTTGACGACGGCTGGCAGGAAATGCCGGTCTACGCCAGCCACGACATCTACGACGACGACGGCAACATCGTCGCACACGAGGAAGCCGTATCTGACGGCGGCGAAGAGGAAGACGCCCGTCGCGGCGGAGCAGGGAAGGGATACACGCGCGTCACGCTCGATGCAGAAGACGCGGACCAGGAAGAGGTGCTCGACGAGAGCACCAAGTATCTTTTCACTAGCGACGACCCAACTGACTCTCTCGCCCGCAACCCACTCCACCAGCTGCAGACCACAAAGGACTTGCTCACTGATTCTCAGCGGATAGCCTACGTTGGCCTTTGCAAACTTTGCATGGTCGACATGGCTACAGATCTTGCCCGCAAGAAGGGCTCAGCACACATCGCCCGCCCACTCAGCGCTGTCTTTGGTGCCGTATCGATGTGGGCGCAAAAGATGTCCATGCGCCTCTATGCACATATGGAGATTTCAGCTGAAGAGCAACTTATGATTGAGCAACTTTCAGCCCACGGCGTTGAAGCTCTGGATCTTACTCCTACGATCATGCAGAACGCGCGGATTAAGAACCCGATGGGCCGGACCAGCCAAGACAGCTACGCATCGAGTTCAACTGCCACTCCGCTTCCAGAATACACAGAAACACAACAGCCAGACAAAGTTCTCGATCCATCCATTCTCGAGGACCAGCTCCACATCGACATCGATATTCGCTGGACCGTTCTCTGCGACTTGTTCCTCGTCCTCGTTGCCGACTCGGTCTACGACTCACGATCACGTACACTTCTCGAGCGCGTCGGCGCCGCTCTGCAAGTCTCATGGCTTGACATTGCGAAATTTGAGAAACGCGTGACCGACGCATTGGATATTGAAGAAGGTACCGAACAAGTCTGGCGAAAAGACGAGCTCCTCGAGACCCGCCGCAAGCGCTCGCTCAAGAAGAAATACGTTTACATGGGTCTTGCTACGATTGGAGGAGGACTCGTCATCGGCCTATCGGCCGGTCTGCTAGCGCCAGTCATTGGCGCCGGTCTCGCTGCCGGGTTCACGACTATCGGCATCGCAGGCACATCTAGTTTCCTTGCCGGAGCTGGTGGTGCCGCAATTGTCACTACAACCGGCGCAGCAATTGGCGCCAACATTGGCGCGAAGAGTATGTCGCGAAGAATGGGCCACGTCAAGACTTTTGAATTCAGACCGCTGCACAATAACGAGCGCGTGAATCTGATTCTCACAATCTCAGGCTGGCTCTCGGGTAAAGAGGACGACGTACGGCTACCGTTCTCGACCGTGGATCCAATCATGGGCGATATCTTCTCACTACACTGGGAGCCGGAAATGCTTACCTCGATGGGTCAAACAATCAACTTGCTTGCTACCGAGGCGCTCACACAGGGTATTCAGCAAGTGTTGGGAAGCACAGTGCTTGTTGCGCTCATGGCGTCGATTCAGCTGCCTATGGTGCTCAGTAAGCTCTCATATCTACTCGACAATCCATGGAATGTTTCGCTCGATCGCGCGTGGTCCGCTGGTCTGGTACGTTTCTTTGTAATTTTGTTTGAATTGGAAAGTTCAGACTAACAAGAATAAGATTCTTGCAGATACTCTAGTCCAGCGAAATCTCGGTGTCAGACCAGTCACACTAGTCGGCTTCTCTCTCGGTGCCCGCGTCATCATTTCCTGTCTAAACGAGCTTGCTAAACGCAATGCTATCGGCATCGTGCAAAACGTATATCTATTCGGTTCTCCCGTCGTCGCCAAACGCGACATGTTCGTCATGGCTTCAAGTATGGTTTCTGGCCGTTTTGTGAACGGCTATTCACGCAAGGACTGGATCCTTGGATATCTTTTCCGTGCCACGAGTGGTGGACTCGGTAAGATTGCAGGGTTGGCACCCATTGAGGGAATTCACGGGATCGAGAACATGGATTGCACGGATCTTGTGGATGGGCATATGGTGTATCGTGAGGCGATGCCAAGGTTATTACGAGAATGCGGGTGGGAAGTTTTATCGGATGAGTTTTCGGAGATTGAGGACCCCGATCCTGATCTTGAACGTGAACGGCAACGAGAGCTGATTGTTGAATTTGAAGAAGCCCGACGACAGATGGAGAACGAACAGAAATCGGTCAAGAAGAAACAGAAAAACGGAATCTTTTCGAAATGGACAAAGTCGTCGAAAAAGAAAGAGTGGTGGGAAATGTACGAAGAGGCGGAAAACGAGCGGCGGGCGGAGGAAGCCCGACAGGGCGGAAGCAGTAGTAGTTCCGTGCCGAAGAATCAATGGGATCCATCAACTTTCAGACCTGGCGAGTATCATTATCAGTATCAACCGCGCACGACGAACGAAGATGGGTCAGAATCAGAAGTCATTTTCGACATTGATGCGATCAGGAAGGAGATCAGACGAGCAAAAGCCAGAGGACTGTAGAAAAAGACGCTGTGCGCGGTCGTCGTCGTCGATTTTCAGTTTCATTTGTTTTTTTCTATGCATTGCAAAAGTGGTTTGGTTGGTTTCTTTGTTATGTAAATAGGCGCGCTGACTTTTTTGTGCGTCGGAATCATGTTTTGATTCGCTGTGGATACTACATAGTTTAGCTATATTGTAAATTGTACAAATTTCTACATCAAGAAGATATAGTTTTAGCTATATTGTATTTCGTACAAATTTCTACATCAAGAAGATAGAATTTAGGATAACTGCATTTATATGATTTGTATAATTTTTGCTATGAAACTTATTGTCCTTGTACACCTCGCCAGATTTCTCTTTTGCAAAACGCTCGCCATATATATCCGTCATATCTTACCAACATCGACTTGCCATCCATCATTGCCCTATACCTCAATCTTCGACATTATAAGGGGAAAAAAAGACCGCGAGCTATTAATTCGCTATATAAATCTTCGCCTGCTGACTTTTCACGTGAGAAAGACCGCGTGTATGGCCAACAAATAAAATAAATCATACAACTGAGACCACTAAAATCCGTCCGTCGCCCGAGGAAAAAACAAAAGATTGCGCTTTCTAATCTTCCTCCATATCAGACGGTTTAATCAGACCTCCAATCTTCATCGCCCGATCCCGCTCCGCCTTCTCCCTCGCCTGCGTCTCACTCTCCCGCTCATCTGCAAACAGGTAATCAGTCGAATCGCCGCCGTACTCCTTAATCTGCACCAAGAAGTCCCGGAGGTTGAGCTTGAACTTGTTTTGGTTATCAGTAAGTTTGAACAGCCCGCTCACGAAATTGTCAACCTGCGCTCGCTTCAGGTGCGGGAACGCGTTCATCAGCATCGTCACTGAATATTCGCGCAAAAAGTCCGGGTTGGGCGTGCCGGCTGGTGCTTGGTCTGGTTTGTACAACGGCGCAGTGATCTTCCCGGTCCCGACAAGCTCAAACATGCGCGCAAGAAGGAAGGCTTGCAGCTTGAATCCGGCCTTGTGATCGGCGTCCGTGAGCACGAAAAACACGTCTTGCAGGATCCGAATGAAAAATGTCTGGTAAAACGCATCCGCAATCTGTGGTTCGGATTCGGAGATGTTGTTGATCAGCTCAACGCAAATATTGAGACCGGCAGCTTCAACCTCCCGGTTGTCGTGCTTACTAGCCCACAAGCAAGCGTCCACGACGTATCCAAATACTGGTCCAGGCAACTTTAGCAGTGCCGGAAAGCAGTGCAAGTTGATTTCACGCAGCAGCTTGAAGAACTCCACCCGATGTTCCGGATATTCCGTGAAATCCTTGTTGATCATATCAAGCGTACACTCGAACACGCTTTCCAAGATCAACACAACCTTCTCCATGATCAGACCCTCAAGCCTAGCAACCACAGTCGTCATGCAATTCAAAACCTCCGCATCTCGAGCATCAGGCACGTTGCGGTTATAATCTCCCAACACCGCTTCCAGAAGTGGCGGGATCATGTTGTTGTTCACTGTCTCCAGATCGTCCGCTTTGCTCATATACGTGCCAATCAGCTTCAAGATCTCCTTCTTCACAGTCCGCAGTCCACGAACTCGCGGTGTCTTGGTCGCAATCGATCCCTGTGACGCAATCGACTCTGAAATCATCTCGCTAACAGCCTTGTACAGTCCCAGCATATCCATATAATTCCGCGCCAGCTGCGGGTAAAAGCAGGCACCCATAGACGTACACGCAGACACGTTCGTCTTCATGATATTCGCAATAATCTTAATCGTGTTTGTATCCGACAGAATTTCCGCGTTCTGCCCCGCTTGCTGGATAATCGAATCCCACGCACTGTTCGGCAACGCCATCAGCTCGCTAATCAGTCGCTCCTGGATATTCTTCGCAGGCTGCGCCGAAATCATGTATCCGCACGCTTCGTAGAAAGTGTGAACTTGCTGTGGTTGCAGATCCGAAGTAATCTTATCCAGATTCCGAACAATCTCGTCAATGAACGGCTCGCTCTCGTTGGCCTGCTGCGCAACAAAATGACGCTTGCATTTCTGCGCAATCTTGATAAACGTGTCGCATGCCATATCCTGCACACCTATTTTTGTTAAACGTTAGCTGCTTGACACTTCTCTCAAGGAAAAAAAAAATTAAACATCCCACATACCTTCGTGCAACTCGTGCATAAACTCAAAGAGCTTGTTGACCACAGTCTTCAGGAACTTCCAATGCGCTTTCAAGAAACGCGGGTACTGTCCAACAATGTACATGATGTTTGAAGCCACAACAGCCTTGTTATCCTTGCCGCGCTTCATCTCAGTCAGTCCCAGCAAATCCTTAATCACCGTGACCAAGAACCGCTTCTCCATTTCCTCGTTCATGGCGCCTGAAATAGAACCGATAGCCCAGCATAACGTGTTCAGGTTGTTCCACGACCACTCGCTTCCATCAATCTGGCGCGCGAGCTTCGTGGTCATGATGATCTCAGTATCGACGACATCGAGATGGGTCAGGTACACTAGCACCTCGCGCATACTTTTATACAGCGTGATCGTATCGCTCTCCTTGACAAACTCGCGCACAATCTCACCCTCGTCGTTCTCGACAATCAAAACTTCCTCCGGTCTGACCATCTTCTCAATCATCACGAGCCGCAAACTCGACAGCACTTGCGCGTACATGTGCTTCCGTAGTGGATAATTCGCCAGTAAATCAGGATGCGCCGCTCCACCATTTGCAAACGGACCCGCCGGCGAGGCAAAGTTGATTTGCATCAGCGGATTCATTTCTGAAAGCGGGAGTTGCTGCACTTCCTCGTACAACTCGAGCACGAGACGGGCCCAGTAGTCCAGACATCCCTTGAACACCTCTCGCTCATCAATCTCTGAGATCCGGATCAGGAAAAAATGTGAGTTGACAAGAATCTCCTTGTTCTCGTGTCCCTCGATAAGCTTGAGATGATGTGACAGAAACGTGGTCAGGAAAATCGCAAGATTCTGGATAAACTCCTGCTCGCGAGTTCCAACTGACTCATAAGACTGTTTGAAATCAGTAGACAACGGAATAATCTCGCTGACAGTCTCCATTGTCCGCAGAAACAGAGCTAGGAACTGCTGGTCGTACTGATCCGCGTAGAGACCTCCAACCTCAGTCAAGCACTTCAACGTCAGGTTTCTAAACTCGGGCGGCGCCAAAAAACGCTTCAGAAGCAGCTCGATGATGCCGGTTTCGAAAATGTAGCCGTATGGGATCCAGTTCAGGTATCGCAGCAGCGACTGCAGAGTCGCAATGATCAGCGACGGCCGGTTAGCGCGCTCGAGAACTTCAAAACACAGATTATGAATCTCGGAAAACTCGGTGCACATCTGCTGCTTCAGGTTGCGCGCTTTCGCCTGCGTCATCTGCTCTGCTGAGAAATCAAACACTTCTTCGGACAGAAGCTTCAGGATGCTCATGTTATTCTCGCACACGTTCAACGAAGTCCGACTCGAGGCCACGATCTCGGGAATAAAAGTAGGCCAGTTTTGCGGCCATTCCTGCTTCAGAATCTATACAGGGTTTCCGGTTAGAAATCAGAGCAGTCGCGTCTTTGGTCTTGATATGCGAAACGTACCTCCACGAGCGTCAGGTTGCATTTATTAATAAGCGATTTCTGCGAACGAAATGTAGTGTCGTCGTTTGACATGCTAATGCACATAGTCACGATGAAGTTACGGATTCCTTTTGATCTTAGTTAACACCACGCCCTTCTAGGTCGCCAGGCGCCGCAACGCATGCAACAAAAAAAACAGAGCACTACTACACACCTTGCTGCTGTTCTGCCGGCAGAGCTTTCCATCTCGTCTTGATCAATTTGTCCATAATCGAAAGCGCAATGTCTATAGGTGACTTGTTATCAGCAAATGAGATCCCAGGTAACTGGCAGACAACTCTGCTGAACAACGCACATTTTGTCTGCGGGTTCTGCGAGGTCTGCAGAATTTGATCCGCGCGCTGCCACGCATCGGGGTGTTCTTGGAACTAAACAACGAAAACAAAGTCAACACGTCTGTAGACTACAAATAAAAGAGACCTCTAAAATATGTACGTACCTGTGTCAAGACCTTTTGCGCCTGCTGTTGCTGTAATGCCGAAACGTCAGTCTCCGAGGGTACAAAAACAAACCCACTTGCCAGCCAGACTTGATCCCGGTAGTCTGTGGCCCATGGCACACCAGCATACCGCGTAATCCTGGCGACAGTACGGGTAAAAACTCACCTGGGCAGATGGCCCTTTGTAGAAGGTATCGACGACATTGTCGAGTAACGCGACGTCGACGGGTTGCTCGAAGTTGAGGATCGCTTCCATCACGGGACGCGGGCCTCAGGGCGCGGGAGGAGGCGAGACGGGCGGTGAGAGGGGCGGACACGGATAAACAAAAAAAAAAGAGATACGGCGCTTGCTGGGTCAAACGCGATGTAAGTCGTGGGTACCGATTCGGGGTTGCTGGACCGGGGTGCTTAGCTGGTGGAAGGGCTGATGGGGTGAGCCGGGCGAAGCTGCGGCGGTGATCGGAGGAAGAATTCACGAAATTCCAGGCGCGCCTCCCCTTAATTTCTGCATTTAAATTTAAATCGCGTCGGCAAAGCGGCCTTAGCGGAGTTACCTCGACCAAAAGTCAACAAAGAGCACATCTTAACAACATATACAAATTCATTCTATGTATCCAGTTATACAAATCATCCCCCAATATCCCTATGCAAATATGAAATATACACGCTATTTAACAATACAACTTCGGCGCGAGTCCAGCAAAGATTACACAGCACCAAAAAGAGGAACTAGACGCTATTTTACGAACTCAAGTACGCATCGTCCAGCTCGGCTTGAGATTATCCGTCATCTCATTCTTCCCGCCCACCAGCTCTCTCGGCAGCAAACTCACGCGATGTTGCTGTCCAGCTTCGAGATCCCCGGGCGAAACACCAGAGTTGTAGCTCTTGGTCGGCAGAAACTCCATCGTGCTGTACTGCTTCGAGTTCCGCAGCATGTGCGGATTCGGTAATGATCGCAACGCCATATCAGCCCACCCTTGCTGCGCGACCTTCGGGCTGCCTGTAGGCGATCCCACGGCCGATCCTGCCGTGCTGCTAGGCACACCGGGACGTCTGCGTTGCGGCGCAAACCCAGTCGGCGACGACATCGCGTCCTCGCCTAGCTTATGCGGAGTCGGCAGGATGTTGAGCGGCTGCAGCGGTGGAGGCGGTGGTCTTGACGACGCGCTTGGGGTTTGACGGGTTCGGAAGGCCGGCATTTGAGCACCGGGAGTGAAGGGTTGCGAGGATAACGGCTGCACTGATCGCGATTGCGACATGCGCGGGGCAGCTTCGTGTTGCGGAAATCCCGACTGAGACGACATCGAGCGCGGGAAACCGGGACGCGGCTGCGGGAATGCGTGCTGTGGTGGCCGAACTAATGGGCTTGAATGGACTTCCATTAGACGCCCGTCGTCATATGCAGCATTGTCATCGTCACCAGCAAAATTTTGGGCGCCAGTCATAGGCACTGCGGGTGCCGAGCCAGGCGCGTGATCAAAGTAATGCTTGTAAAACGATCCGAGCTGGCGAGCGCGCTCGGCGGCAAACTGGGGCTGCGAAAGAGACTTTTGACGAGCGAGGTCGTCAGACGGCGGAGCTAGGCTTGAATACTCATTGGCGTTTTGCGAACTCGTGGGAGCGTGGGGAGGCGGGAGCGGAACAGAGGTGTAATTCGATTCGGTGTCACTTGCGTCATCTTGTCCATGGTCCTGCTCAGCTGCTGTGCTGTTGGTGTCGACGGATTCGCGTGCAACGGATTCGCCGTCCGTGAGCTGGCTCCGCGCAGGGTAGAATGATGAGTGAGTAGACTCTGCGAAGCTGAGCGGACGCGTGTCTTCGTACGGCTGGCTAGGTGACGAGTGGTACGCCTCTGAGTCCCCAAACGGAGACGAAGGAAGCGGGGGCGAGTACGAGCGCGTGCCGCCAGGCGGCGACGACGACAAGTCAGAGTCGATGGGCGAGTAAGCCTGAGGTGATTCGTGAGTAATAGCATCGATCGGGTCCGAGAAGGACTGGTCTGAAGCGGGGTCGGAAGACGGCGCATGGATGACTGCCGGCGCGGGTTTGCTGACGAACTGCATCTCGTACGATTCTGGCTCTTCAGTCAAAGTACGCCGCAGACCGGGAAGCGCCATGCGAGGCGGACCACGAGAGTCTGTTCGCGGCGTGGCGGGAGGAGGAGGTGGTGCTGCCGCCTGGCGCTGTTGTCGCGCGTACGCCGCGTTCGGATAGTGAGGAAACTGATGATCCGGAAAACCGCGAGCCTGGGAAGCGTGCTGGGCGGCCTCGTATGGGCTCTCAAAGGAGGTGCGGGAATCGTTGATGCCTGCTGGCATAAGGTACTGCGGGAAGCCGCTTCCGCCGGTGGATTTTTCTGCGCCGCCGTAGGGTCTGCTTCCTGCGCGCGGAGGCGACATATCCATGTCGTCATGCGATACATCGATGGCTTCAACGGCGCGGTCTTCCCGTTTTAGCTGGCGCTTGTGTCGCTGGTGCAGGAAAACAAGAACTAAAAAGATGAACACGCAAGGAATTCTGCATTGATTGTTAAAAACGAGGTCAAGGAAAACAACAAAAGAAAAAGAAAAAAAACATACGCAACACCGAGGCCGATGGGGAGCGCTTGCGATCCGGTAGGCTTTTCGCAGAAGCTGGATGTGTTGTCGCCGTCGCACGCACCGGAAGAGGTAGCCGAGGAAGCCGTAGAGGTCGAGGTCGCACTGGCGGTGGTGGAGCCGGTCGACGAGCTCGCGAAGATGGTGTCACCGCGAGGAGCGAGTAAGTACGCGTAAGCGTCCGAAGAGTCCGCCATTGATGGACTGCGGTGGTGGTGGTGGTGGTGGAGGAGGAGGAGGAGTAGAGGGTTAGCAGTCGTGTGTCTATTTCTGGAAAGGAGACTCGACGCTATACGGCACAACACAACTCCTCGAAGCAAAACTCGCGACAACACTGAACGCGAGATGCAGAACACGCGTAGCTGACCGGGGTCGAATCGAGCAGACGGACTGACGACTGACGACGAAACTGTGCAAACTAGAAACGAACGAAAAGGCGCGAAGCTCGAGAGACTTGGAGAGCGAGCGAGGAGGAGACGAAAGCGCGAATTGTTTGACGCGGCTGAGGCGCGCGCTGAGAATGCCGTGCCCCGCCGCACCAAAACAAACCGGACCCTGCGCTAGCCGCTTTGGGACATTGCGCGAGTCCCGATCGGGCATTTCTGGCGCGCTGCATAACAACGCGTGCGCGACGCGTCGAGCACGCGTCGCTGATTTTGGTTTTACGTTTGTGGGTCGCGGACCGGCACCGGAGAATTTATGGAATTTTTGAATCTTGGGGAAATCTATACACTGTTATACAAATAGAGAATAATCACAAGTGACAAGTGGAACACAAGGAGCCAAACGCGTCGTTGTCGGATTCTGCCCGTCGCGTCGAGTTCGTCCCGTAAGCGGTCAACACTCGAGTCAGCAACGCGCCGGGAAGCCAGCAGTTGTCTGTTAGGGCTTGCATGCATGAGATCTAAATCGGCATCGCGCGCGCACGGCTTTTGGCTTTCTCGGCTTGCCGGGATTCCGATTAGTCTGCGACAAGTAATAATAATAATAATAAACAAATACGGTGTTGCTCTCGTCCCAATTGCCGTGGTTTGTTATCCGGCTCATCTCTCGCCCCGTCTCTAGAAAAGCAGCTTTTTCTTGCTCACTTATCACGCGTTCCGCTCGTCGCTCGATTACTGAAATTGCTAGTTTGACGCTTGCAGATCAACATCAGCCGACCTACTTCTCGTGATATTTTATTATCCGGTTCACTCGTTCTCAACGGTCCACAGCTCTTCATGGATCAAGAAGAGATAAAGTGTTCAGACTGCAAGTGCTGGCTTCCTGCCAGTAGCTACGGAATCAATTGCGATGGAGCGCGCAAGAAAACATGCAAGAAGCATGAACGAAAGCGGCCAGTGCCCGTTGTGGACGACTGGAGTTCGTTTATTTCTGACATTGAGGAATGGCGTGGCAAGGTATGAGTTCAAGCATATTATTATATTCAAGGACTAAGCTAACACCGTTCACACAGCAACAGGAAGGAAGGCAACTGAATCTAAAGTATACATTTAGTATGGACCAGCTACCTGTAAAATTTGGGTCTTCTCCGGAAGTCAAAAGCGACGGCACGCGTGATCGAAAACCTCTCGACGATGTAATCAACGACCTTGTTTCGATCATTTGGGACGTTAGTGGCCATCGGTTCATGAGGGCTGGTGGTCTATCATTCAAAAATGCCGTGGTGACATACCGATATGGCTGTTGTCAAGACGAGGACAAAGCCATGAAGTCTATTGCCAAGGATGATAGACACCCATGGAAGCGTATGACGAGATATGCGTGTAACAGCAAGCTGCTGCTACGGCCCGTATTCCGCGATCGCACCTTGACAGTTCAGTTCAGTCATGATTACCATCCCCCGTATGTCAACGTTCGACTAGAGGGAGAAGCCTTGGAATTTGTTGATAGTCGAGTTCCCACTCAGTCACCTACGACTGTTTTCAAAGATCTGAAGAACTCTTGTATCGAAGGAGTCCGCGAAATCGCCCAATATCAAGTTTATTACCGGTGGCAGAAGGCCAATTCCCAGGTGTCGAAGCAAGACGCTGATCCAGTGGTTCCTGTAGCACAGAGTGTTGATGGCGTGACCCCGGATACGCCAGATGTATAGCGGCAGGAGTTCCGATCGTGATTGGGTGGGAGTGTGCATGCAGATGATGATAAGGTAGCTAAGACCTGAGTATCTGTAGCAGTCATGGTCTCATGGAGTGATTATTCTTTGCTGCTTAAGCTTACACTGCGTCTTATTCAATCTGTGCTTAGCTATCGCTCCTAAGCTATGTGACGGTTTCAATATGTGATGACTGCTAAGTCGCAGTGCCTGCTGGCAGCAGTGAGAAACCAAATTAGACCAATGGTGCAACTTTTAATGACTCGACAGGACCGGCGTCCATGAGAGATTGCGAGCAGCGATCACAGACTTCCCTTTGGGGTCTCTGACGACGGTAGTCTACCGTCTACTGAGTCTGCGAGTCTTGGAGCCTGCCACAAGCAAGTGAGCCGACGAATCACATCAGGTTAGATTGGCATCCTGGTCATCAAGATCCGTTGACTACAACATACTCTGGCCGCGACGGGCAATTCAGACTCCGGCGGCTCGACTCGCATTATATTAGCAATAAAGCACTTGCAGAGAAAAGTCGCGTGGCCTGCTCAGGCTCTGTATAATTTGCCTCTCATCTCGTCTCCATTGAACGCACGCGACAATGCATGCCCACCCTTTGCACTCTACCAGGATTTAGAATCTGTCTGCAAGACTTTGGACGGCACTTCGAAACATCGATTACCACGTGTAAATAGTCGCACAGACGACGGACTGGTCACCGAAACGCAAGTGGGCAACACATAGCGCGCTGGAGGTACAAGAAGTCAATCGGAATCGCCAAGTTCACAGTTGGACAATCGCCAAAAGTTCTCTGCCCTCTAAGTTGGCACAATATAACAATAGTATAACTTGTATCATTAAAGAATCATCAAGATCGTCATTAAATATCCTGATCCCTGTCTGGTCTTCGAAAACGGCGCCCCCCTCATCACGTTCCGACTTGCTGAAAACGGGCCATGTGGCGACCACGCAAAACTCAGCAGCCGAAATCGCCCACGCACATGGCAAACGAACAGACACGTGGAAGCCACACGATGTTCGTTGATAACGCACCCTGAAGAAGTTCACCGAGAACGTTGAAACCTCGAAGACCACGACAGAAAAGGATATATACAAAATAAATTAGAACGCAACCGACAGCTTGCAACCATATAACAAGACAAAAGCGAAAAAAAGAAACCCAACAAATTATATAGACCGATACACCAAAGTGATAAACTGATATCAATGCGAAAATGCGTAGGAACACTCTATAGCATGATTTCCGAAGGAAACTCAAGAACTTTTTGCTGCTAAAATTATGATCATGACGTGCGGAAACCGATGCGCTTCTGGTTGAACTGTACAAAACGTTAGCATGGAGTCTTTTGAAGTAAAAAAGGGAACTTGGGAAGCTTACATCAAACACAGATAGCACTCCGCGAAGGAAAGGTTCGCCGATGACCCAGAGACCAGCTAGGTCGGCCTCGACGAGGGGCCCGATGCAGTAACCCGATGCCTCCTTCACCTTTCCCAAAGACGAGTCTCTGACCGGGAAGAGCCATCCGGCATGCTCGACATGGATCTTGGGATCCTCGAAGCATGGATAGGACCAGAATCCGTCCGAGAGTGGCTGCGCTCCCGAGATGGCGTTGTAGAACGTGCGCACGTCTTCCGGCGGCGCCAGGATGAAGGGGCTCGAGATGTCGATGACGCCCTGGATGTTGTCGATGACGGTGTTGCCGTCAATCATGAGACTCTTGAACAGCATCTGCCAGAATCCAAAGGTTTTGACGGGCGCGTAGAGAGGATCATCGACCTGGTGCGAGACACCGCCAAGACCGACGATAACGCCGCCTAGAGGGTCGTCCTTGTAGAACTCAAACGTGAAGATGGAGTCTGCGATCTTGCCGTTCAGTGCAGCCTTCTCAAAGAAGTGAGGCAGGCCGGTCTGCGAGAGCGTGGAGTGGGCCAGGCCGATCATGCCGCCGGACGGGTTCAGCGTTCGCACAGACGAGCGATGCGGGCTGCAGTGAGCAAACTCGATGTCAAACTTCGAGCCGGTGAACTCGAGCGACTCGGTAGAGCCGACGCAGTCCTTAAAGACGGGTTTGGACTCGGTGAAGTAGGTCTGCGAGTTGGTTGACTCGAATCGGGTGCCGCGGACGGAGGTCGTGGTCTCGACCCAGAAGTCGGAAGAGGTCATGTCGATGTCAAAGTCGATGCTCTGCGCCGGCGAGCCGAGCTGCAAGGTCGCGAACCAGGATCCGTCTTCACCGATGGGCGCCAGCTTGTCGGTGATCGAGACGGCTTTGCGCACGACGCGGTTTCCCTGCAGCTCGCGCTTGGTCTGGCTGTAGCGCTGCAGACAGGCCTGCAGGAGGACTTTAAAGCGCGGCAGATCCGCGACGGAGTCCGGCGAGTACACGCGGCCGCCGCGACGGTGCACGTCGAATCGGGCGACGACGCCGGCGTCGACGGCTTCGTTGCCGAGGTAGGGCACGAAGGCGGCTGCGTCTGCGGCGAAGAGCAGGACGAGGCCGAGCAGGGCGAGCACAGCCATACCGTGACGGAGCATGGCTGCGGGCGGATGGGAGGAGATGCGAGAGGAGGGGGTGTAGGGGCGGGAGAGCTTCTGGAGGACTGAAGGAGTGGGCAGCAGAGTATATAAGAGGGAGAGACGGAGCGCAAGAGAGACAGAAGAGAATCCGAGAAGGCTGGGCTGGCGCTGCTGCAGCAACGCGCCGGCGGCTGCGCAGCCATCGCCGCCATGCGGCGCGCCCCTTACGCTAGCCCGCTTCGGGCCTCGCCAGCTCTTGCTCGATCCGCGGCCTGGAGGTGCTCGGCTCTAGTCTTACTCTATACTGATACGCACTACGATACTCAAGAGTATGAGAGTGCTGAGTCTTGAGTCTACAGACCGCAGGCGCGACCGACTAGCAGTCCACAGCGCGGGCAGCAAAGGCGAACCGCGACGACCAAGCCTCGTCTAGACATTCAGGGGGCGTTGGCACAAACGTGCAGTATTGCGGTGTTTATACCGTAGATGCAACACGCTTACGCGTTTGCGCGGATTTGCATTTTCAATTAACCCAATCAAGTTAGTGCACAAACCTAGATAAAAGCCTCCAACGGTCGTGTAGTCCTATACGCGCTCCGTTGGAAAACTACCGGCTTTTTTTATTCCGTTGAGCAACTGATAGACGATAGTCAGAAGGCTTCCCAGTGGTCACTTGTTCTGAGTACTGCCTACACATATTTGATGACATCATGGAATATGGATGAATGAACGATGGTCCTTACTCCTTTTTGACAGGAATCGCGTAAACTCGCGTGTTGTGAGTGCTTTGCACACAGGGGCATGCTTCTCTGAGGAGCGAGCATCTGCTGCACAGTTAGCTCGAGTGCCGAGCACACCTCCTCTTGAAACTTATCCATGTCTACAGGTCTCCGATTTTACGCATCCGGCGGATACTTCCAGTGCAACAAGTCAACAACATGCGGCATCGACGTTGATCAGAACGTCTGATCTCTCCAATCCCTGCATGGTCCCCCTGAATCCTCAAACAGGGACCTGCATACATATACACCGACTGTCCGACCGCACACTGCTCGTTCGGACTTGCAAATTGCAATATGCTGATCTTGGTCAATAATGTTTGAAGTGCATATCAATGATATCATGCTCGAGCGGCATGCCTCACCTCTGAGTCCACTGACTCTCTACCCTCTTTACTTCCCATTTCCCTCCCGTTCTATGTCCTCTTTCACCTTCCGTCTATCCCCAAGTTCCTTCAACATTCACATCGCTTCAATTGCGCAGAAATGGCACAAGAAGTTGCATGAGTCTAGTCTGCTGCAACCGGACTGAACGCAGACTGGCATCCTATCACTTACAGCAGTGCAATATAGTCGTGCTAGGCTGGTGTTTTTTTCCTCGGCTGTCTCATTCGTGGTACATTCAGACAATCACTGATCAGCACTTGACTGCCTCACCACGGTACTTTAATTACTAATAGAAGCAGATATCTAAGCGGAATCCTCGAGCGGACATTGGCTGGCGCTACTCTGCTGTTGTTCGCACATGAGACCTGCTCACTCACACTATCCAATAGGTTTGTTAGTGCGACGCCTAGTCGGTTGCATGCGGTGGCTATTTTTTTGCGTTGATTATGGGTACCGGAGAAGTACAAAAGATTGGAGAGTGTCGTCAGGGCTAGTATTGTTATGTTAATATTATTGTAACATTGTCCAACTACGCAACGAGACACTCTTTTTATTTTCAAACCCCTACTTGGAAGAATACTACGCAATGCACACCCCGTGGATGCACACTTTGTTTAATTCATGATATGATGATGATCCCGTCCAGAGAATACAAGTCATTGAAGCCATCGATCTGTGAATACTGACTCAAAATCCATCCACAACCATGCCAGTTCCACTCGCCGGCACTAGTACTAACGAGCTGTGAGCCTCTTACTGCGGCGGAAGCCGGCAATTTTAATACTAACTACGCCGCGTTATAGCTCGAATTGTTGCCAACTAGACAGTTTACGAAATAAAGAAATGTGCTGTTAGGAAAAAGTGGTCGCGTGGGGCGGAACAGCCGACCGCGCGAAGACTCAGTTGAGACTTGAGACAAGAGTCGAAGACTCCTTCAGCCCTCGGCGTTCGGCAATGCATGCCTGCTTGTACTCTATCGTCGCTTGAGACGGTTGCCACTAGCTTCCAATTCATCGGAAGCTCAGCAATCTGCAGATCCTGCTTAGCCCGTGATTGTTTGTTTGAACATAGCAATCGATGAAGAACAACAACAAACAACAAAGTAAACATAAACAGACAGCGCGATGGGCGCACTGCATCTTACTGGACCGAAATCTAATCTGCGCCGCTATGCGGGCCGCGTAACGCTTTTTCATATTTTGTTCAATTTCAGGGTCGGGTCGCGCGGTGGCGCCCTAGCCCAGCTCTGATAGCAGCCAGCGCCAGCGCCAGCGCCATGCTGAGCCAGAGCCAGCCAACCACAGCGCGCGCGTTTCGCGGCAGCTGCTCAGCTCTTCTCAGCGTCGCCGTCAGCGCGGCGACTGGACCGTCTGGACGGACGGAGCAGCAAAAGAGAGAGGGCCCAGCCAGGCCAGAAACAGCCCACCACGACCAGCCAGTTATCGTGAACAGGACGTCAAGCGCGAAAAGGCCGCTGGCAAGAGCCGGGTAACGTCCCTACCGGCTCGCGGCCCGCCCCGACCCGCGCCCCGCCGGGTCCGGGTCGGCACTTCCGGGTGTGCCGTTGCCCGGGTCCGGCAGCTGCTCGCGCGACCTTCTTCTCCTCCGTTATCCGACTCAGCGCCGCTTTATATCTCTGTCGCATTCCGCTCTTCGTGCATATTTTTGGCCTTGTTCCGCTGCTCCACGTCTCCAAGCCGGTTCCGTCGCGCTCCGCACCCCGAATAACTCACCGTCTACTGCTCACCATCCGCCGCCCGCTGCTGTACGCGCGTCCATCGTTCGCAGCATCCGCCGCGCTCCTCCCCTCGCCCCCCAGTCACCCTCCTCCTCCTCCTTCGTCCCTCATTACACAACCCACAACCATGCTCCGTCGCTCCGTCGTGCTGCTCGGCGCGGCTGCCGTGCTATCATTTACCGGCTTCGTCACCCTGCTGTCGGCTTATCTGCACTTCGACGGCTCCTCCGTCGGACCGGCACCAATGTCCATCACGCACGAGCTCTTCTACATATCCCCGCCGCGCGTGCCGATAAAGCCCCCGCCAAAATACTACGCGGAGCCGTCGGTGCGCGACAAAAAGTCCTGGCACGGACTGCACTACGACAAGCGCTACTACAAGAAGGAACTCTCGATCCCGGACCGCGAGCAGCAAATCTGGATCATGCTCGCGGCGTGGTTCAAGTTTTGCCAGGAAAATGACCTGCAGACCTGGATTGCGCACGGCACGCTGCTCGGATGGTGGTGGAACGGTGAACCGATGCCGTGGGACGCGGACGTGGACGTGCAGATGTTTGTCAAGACCATGCAAGAGCTCGCGCGCGCACACAACGACACGGCCTACAACTTCTCGACAGACTCGGGCGAACCGCACCGGTACTACATCGACATCAACCCGTACTTTATCTACCGCTCGCACTCGAACGGCATGAACGTGATCGACGGCCGTTTCATCGACATGGACACCGGGCTCTACATCGACATGACCGCGCTCGCCGAAGCCGATCCCATCCGTCAGCCAAACATCGTGTCCTGCAAAAACAACCACAAATACCTCGTCGACGACATCGTTCCCCTGCGCCAGGCCACCTACATCGGCAAGACCGTTTTCATCCCCTACGAGTATGAGAAGATCCTACAAAAAGAATACGGCCGCCGCGCGCTCACGAACGGTCGGTTCTACGGCTACGTGTTTTCCGTCGAGCTGCAAAAATGGATACCAGAAAATCAATTCAAGGCCGAGCACCGCCCCTGGAGCGACGTCGGCCGCGGTCCAATCTCAGCCCCGTCCGAGCGCCTGTCCGCTACAGTCTCCGAGCACAATCTCTCCATCCCCGGCGCGCGCGCCCGTCTCCAGGCCAGCCAGGACCCGGACTCGACAGAGAACTTGCTGCAAGAAAGCGCGCGATTGGAACCTGAGAAGGCACGCGGGATCCCCGTCGCGGGCGGCGGCAAGGGCCGTGGTCGTCTGAGGCGTCGCGCTCTGTCCATTTCAGAATGATGCCTAAACTAATTTTAATGCCTTCGTGTTCTTGTTATTATCAATAATTGCCGCGCGTCCCGTCCGCGGCCGGTTTTGGGTTGTTTTAAAGCGTTCATACTTCTTCTTTTTGATCTATTTCTTTTCTTCTCTTTCGAGTCATTTCTTTTCTTGGTTTGGATTTACTTTTGGGATGCCTCCTCTGTTTCATTGCTTGTACATATCTCACAATTATCGGCGCGTACGGGGAGGCAAAATCATTGGGCCATGTAATATTTTGTATGTTTCCGAATTCCGATACGTGTACATAATCTAATTGAAATCTGTTAGACACTCATTTTTGTTTTTATGCTGATCTCAATCCGTCATCAATTTTGATCGTGTCTTAACTTGATCCGACCGAGGGATTTAAAATGTTTAAAATTAAAACCGAAATTTGCGATATCGGAGTCTCGGAAGTTAACCTGCCGATAGCGCGTCCGGGTAAATATTTGTTATATGCCTCGGCATTTCTCTACTTCAAGATTTCTATTTGTCGAACTGCTGCAGGAGTGTGCATCTGGCCACCAGAATCAGATCAATGGCCAGATCGATGCTGAATGAGGTTTGAGTGATTAAAAATAAGAATTATAAGATGTGGCATGTCCGTAGAAGACGGTGAAAGCCAGGGTCAGAAAGAGGGAGTTATCGTTGGCATTGTATTTTGCGCGCACGCGACCAGCTGGATACCGCTCGCTAAAGAAAGTCTCGCACTTTATCGACTTGACAATTTCAAAGTCCATGAGGTTGGGTCGTTGAGTGAAATAAAATGGAATAGAGTGCGCGGTAAATGGCACGGAAGCGTGGATCATGCTTCTCTCGTATATCGCGACTTCAAGGAAAGAGCAACGACCAATCATCAAGTAAAGCCAGACCAATCAGTTTTCGTATAATACTAACGCAGGAATCAGACCCGTGCCGTTATGACCCACATTGAAATTCATGGTCGTGGCTCGAGAGAAGACATTAGACCAAGGGAGCTTGGCTATAACGATTAACGACCCAGACTGTTTGATCATCTTAGCTCTCTTGCAGAAGTCTGGAACACTGGCTGCATGATATAGATCTGCCAAGTATCTTGAGAATACCGTTGCCTTTGGCATCAGAGTCCGGTAGACAGATACTGTCCGAATAGCAAGACCGTGAGATCGAGGCCCAAAATCGAGACTAGACCCTAACGAGTGAAGGCTCGCATTGAAACTAGTGGTTTAGTGGTTATAGGAAGACACTTTGCGATCTGAAGAGCAAACAGGTTTACCAAACCAGATCTTTTTACAAACCAGTCCCGTTAAAAGCCAAATTAGCCAAATAGCAATATCCGCCCGTTCACCTGCCGGTTGTTTCATGCCGTTTCGTCGAATGCATATTAGTTGAGCTTCAAAGACTCAGAGTCTTCGATCCAAGTGAGCCAACCCCCCGTTAAACCAGGACTTTTGGTCTTGTCTCGCAAATCGCGAAGTGGGTGAAGTCCCCCGGCTGCCGGGACCGGAAGCCGTTATAGAACAAGAAATGTGTTCGTCTCATGAAATTGATTGAGTTCCCAGCCGGAGTTGATACCAGAAATGGGTCGTGCTCGTGTGCCAGGTCCTATAACTTTACTAGCGACGCGGACACGTGACCAACTTCCGCGACGAGCTGTGCCTCTTGCTCGCGTTTCTGACCTGGATTTAATTGTAATCTAGTTTTAAATAATCAAATAATACTCAGTGAAATATTCTAAACACGACCGTGGTCTTAAATCATCAAAAAAAGCGCGCTCGAAAAAAAGCGTTTTCAGCTCAAAAGCGCCTTTCGGCAGGAATTTCTTCCGTAGATGGCTCTAGTGGCGCAGAGGTTAGCGCATCGGTTAGTTTAACCCCTTCTACCAAAAAATTGAGTTTGCGGCTAACGAAGCATGTTAGTGCTTATAGTTGTATATTGACATCTATGCTGGATGTCACGGTCACTTCCTCTATGAGGAACGCGACGGTCGTGGGTTCAATCCCCACCTAGAGCACATTTTTTTAGGTTTTTTCTGTTATCTGGTACGGCGGATTTGTCATTTTTGTCAAACGTGTTTTTTTGTTTGAAAGCCGTTGTCTGTTGAGGTTAATGGGGAAACTGGGAGACCGTGAGTTGAGGAGCCCGGGACAGATAGACCCCAGATGGCTGCAGCGAGACGGCGTCATAAGCCACGCCAAGTTGCTGCCATTTCTATCCAGAAGGCTCTTAGCCTCCTATACTGTAGTATGAGTATTTGCATATCATCCGGCAATCAACTAGACGTCTGAAGTGCTAAAGTGCTAAGTGCTAAAGTGCCCCCTGAAAATTCGCCGCACCGATCGCGGCGGATCTCGAAAAGCCACGATTTGCCCCCTGAAACAATTACTTTTCTATTTTCGACCGGACAAGTTTTAGTGCATGACCAACCAACGAGCATTGGCTTGGATTTGCACGGCTGAGTTGCCACTCGACACGTTTTGATTATCTGTGATCACTCTTTGCGTGCGCCAAGCCGCTAGGAAGGACTAGCTGACTGCTGAGAGTTAGAGAAACCCGGGTTAACAGGGTGAGCCGAGCTATAAATATACGAAAAAATCTGCAGCATTGCTGGCTTTTGGCGTGATTGAGCATCATTTGTATCCGGGTTGCTATTTTTGTTCAAGGACGACTGATGAGCCAAGTTTTAGTAGTGTTTAGTAAACTATGGCTGGTTCTGAACTGGCGCTGGCTGCCTCTAAACGGCCTGATACAGGCTTGATTTGAGATTGCCGGAGTCCTAAAATAGCGGTCTTCACATCGTCACAGTTCTTCTACTATCAACCAATGACAAATAACTGGATCTCATCGTAAAAGAGTAAGAATGTACCAGCTAAAACAACCAAGATCGATCCAGATCCATACAAATAGTCGAAGACAGCGATGCGATCGAAGATCACTCACCGATCAGCCGGGGCTCGTGACCACTGCCCGGATACAGAGACTTTTCTCTGCCATTTCTAAGTTATCACGTATCAACATCACCAGGAATAGCGCCGTTTGCAGGCTGAACCGGGCCGAGTGACGAGCACGTGTCGAGCGGGGGCTCTAACGAGATCAGCCCCGGGTTTTCCAGCCGACGTCAGCGCACGTGACCGTGCGGCTTAAACACCAGCGGTGTTTGTGCGGTTAAGGCATTAAAGTAGCAAGCACGCGGCAGTTGCGCGCTTCGTGCGGCGCGCCGGGACAAGGCCAGCGCGAACCGCGATGGCTGTGACGTCGGCCACGAAACCACGCCGGCGCGCAGCTCGGCGAGCCGGCGCCGGCGAGTCCGGCGGGTCTTGTTAAATTACTGCTAGCAGGGCCTGATATCTGATTGACTACTGCACTTTCTGTTTGATCCACCCCCTCCTCGCAGCACTCGTGAACTTCTTTGCATCCACATCCACATCCACATCCACTCCATCAACAATCCACATCCAAGCAGATGCTCCGCCGACCATGACGCTCATTCACCGCTCCCCGCGGCTCGACGCCTACTCGTTTGCAGAATCATCCGCCACCGCAGCCCGTCGTGGTGCGCTGCCGCTGCCCGTCAGCGCCCGGCGGCTACGGCTCCGCAGTCCATGGCTGACCATCTGTCTTGTCGCTGTCGCTTTGCTCTGCGTGCTGCAGTATGATATCGTCGGGCTTGTACAGTACGGGAAGATTGTCGACAACGAGGCTGCCGTCGGACTGGCTGTGCCGCAGTATAACGAGGAGATCTCGTCTACCGGTACCGGTGCCGTGAAATGGTTTGTGTTTTGTGTCGCGGGTCGTAATATCAAGCTAACAGACCAGGGATCATAACGCACTCTACGTCCGCGGCGAACCAGTATTTGTCATCGCCGGCGAATTTCACTATTGGCGGCTACCAGTCCAGCATCTGCATCTCGACATTTTTCAAAAGATGCGCGCCCTGGGCTACAATACCGTCTCAATCTACTTCCACTGGGGCTACCATCATCTCAGCGACGACCAGCTCGTTTTCCATGCCGTCGGCAGAGACGTGCAAGCGCTTCTTGATTCCGCAAAGCTGGCCGGACTTTACGTTATTGCTCGACCAGGGTATGTATTTTGCTTGACCCATCATCGCCAAAGAGTCGCTAACACTTCACATAGCCCGTACATCCACGCCGAAACCTCCGCCGGCGGCGTTCCAAACTGGCTCGTTTCCCGCAAGGGCGTCGAGATTCGGACAACTGAAAAGATATACACAGAGGCCTGGAAAAAGTATTACTCCAAGCTCGTGCCAATCATTTCGCAGAACCAAATCGACCACGGCGGAAACGTGATTGCGTTCCAGATTGAGAACGAGTTTCTCTCGTCTGATTTGTTTCCCGACGCAAAGGAGTACATGACGTCGTTAGCTAGTGATGCACGACGACACGGAATTGTTGTGCCGATTGTATGTATACCCCATGCTTGTTTTCTAGCTAGCTTTTTGTGCTAATCTGTTTCTAGTTCCATAATGATCTCAACATGTTCAACTCCTTCTCGCCTGAGGACTACCCCGGCCTCACTGACATCTACGGTCTTGATTCGTACCCACGCGGGTTCAACTGCAAGGACCCGTCATCAAACTTCAACATCCAGACAAACTACCGCGACTACCTCGCCAACGTCTCCGAGACCACTCCCAACTTCACGCCCGAATTCCAGGGCGGCGCGTACGACGAATGGGGCGGCACGGGCTATGATTTGTGCGCCGACCTGACGGACTCGTCGTTTGTGAATGTGTTTTATAAAAACAACGTGGCGCAGAAATTCACAATGATGTCGCATTACATGACGTTTGGTGGTACGAACTGGGGCGGGTTTGGGTCGCCGGCCGTGTACTCTTCGTATGACTATGGCGCTGCTATTAGCGAGTCTCGGATTCTACGCGAGAAGGCAAAGTAAGTTAACTTTTTTATCTCTTTTATTTTGATTTTCATATGTCAACAGCTTTGCTAACTATTTCTTAAGTGAGGGAAAACTTCTGTGGACATTCTTACGCTCGACACGGTCTCTCCTGCGCTCCGAGTATGTCGCCGATTCAGACAAGTACGCGTACACCGACAATCACGACATCTTCGTCACCGAGCTGCGTGACCCGAAGCACCTGGCCGGATATTACGTCGTGCGCTCGCGCGACACTGATTCTCGGGACGGAAAAGCATACAGATTGAAAGTCCGTACTCTTGTCGACGGCGAGATTGAAATCCCTGCGGAGGGATCGTTGACGTTGCAACCTCGTGAATCTCGAATCCTGGTCACGGACTATGCTGCTGGCCCTCTCAAGTTTTCGTACTCGACCATGGAGATTTTCACGTGGACTATGTTTAACGGGAAACCGCTTATGGTCATGTATGGCAACTTTGAAGATCTGAATGAGTTTTCTTTGGCCAAGCATGGTGGGTCGAATTATAAGTTCTACAATGTGCGTGGACAGACGACTATGGAGAACAGCAAGATCACGGCTACGTCGACTCCGACTGATGATCTTCGAGTTACCTTTTTGCTTAACGGCGAGACGCGTGCGTTCATGCAGGGACCGGATTACATGATCTTACTCATCAACAGACCAGACATCTACGCAGTCTGGGCTCCATCGATCGGGTCCGAGGAAACTCCAAACACGGCCCCGGAACAGCAGATTATTATTATCGGTCCATACCTTGTTCGCAACATTACCGTTCTCGGACAAGGCGCAGACATCCTGAGCATTATCGGCGACGTGGACATGGAAACAAATGATGGCATGCAAGTCGAAGTCTTTGCGGACGCCAAGTTTAAGCATTTCCTGTGGAACCGGGAACTAGTCACGAACGGCGAACGTACAAAGTTCGGCTCGTTTGTGTTTGAAGTACCTACACCTAGCGCAAACCTTGCGCGAGTCGCGATCGAACCGCTGGATACAGTCGAATGGCGAGCGGTGGACTCGTTGCCTGAGATTAGCCCGTCGTTTGATGACTCGAAATGGGTAACTGCTGATAAGACTGAATCGACCAACCCGTGGCACCCGCCGGCTACCGTTCCCGTGCTGTATCCTGGCGAATACGGGTTCCACGTCGGCGCGATTCTTTACCGTGGTCGGTTCTCAGGCACGCATGCGCGCAGTGTGAAACTTGATATCTGGGGCGGCAAAGCATTCGCATATTCAGCGTTTATCAACGGTCATTACCTCGGTTCTTATCGAGGCGCACCGGGGCAAGATCATGTCGAGAACGAACTCGAGTTCCCTAAACATTCGCTCCGTGGTGGTGAGAATGTGTTGGTCATTTTGGCGGACCAGATGGGGTATGATCGCGACAATGGCGTTACGGAGCGTGATTTGCATTCGACTTTGCATCCGCGCGGAATTAGGTCAGTAAGTCTTGTAACGGCCGCGTCCGAGACCGAAGCGACACCGCAATTCTCGAGCTGGAAGATCCAAGGAAATTTCGGCGGCGAGGCGTACGACGATTTACTTCGCGCGCCGTACAACGAGAACGGAATCTACGGTCAGCGAATCGGCGCCCATTTCCCGTCATTCAACGACGATTCCTGGCCCGCCGCATCACCCTACATCACGAACCTCGCCGGCGCAAGTCGCGCTTCGCCGCACAAGGGCGCCGGCGTGCAGTTCTACAGGGCAAAAGTCAGCGTGCATGTTCCCGAAAGCATGGATATCCCGCTCGCAATCAGACTCGGCGCGGGACCGGGATCGGGCGTGCGCGCAGAACTGTTTGTGAATGGATGGCAGTTTGGGAAATATGTGAGCGACGTGGGTCCGCAGGACGAGTTCCCGATCCCGCCGGGGATTCTCAGTACAAAGGGTGAAAACACGATTGCCGTGCAGGTATGGGCTGTCGATCCGGATGCGACGCCGGGGCTTGAGACTTTGGAATGGGTTTCTCGCGGGCGGTTTTTGAGTGGGTTTGGATCGGTACCGCATGGTGATTACCATGGATGGTATGTTGATCGAATGGCGGCGTAATTGAGATTTTGATATATGGGTCGGCCGCCGCGAAGGAGTTCTGGGATTTTTTTCTATTTGTTATTGGAGTACTTTAGGCGCCTGATGATCTTCTCATATGATTGACGAACTGCATTGCATTCTTTTTTTGTTTCGGCGTAGCATGCATCTGGTATCGGGTAAAAGCAGTTTGTGTGAAATATGCATCTTTATGAGCCGTTGGACTGTGAATTATATATAAGTAGATTTAAGTAGATGAGACGCAGCACGTTAAATATCTCGTGATTATATGACTATAATGCATACATTTTTTTTCCAAAAACATCAATTTCATCATTCAAATAAAGACATGGCGCCTAGTACTTGACGTACGGCAAGAACTTGCCCCGCAGAGTGATCTTGACCCAAGTTCCCTCGGTATCGACCTCCTTCTCGATCTTGGACGTGAAGCAGATCGCAGACATGATTCCGTCGCCAAACTTCTCGGCAATCACGCTCTTGAACGCGTATCCGTACACGAGCACGATCTCGTACAATCTGTAGATTGTCGGGTCGCGGGGCGGCATCTCCATCTTGCTGGCGCGGTCGGGCATGAAGTTGACGCCGGGCGTGATGGCTTCGATCGACGCCGGGTCGATCTCGAGGACTTCGACCAAAGCGTCGATGTCTTCCTGCGCGAAGGGCATGTTACCGTAGAATGCGGCAGCGATCCATGTCTCGGACCGGTTGATCTTCGCGGCAATGTCGGCGAAGCTAGAATCGAAGGTTAGCGATTTTGTTTTTTGGCTCCATCGGATGTCGAGTTTTGGGGTAGTCGTGGATATGGGACTGACTTACGTGTACTTCTTTGCGATCTTCGCGTGGAAGAGAGTCTGGTTCGCCGGGGGAAGCGAGGAAATGTAAGAAAGCTGGTGAAAACATGTTAGAAAATGCCATCTGAAAGAACCCCGCCTTTCATCGGACTGCCCTCCCGATCGCAGATTGATTGTTTGACCGCAACACTACAGGCAATACAAAAAGAAAGACTCAATTGAAAAGAGAATGCAAGGAATACGTACATCAGCCATTGTGTAGATTTATCGAGCGACGGAAAAGAAACTGCGTAGAGTGGTGGTGCAGGTGTATAATATAGCAGGTTAAGTTACGGTGGGAGCTTTCGGAAAGCCGTCGCTCGATGTGGTCCGCCCGCACACACACTCCGCCCACCCAAATAAACCATCTCTCCACCTGTTTTTTGCTCGCCTGCCCACCGGTGAGCTGCTTGGTACGCTTTTACTGGCTGGCTGAGCCTTCCGAGGTGCGGAATTGGCCAATGGTTCTTGGTGTTCTACGAAAAAAGGTCCTGCGATATGGACCGACTGATAGAGGATAAGTGGATAAGTCAACGTCGAAACGCGTTGATTGGCGAGTGTTGGCTCCAGCAAGCAGCAGCGAGTTTGGTAAGCCGTAAGCAGTGCAATCTGGCCTCTGAAAAGCAAAACAGAGACAGAGCCGGATTAACGGATGTAATTTATTGAAATATTCACCATTTCAATAGGTTTACTAATACGGTACTAGTAGTTGAGCCTCCTGGGTCGCGTATCCAATTGACTCAAGCCGGGCGATATCTAAACTCCATGACGTCGCGCCTTATCTCTCCCCGATAACCGGTGCACGTGACCCCAACAATTGAAATTTCTTCGTTCACGACAACTACCAAGGATCCCTCATTCGACAATTCAGTATAAGTTATAGTATATCATATATTAGACTACATTAGCTTGGAGTGGATGACTCCCAAGTCATCAAATATCCAAAAAAGGAGACGTGCAAAACACCCGTCTGTAGACAAAAAACTCCGTTAATCAAAGCAACCACGACCGTATACGGTATAACAAACCACACAACTTTTTTTAGTATACCACCAACCAACCCAGACCGATTACGATCTTCTCGAGCTCCATCCCTCATATACTCATCATACAGCAGAATATTATACAATGTCAGAACGTGACGTCAAATTAGAACGCAGGCGGCCGAGTTCGAGCGCTTAGAGCATGCACATAATCGTAAACAAACCGAAAAACAAAGCAAGAATGGGATGACTGTTTAGTAAATGCGTCGCCGAACTCTTGACTGCGACTAATGACACGGCATCGGATGCGTGTTTGGCATTAACAGAAGCATTCATAACCTGTGTTGATAATTTTGAAAACGCGGTGATTGCAAGCGTGTGTGCCGCGTTCGCGGCGCCGGAAACAACGTCAAACGTCTGGCTCGCGTGGGCAAAAAGCGTGCACAGTTTGAGCAAGATAACAGAGTTCTTGTCAATCACGATTATTGAATCGTCAGACTCGTAAAATGCAGTCTCGATCTCGTCGATGTATGCAACTTGCATATTCCGCCCGTCTGTATTGTTCATCTCGTCGTCCGCGTTCTGGGTCTGCTCGTGTGCATCGAGTTTGGACGGAGGTCTATATGAGCTGTTAGCGGTAACTCAAAAATATTAAAAGCCAGAAAAACTCGTACGTCTCAATAGAAATCTCGTTTTGCAGCGAGGTAGGCCGCGGACCAACGCGTACCCTCCTGTCTCTGCTCGCGCGTCCACCAACAATGACGCGTGCGCTCGAACTTCCATCAGCGGCCACAACCCGCCGTGGCTCATTCAGCCAGTCTTTATCATTACTCGAGGGCGGTCGCGGCAGCAATGCGGTTTCGATAGGCACGCGATAGAGGATGCTCTCGGCCTGTTCTGAGCCTGTTCGACTTGGCCGCAGCGCCGGCGCGAGTTCGTCTACCGGGCCCTCGAGGGACATCGAGCTGTCGTTTTGCGGTATCCGGATGCCGTAATCGCGGATGCCGGATGAAGCGTGACGGACACGGGGTGCAGGCTGTGAGAAATCGCGAGATGGCGGGGGTGGAAGAATGGCAGCTTTGTCTTGCAGCTGGGCCATGACTGCTGCTTGGTCGTCTGCATGTGGAGGAGCTGGACTGCGACCGAAGAATAGAAAAAGGCCGTTGCTTGATCCGGAGGATCCTGCGGAAGAAGGGTCCACGAGGAGCGAGGCCGTGAGCAGGATGCCCGTGGCGGCGAGGTAGAGACGCATGCTGTGTTGTTGCAGCTGCTGTTGTTGCTGCTGTGCTTAGTGTGTGTAGAAGAGCCCGGAGCGGGTGGTTTGCATAGTCGGACCCGCTGGGTATTTTCGTCGAGCACAAGGAGAAGGGGGACGGGGCGCGACAACTGCTGAACAGAGGACGAACAGCGAAAGAAGAGCGATTGGTTTTGTTTCACGGCAGAAGCGAGCTGAAGTGGCCGGGGGCCTTGTGGTCGCTGATAACAGGAACTTGCTTTGCGCTGAGCTTGAGCCGCAACGATACGCGGCGCGCACTGGCAGCGGCGGTTACCCGGCCGCCGCCCAGATCTGCGCGTCGGGCCTTCCGACTATCGTGGTGCAATCTCTAACCCGGCCGCCGCCATTGGCCGCCGCTCGAAAGTCAAAGCCAGAGCCAAAGCCAAAGCCCCGTGGCTGCGTGGCTGCATCATTTTATTGTATGGGGGCTTTGTTGCTTTGTGTTGACTTGTGCACGCGACCTCTAGCTCGTTGGGGAGTAGGATACACCAGGAGTAGAGGGAGAGTGGTGACGACATCCACCCTTGAATCGATAATGAGTGATGACGCGGTATGCGAAACAGTTTCACATAAGTTATATCAATTACAACTCCTAATTAAAGTGAGTAAAGTCCAGTGTGACACGATCTGCGAGCGCCGCGCGTCGCGCTGATCTCGATCTCTGACGCGGTCGTTAAAGCTGGGCGGATGTTCCAAGAGTTCCAGAGTTCTAGACTCCCACTTCCCAGGTCCAGGGTCAAATTAACTTAAGTCGTTGGTTCGGGTTCCTGAATCTTTAAAGGATAATTTAAATTGCCACGAGCTCACGACCATGACGAGCTTTTGTGCTCCTCCGTCAAGACTCAGTTTGCAGCAGGGCGGGCGGACTCAAAACGGCGGATCCCGCTATACATGGCAAGGAGTCTCGTCTCAGCCTATCTGGACTGTGAGCCGCTACGTCTTAGCGGCAACCATTGCGGTGCTTGCACATCGACACTATAATTGAGCCTCGAACGGACCGGGGTTAAGCGTAGCGAGACTACTGTCACCAACGGTCCATAACTTAACGGATCCTGCGTAGCACATACCCTCCCAACTCCAAGGACAACTGGACAAGCCATAGGGCTATAGGAGAATTTGATTAGAAAAGACAATGAAGTACACTGATAAAATCGGCTCTATTCCTTCAATTACACGAGTCTGCATCAGAAGGGCATTATTCCACGTCACACACTCTTTTTTTTAAGAGCTCTCATTTTTGGACCTCTTTGCGCTCTCAACCGTCGCCTCCAGATCAGTCTGAATGTCTGGTTATGTGTATCAATAGTATCATTCATTGGTATCACTCATGGTGCTAACTTCTGACCAGAACCAGATCAATCATCGTCAATTCAAGCTTTCAATTGTTACTACAGATACTACTTATTCAATCAGACAGACAATCTATGATCTAACTTATCGAATAGTTATCTAGACATAATCTGAGTAATGAGCATTGGCCGTTGTTCAGCTTGATCGAACCGCACTTTAAACTCAGGACCCTGAACTCTGGACGAGGGTTCTCACTGTACCAGTCCCTGCTCACCTGTCACTCACAATAGGTGACTGTATATCAGATAATGGAACGATGCCTCTTTGACTCGCAGTCTGAAAAGTGAAAAGGCATCTAGATTATCAAATACAGTAAAAATCCACAGTATCTTGTTCCAGAAACACCCGAGTCCAGACTCGATTCCTCAATAAAATGATGAGTGGTAGAAACGTGTAAGAAAGAGAGGCTGACGGGCGATGAGGTGCACGTGGCGCCAAAATAGCGACAGGGGCGGCCGCATTCCAGAACTGCGCGTGTTTTTGTACTTCTCTGTTTACTCCTCCGCGCGCTGCCCGACCGCGACGTCTGATCCCAAATCCCCCGGTCGCCAGCCCGCATCCCCTGTCCCAGCCATGTCGCTCTCTATGCAGCCGCCCTCCGCCTCTGCCTCCGTCTCGCCGTTGTCTGATGTCCGCTTTGACGCGATCCTGCAGACCCATTTCACGGCCTTCGCGCGCTTCGCCGAGCTCGCGCCCGGCGCGTCCGCCCCGCCTCCCTCGCCGCGTCAGGCAAAGTCGCGCGACCGACTCCAGCGAATGCCGCGGGCGCCTTTTGCCGAGCTCTCGACTGACGTATTTGACGAACTTCGTCGCCGCCAACAGCCGTCCGCGCCTGCATCGCTGCTCCCAGACCCGGCCTTTCACGACAAGCGGAACCAGACGCGTGCCCATCTCGCGGTACTGCAACCCGCGCGCTTCCGTGACCTCATGCAGGACGTGCTTGCTGAAGTCGTGCGACGCGTGCCGTCTCTTCCTCACTCTGGCCCTTCCCTCGCTCCGCCTTCGCCGTCTCTTCCGCCTCCGTCTCCAACCCCTAATCGTCCTCAGCCGCGTACGCTGATGACGACGACTCTTGTTCCCGAAAAGTCAGCAGTCGTCGAACGAAGCGACACTGAAGACGAAGATGAAGAAGACACGACGACGACTCGCAACGAATCTCGCGACGCGACACGAGATCTCCAGCCGCTTCGGACCGCTCCTCGCCCGCCGCCGAGTCCGCGCCTCCCTGTTACTCCCATTTCCCCTAAAAAGCCAGACGTCGAACCTCGCATACCTCTGCAGGAGCAGCATAATGGAGTTTCTGCAGTGGCGCCTGCTGTCACTCAGCCGATGATGCACAATCGTACAATCTCAAACACTTCCTCAATGGCGTCAGGCGTGATTCGTGCCGCGTCGCATACCGCGCAGCCGTCTTCTTCGTCTGTTCCAGACATCGAGCGAAATGCGTCTCTGGAAGCCAAATACGCATCACTTGAGGCGCGAACTAGAGAACTGGAATCTGAGATTGCAAGTCTACAACGCAATTTGGCAGCGAAGGATCAGCAGCTGACCGAGGCTCGGAATTTGGTTCGTCCTGAGGATTCACAAAATCGCGCGGCGCTCGAAGAAGAACTATTCCGCGCCCAAGCGGGCAACAAGAAGATGAATCTGCAGATAAGTATGCTTGAAGCTGCTTTAGCGGATCGAGACAGCAAACCGGCCGCGAGAGACGGCAACGAGAGCGAACTTCAGGCGCAATTGCGGTCTCAACAAGAGGTAATTTTGCTAACTCTGGATGTGTTATGGAGAAATCGCTAATTTGTTTTTTTAGACTACTGAGCAAGTTCGCGCTGAGACTGTCCGGCTTGCAACACATCTCCGTACTCTAGCAGATGCCGAACAGACCTCACGCGACCGCACGGAGCGACTGCAATCGCAAATTACTGCTCTGACACTTGAAAACGCTACTCTGCGCGAGAAACTGCCCAAAACCGGCGCTGACTCACTCCCGAGACTAGCAGGCTCTCTGACCCGGCAACAGAAATCACCACAGAGCGCCGTGGTTGCCCGGTTTCACTCTTCCGTGGACGACCTGCTCCAACTAGCACCCAAGCTCGCTGACGACTACGACACCAGCCGGCCACGATTTTTCGAAGCCGTTCGTGCGGCTGTGATGGCTGCTCATGATGTAGCGGCCGATTCTCCTACCACGGGTGCAGAGGACGCTCGTATGCGTGCTAGAGTGTCTACGGCGTGTAATTCGGTCGTCATGGCTGCGCGCATGCTTGTCGAATCGCGCGGACAGGCGCCGCTGGCCGTTATCGATGCGACGGTGACGAATCTTGCTGGCTGCGTGACTGAGATTCTCAGCACGACGCCGTTGTAGTGTATATATCTTCTGTTTTGAGTATATGCTCTCCACATAGAATTATTATGAATTTTGGAAACATGCTGTAATCCATTTTTTCGTTTTTTGGTGCTCTCGAGGAGCGCGTCACTTTAAAGTTCCGCCAGCCGCACCTCAACGGCGGCCCCTGAACCCTGAGCTCCAGGGTCTTGGAGACTTGGACCCTGAATCGGTGCGAACCTGGTCGGCGGATAACCTCACTTCGCGACGCGGCTGGCCCTGAACTCGTGTAACCGCTGTTTCCATTTTGACCATGGAAGTAGCCAAGATGAATGGCATATATACTCTCAGCTTGCCGTCACGAATGGCGGCCTCGATACACCCTCTCACCGACTCCAGATCTCTCCAATGCGTCCTTTCACTGTATTCCCGGTCCTTGTGGCTGCCGTAGCAGTCCCGGCAGTAGCTCACTCATGGATTGACGTGCTTTACTCGACCGCTCCAAATGGTACTCTTCGATCTACAGGCTACATCCGCGGCTACGAGGGCCATATCGATCTCGACGAAACCTACCACATCCTCGATCCGACAGCTCTCACAGCCGTGTGCATGCAGTCTCAGCAGTCACCAACCTACTCGAGCGAATATCCAATGCTATCAGCAAAACCAGGCGACAATATCACAGCGACGTATCTGGAGAATGGGCACGTTACGCTCGACAGTTTGGCTCCAGACTATCGACCGCATCCCAGATTGTACGCGTGGATGTGGACCGGCGTGCCCGGAACACAGTTGACTACAGCCGCCGAGATGCTCGATCCTGGCAACTTACTTGCAGGTCCATTCACGTTTGATGATGGGAAATGTGCAGTTGCTGCAAATAACCCGTTTGGTATGGGCCGAACAGTGCAACCGTGCGTGAGCAATTTTACACTTCCCACTGATCTCGCTGATGGGACGTATTTCCTCGCTTGGGTATGGCATTTCCCCAAGATTCCGGCTTGCACGGCCGGTGCGCCGCTTGAGTTTTATACGTCTTGCGCGGATATCTATATCTCATCTTCATTGTCTTAGCTTTCTTTGTGTCGTGTAAAATATATATTAATCAACAAATTACGGTCTTCACATTATCCATACTTATTTCGTTACTCCGGGTCGTTGAACGGCTTGTACTCAACGCCGATATCCTTCAAAGCATCAATAGTCACCTTCATCATCTTCAGAACCTTCTCCTCTTCAAGGCGCTTGCCGATGATCTGCACACCAACAGGCAGCCCGTTCATCTTCTCGGCATCGTAGTTTCTGTACGCACCACGAGCAACGTAGTTCAATCCCTTGATCGAGAATCCAGAAGGCAGACCGTCGACGGCCTTGTCAACCTTGAGCACGGGGATCACACCAGCAGAGTGATCGACCAAGTTGAACATGGACGCGTATCCGACCGAGGCAAACGCCTCAAACATACCGTTGTGAGGCAGCGCAGGAGTAGCGTTAGGCACAGTCACCAAGAAGTCAATTCCGCTCTCCTTCCACGAGTCAAAGAACTTCTGGCGGTATCCCTCACGTTCCATGATCAGGTCCATGTACTCAATCTGGCGCTTTTCGTTCCAGTTCTTAAGCAGAGTCGCGAGCACAACGTCACCCTGGACCTTCAGGATCCACCAAGCCCAGATCTTCTTGATAAACGCCGGCAGCCGTGCAATGTTAATGAACTTAGTCACTCCCATATCGTACTTCTCGAATCGGGTCATCAGGTGGGAAGTACCCATCTGCCCGGCATCCGCAACAATCAACTGCGTAGCAATACGGAGTGCTTCCAAGGGCGACGGCGGCGTGTACTCCACAACCTCATGGCCAGCCTTTTTCAGCGCATCCACAGTCAGCTGCAGAGCACGCGCGCAAGCCGGAGACGGGTCGACAACGCCGTCAGAGTACATGACTCCGATCTTTAGCTTGGCGGGGAGAGTAACCTCGCGCCACGAGATCGGGTGCGATGTGTAGTCGTACTCCCACGGCTTCATGTCAATGATCGCCTTGAAGACGTACTCGAGATCCTCAAAGTAGCGGCACATGGGCGAGTAAATCGACGTGATACCATCCTGGCCACGCAGAGGCGCAGTGTTTCCGGCACGCGGGATACGGCCGAAGGAAGATCGCACGGTGTAGAGACCGCAGAAATGCGACGGGACACGCACCGAACCAGCGACATCCGTACCCATTCCGACGCGACCACCACCAAATCCAAGAAGTGCAGCCTCACCGCCGGAAGAGCCACCAGGAGTGTATCCATGCACAACGGGGTTCTCGGAGCGTCCAAACACGTTGTTGTACGACTCGTACGACAGCAAAGTCATGGGAACGTTGGTCTTACAGTACGGCAGCGCTCCGGCATCCTTCAGAAGCTGGACAAGTGTAGAATCGGTCTTGAGCGGCTTGAACGCGTACCGGGCGTAGCCCAGAGTAGAGTCGAAGCCAGCAATGCTCACAGTGTCCTTGAAAGAGATCGGAATACCAGCGAGAGCACCTATCACCATAAGCCTATATCCACCTACAATAACCAATAGAGATTTCCAACGTACCACTCTTGTTGCACACTTCCGCCTGCTGTTCGGCGGTCTTGAACAGCACCTCGGTCAGGCAGTTGGTGTCCTTCTGCGCCAACAGCGTGCGCTTTCCGTACGCGTGAAGCACATCAATTGGCTTCAACGTGCCGGCCTTCACCTGCGCAGCAGTCTCCGCGACCGGAGTCTTGAAGATAGTGACTTCAGCAGGTGTCAATGGCTGTCCGTACACGGGCTCCAGCTCAGCCAACCGGTCCGCCCGCTCCTGCTGCTTCGCCGCACTGGAAGTGGTTATAGGTTAGAATACGGCGCCAACTTGGCAATTGCGTGAAACTGCGTAACTTACATGATTTTCTTGTATTTTAAATACGGCAGCATGATGGCACCTAATTGACACAGAGTGGTTGAGTATTCTGTGGTGGGGGGAAAGGTAGAAAGCGTGCACGCGCTATAACCGACGATAGATCGCGGTCGGGTGAATGGCCGTGCGGCAGCTCCCGATAAGCCGCGATCTTTTAATCGATAACGCGGTCTAAGATTTTACTGGACGAACGTCGATATGGGCATGGTTAATTTCATTTACTTGCCGAGTTTTAAGTGGAATTGACAATTAAATTTATCCAGAAGTCTCAATTGATCCGTGTGACACACGCATTCACCTTTTTCTAAAAATTAATGACCAATTGGCTGTGGAGTGAGAGCGGATAAGATCTGGCATCTACAAACACCGAGCAGATGTGCATTATACGACAGCATCAGAAGTGCTTGCATTTACAGCCACCAAGCTAAATAGCTGCCTATTCATTTATTTACATGCTATTATCATGACTTCATGAGTATTATGATTTATGACTCAAGTTATCTTTGCTAGAAGATATATTCGCAGCTATTCACAACAGTGGTCCTCGCTAGCCGTCAATCACAGTCCGGCTTTCAGCGGCGCTTCGAAGGAATGGCCATAGACAATCATCGAATCTTTCGAACAGTCAGTATTCCGAAAGCCCTAATGTTTCATAAGATGACAGCATATATACCATTTTGGAATTGGGCCGGGACAGAGTAGTCTTTCGCGCTGCCAAACGATTTGGCTAATCGGTCACCGCCTCCCAATTTTGCGGTTTGCCGAATTGCGATCTCGACTGCCACGGGGTCGTTGTCAATTCCTGCATCATTACAAAGTAGAGCACATGATACCAAATCAGCTAGGAAAAACGCAACAGATCGAGCTCGTGCTCGAAGCTCTTCGATGTTAGTATCAGAAATATATTGCTTCCAGGATGTGAATGATTTCTTGACCTCTGCTACACTCGATCCCAGCTGGCGTGATGACGAAGGGGAAGCAAGAGTTTTGTCAAAAAAGCGACTGTAGATCTCGAGTGCATTCGGTGTGCCCTTAATGATTCGAACAAAATCGTCGCTCTGGCCGGCAAGTCAGTCATCGCAATTCAAAAATAGCCTCACTCCTTCATCCAATGTGTCTTACCAGGACATTTGTTGTACCTATGTGACGAAAGAAGTCAGTATCAGATGTTCTAGTTTAGGCAAACATATACACTCACCCTCCCATATTGTCAGAACCTGAGCGTCGCGCTCTAAACGGGCAATATTTAGCTCTTGGTCGTTCTCCAAATATCCGACGCCGCCAAGGGCCTCCATGCATTCTGAAATTCCAGATAACGAATGTTTAGCTGTGTATGCTTTCACAATCTATAGCACACATTAGCTTGAACAATCAGCTTGTGTCAATATTTTTCAGACTTACAGATGTAAGACTACGAAGTAAGAAAGCCTCGTCTGTGGAAGCTGCATTGCATTCCGTTTTTCCCAGCAGACTGACGCAGAAAAATGCCAAGTGCATCAACGCATGCTGTTTCACTTCAAGACTTGCCAAAGTTTGCACATGCGAAGGTAATTTATACAGAGGCTTTCCAAATACCGTACGGACCAAGGAAAATGCCTGGTTCATATTAGGCTGTGTACTTTGCGATTGAAAAATACAGTTTGCGTACCTTGGCTATTTGCAAGCATCTTCGAAAGAAGGAAACAGCATTGACACTGTTATGTACCCGTGTGATGTTCAGAACAGTTGAAATCACAGATATCCCCTTCTCTGGCTTCCCCAAAATTTCAGCTCTTAGATCTTTCAGCTCAAGCTCTGCAGTGGGCAAAGCTTTGGTGCCAAGCTTATTTTTGAGACGAGCGATATGCGCGCCTCCGTCACTCACATACCCAAGAAAGCAGCTCAGTTTTCCGCCTTCATGTTCGCGAGCAAGCAAGACAGCTACATTTGAGTCCGTTGCAGATGAGAACCACTTGAATCCATTGACTCTATATTCTTGCTTGCCGGGTATTTTTGTAGCATATGTTTCAGTGCCCGACACGTCTGACCCTCCTGATCTCTCTGTCATCCATTGTCCCGATGTCCAGAATTCTCGTGGATCGCGCGTTGTCAGGTGTGAATATACGATGTGCCCTGGAGAGTTAATTTCCAGCACTCGAGCGCAACCATCGGTCATCGCGAGAGGGCAAGTGAATATTGCAGATGAAGGCGCGTAAAGATAGTATCTAGCCGTGGTTAGAGCGAGTTATGTATGAACTAGTAAGGCTCTTACTTCAGAAACTGAACCAATCTGCTCTGTTCTGCGTATTTCCGTTCATACGCAATCGCAATTATCCTGACTTCATTTTAGCTGCGTTATTATCGAGAGCACAGCAAAGGATGTCTACCCTTCTTTCGCGGCGACATCTTTCAATCGCTTCCAGCCATTTGACGTTACTAGCTGATTTCTTTGGCGTCCAAAGGTATCAAAGCTCTCAAAATACGGCTGATTTCGCTCCGCATCTGCAACCCAATCAAATATTTCTTGAGTTACAACATAATCTCCGAAAGTGCGCAGCTCAGGTATAACTGTTTCAGCTAGGGATCTGGACAAGTAATCTGAGCGCGTCGAGTTAGTTCTAATAATTGATCTGGAAAGAAATATACACACGAGCGAGAACTCTCTTCAAAGCCGGATCCGAGTCAAACTGATTTAATAGTTTAGGGGGCTCCTGAAAGAATCCGGTAGAAACAGATGCAGGCATCGCGTCGAAGAGAGGGTTCGAGGACTACGAATCGAGCAGTATATGTAGACTATCCAGAATTCCGAATCCTCAATCAGTTTTCGTTCATGACTGCCGATAATATCAGTAGTTGCTAACACGTTACTCAATATCCAAATAATCCAAGAACAAACTGATATAAAGAGAAACAGTTATAAGATTGTCAAGTAAATAAAATCATCTTTGATCTGGTTGCGGGGTAAACGGGAGTTTTGGACCGCGCGTGCAAGTCACGTGTTTTATGGCGTGTGCGGGTGTTTACGTCCCCATTATTGCTTGCATCGAAAGCGGCATATACCAACAATAAACAAACACACTCCGACATAATATCAGCTAGGACGCTAGTGACACCACCGCGTGCGACGAAATACCAGCTTTACGCTTGTGGCATATACTGGAGGCAGCATCTGTGATAGCTGTGTGCTTTCAGGTTGACACACGTCGCAATGGCTGCGCCGACGGTACGTTCTTTCCCCATGTCTGCTTCTCATCAACAACCCGGCAATGAACCGCTGCACTCGCAATGCTACTTTGAAAATGGCAGCTAACAGTTGAGCAGAGGTCACAAGATGCTATGCAAGGCTCACGGCTGTCGAAGGACTTTGATCCTGAAATGACAGGAGCACATGGCAAGGTATGCTTGATTGTTTACATTTTTCAGTGCATGAATTTAACTTTCGCAACCAGGAAAATGTACCAGTATTTGGATCTTCGGGCGGCAAGCCGAGTTTTTCGCTGAGAAAGCAGAAAAATGCTGCTATTCGAACGGAAGATGTCCAGTTTCTAGAGGAGCTGGATGAGAGTCTTGTAATTGAATGCCGGAAATTGCAGATGCAAGTGACTGAGAAGGACGCTCGTTTGAAAGCGGCAGAGGCGGCTCGCTTGCAGCTTGAAGCAACTGTTGAGCAGCTTGAGGGACGAGTTAGATTTCTTGACGACTCAACGGGTACGTTCAACCATTTCTTTATTGGAGCGCGTTACTAACAGTGCACAGAAAAGTACAAAGAAGAGAACTGGAACTTGGAAGTTCGCATTCAACAACTGGAGACAGAGTCGACAAAAGCATCAGATCGTCTGTCAATGATCAATTCGGAGAACGCTAGAAACTTGAACCTGTACACAACGCAACTGGAAACGATTGAAACGCTCCAGCAGCGCGAGAGCGAGCTCACCGGCGAGTTGGAGTCATTACGAAACCAATTTGAGAACGAGACGGCCGATCTGAGCGAAACGGTTGATAAGCTACAGGATCAAAACGAGTCATTGTCAAAAGAGGTTGAGCTGGTGACGGCTCAATTGGCGATCGCCAATGCTAGTGCGAATACTTGGAACTCTGGCGAAGAAGATCTGCTGGCTGAAGCGCCTGGTACTCCGGAAGACGAATCTGTTAACGATCCCAAGACTCCCGAACGATCACCTCCCTTTTCTCCAGTAAAGGCTACCCCTGCCCACCACACTGTTTTGGAGGGCCAGACTCTCAAGGCATCTCTGTCTCATGCTCACCGCATCATCACAAATCTCCGCAATGCGGTGCACCGCGAGAAGACTGAGAAGTTAGAACTCCGCCGTCAGCTCTCTGACGCGAATGACGAGATTGATGGTTTGAAGAGCAACGTCAAGGGCGGCAAGAAAACAAAACAAGCTGCCGCAGCAGCAGCAGCGGCAGCTGCTGGACGGCGCTCGGCCCTTCTTGGACCGAATGGCCGCAGATCACAATACCGCATCTCAACCGATCTCGATAGTCCAGGTGGCGATGTTGACTGGGAAACGTTCAACGGCTCTGACAGATTTTTATCCGCGCAAGAGTCCGTCAGTGAAGAGACTGAAGGCTTTGAAACTGCGAACGATAATCCTACCAGCGACGAAGGAGAAGAAAATCTTACTGAGACCGAAGACTACCACACTGGTGCTGAGTCTATTCGTTACAATGACGTTGACACCGAAACGGATTCATACGACGGAGGTCTTAACCGAGGGCTATCGACGTTTTCGGCTCGCAGCGATGCTACTGATGACGATAATGAAGTGATGGGCTCAAGATTGATCCGAGCGAGACTTGGAATGCCTGGCAAGGCTTCGAATAAGAGGAACAGCGGCAACTTTAATACGCCACAGCCTCTCTTTGATGAGCTAGGATCAAGTCCGTTTAGCATGACGACTCCGACAAAGGTGCCACGGATAGAAACTACCGACGCGGAGACTATGACAGATGCATGGCAACCGGAGCGCATCGTGACTCTGGAAACTATTGCAGCCGATGTAGCCAAGTTTTCAATGGTTGCGATTGCGCAGGTGGACTATGATTCACTGGTCAACCGTGTCATTACACCTGAATCAGTCAAGGCAGACGCTGAAGTAGTCGAGATGGTGGCGATTACAAAGGCGGAGTATGAAAGTCTTGCCAACCGGAAGATATCTGGCGAATCTGTCATTGCAGATGCCGCTCTCGTTGCAATGGCTGCTATTCCGCTACAAGAATATCATGCGCTAGCGAACCGTGCGATTACTGTGGATTCGGTCCAGTCTGATGCAGCGTCAGTTTCCATGGTTGCAATTTCCAAGGAGGAGTATGACGCGCTGGCAAACCGGCAAATATCAGCGGAGTCTGTTATGTCGGATGCAGCGTCGGTCTCGATGATTGCAATTCCTGCGGAGGAATATCAGTCTTTGACAAAGCCAATTACGGACGAATCGGTGATTGCGGATGCGGCGTCCTTGTCTATGGTTGCGATTCCAAAGTCTGAGCACGAAACACTCGTGAACCGCGAGATTTCCCCGGAGTCGGTTGCGGCCGATGCTGCGGTAGTGTCAATGGTTGCCGTCCCGTCGTCAGAGTATGAGATATTGAGCAATCGCCCGATAACTGCGGAGTCGGTGGTTGCGGATGCGGCGTCCTTGTCTATGGTTGCGATTCCAAAGTCTGAGCACGAAACACTCGTGAACCGCGAGATTTCCCCGGAGTCGGTTGCGGCCGATGCTGCGGTAGTGTCAATGGTTGCCGTCCCGTCGTCAGAGTATGAGATATTGAGCAATCGCCCGATAACTGCGGAGTCGGTGGTTGCGGATGCGGCGTCCTTGTCTATGGTTGCGATTCCAAAGTCTGAGCACGAAACACTCGTGAACCGCGTGATTTCCCCGGAGTCGGTCGCGGCCGATGCTGCGATAGTGTCAATGGTTGCCGTTCCGTCGTCAGAGTATGAGATGTTGAGCAATCGCCCGATAACTGCGGAGTCGGTGATTGCGGATGCTGGTTTACTATCGATGGTGGCAATTCCGAAGGACGAGCACCATTCATTGGTGAACCGCGAAATTTCAACGGAATCTGTTGCGGCGGATGCTGCTTCTGTGTCTATGGTGGCGATTCCCCAGGATGAACATGAAACTTTGGTTAATCGTCAGATTTCCCCAGAATCTGTCATGGCGGATGCAGCGCTTGTTTCCATGACGGCGATTCCTTCGGAAGAGTATCACAGTCTGGCGAACCGAGCGATTACGGAGGAGTCTGTCAAGAATGACGCGGAGTCTCTATCGATGGTTGCTGTTCCAAAGTCTGAGCATGATGCGCTTGTGAATCGTCCAGTGACTGTAGAGTCGCTTGCTGCCGACGCGGCATTACTGTCGATGACGGCAATTCCTGCCAGCGAATATCACAGTTTGACTAACCGCTCTATCACTGCGGAGTCGGTCCAAGAGGATGCTGCGAAGGTTGAGATGGTTGCAGTCCCGAAGTCAGAATACGAATCCCTAGTCAATAAACCGGTTACTGCCGAATCTGTCGCTGCAGATGCCGCTAAGATGTTTATGGTTGCGGTTCCAGCGAGCGAGTATGAGAGTCTTGCGAATCGGGTCGTCACTCCGGAGTCTGTTGCAACAGATGCCGCATCGGTGTCTATGACCGCTGTTCCGACATCGGAATACGAGGGTTTGACTAACCGGCAAGTATCGCCGGAGTCTGTGGCGGCTGATGCGGCAGCGATTGCCATGACTGCCATTCCCCTCGCTGCTTATGCTTCTCTGAGGGCAGCTTCTACAGCTGCCGAGAGTGCTAGCAAAGCAGCGGTCGCCGCGGCGGTTCCAGCGGCTCCAACGGCTGCATCTATTGCTGCTGATGCTGCAAAGTTGTCATTAGTTGTTCTGCCACAGACGGAGTACGCGGCACTTCAAAGCGCCGCGGAGGAGGCTGCAGCCAAGGCGGTGATTACTCCGGAAAGCGTTGCGGCGGATGCGGCGAAGCTGTCGCTGACAGTCTTACCGAACGATGTATATCAGACTTTATCCAAGCCTCGCCAGATCTCGCCGGAATCTGTATCAGCCGATGCAGCGCAATTGTCTCTTGTTGCTCTTCCGATTGAGACCTATCAGAGTTTGACTCAGCCTAGGGAGATCAGTAAGGAGGGTATTGAGGCTGATGCTGCGCAGTTGTCGATGACTGTGATTCCATCGGAAGTCTACGCTTCACTGTCACAGCCTCGGGAGGTTACACATGAAACATTGGAAGCAGATGCGGCGCAGCTCTCGTTTGTTCCAGTTCCAGCGGAGACATATCAGTCGTTGACGAAGGAGAGGGAAATTACGGCCGATGGAGTTGCTGCTGATGCAGCTCAGTTGTCGCTTACTGTGGTGCCCACGGAAGTTTACGAGTCTTTGGTTCAGCCTCGCGAAGTTACTCAGGAGTCAGTTGCGGCAGATGCGGAGCAGCTGTCTCTTGTCACTCTTCCGGAAGAGGCTTATCATTCGTTGACTCAGCAGAAGGAGGTTACAAATGATAGCGTCGCAGCTGAGGCAGCTGGGCTTTCACTTGCCGTGGTTCCGTTAGATGTCTACGAATCTCTTTTGAAGCCTCGACAGATTTCACCAGAGTCGGTCGCAGCGGATGCTGCTCGACTGTCGCTTGTCACGGTTCCGACCGATGTTTATCAGTCAATGTCGCAACCACGAGAGGTGACAGTTGAGTCTGTCTGTAAGGATGCAGAGATGTTGTCGATGATTGCCGTTACACGGGAGAAGTTTGACGAAATCACTGAGAACATGCTTGAAGAGAATCGTGAAGGTCAGCGGTCGCTTACTGCCGAGGCAGTGGCGGCAGATGCGGCGGCCTTGTCGATGACTGTGTTGCCGATTTCAGAGTATGAGGCACTGAATAACGACGCGGCTCATGGGCGTGAATTGGAACAGTATAATTACGAAAATGGCGCTGGACGGACGGACGAGCTTACGATTCCGGAGCTTTCGGCAAAGGCGGCAGCATTTTCCATGGTTCTTGTCGACAGCTCGAGGTTTGATGAGCTTCTCGGTATTCAGCACGAGTACAACCAGACTCAGGCTGAGAATTACTCCGTGGACGGTTCTTCTATGCCGAGCGATGAAGTTTTGGTCGCCAGTGAGGATGCTGAGCACTCCCGGCGATTGAAGACTACTCAGTTTGTGAATGATAGTCTGCCTCAGCCGGGTGCTGAGGTGCAAGAGACCGAAGATCTTGATGTGTCGTTTACCACCGAGGCTGCAAAGAGGGCTGGCACCAAGGCTGTTGCGCAATCCATGGTTGGAACCTTCTTGTGGAAGTACACGCGCAAGGCGGGCAGACAAGCTTTGTCTGAGCACCGACATATGCGATATTTCTTGCTTCACCCGCCTTCAAGAACAATTCATTGGAGCAAAGACGAGCCTAACCCCGACGGGCACGTGGTGAAGACCAAGTCCGAGCTGATTGAAAGTGTTCGAGAGGTTCATGATTATAACCCGTTCCCGCCTGGAATATACCAGAAGAGTTTGCTGATCAAGACGCCAAATCGGATATTGCAACTGACGGCTTCGACGCAGCGGGAGCATGAACTCTGGCTGATGGCGATATCGTTCTTGCTTCTTCGGTCAGAGCCACAGCCGGCTATTGACGAGATCAGTAACTCAACCGGTCGTGATCTGAACAGACTTCGTCCTCGGAGTATGAGATCCAACTCGGGTGCGGGCGCGCAACCACATCTTGCTGCAAACCAGAGCGTTGTGCCATCTGGATCCACACAGTTTAGTACCAGATCTCCGTCTCTGCAGAAGCTTGGATATTCTGCGTCTAGATCAAGTCAGGGATTCAGAATGAAAAATCAAGGCTCAATGGGCCGTCTGACGTCGTTACTGCGACCACCTACGGGAACTGTACGGGCAAGCGAGTTAATCTCGAGCGAATCGATGCATGATGGAATCTATGAGGCCAGCGAGGATGTCGATAGTATTGATCGTTTGCGTGAGCAGATTGAGAGGGAAGAGATGGAGACTGATGGCCTTGAAAATGTGCGGGCGTGTTGTGATGGTGAGTTTTTTTACTTCGTTGTGTATTTGGAAAACAATGCGCGAATTGCTAACTTGTATGTTTTAGGAAAACATGATGTCTCGACGCTGAGCCACCATTGGCATAAATGAATGGAAAATCAGGAGAGGATCTTTTGAGTGGATGGAGGAGTGATAGGAATATGAGCATGGAGTGATTGATTATGGTAATAAGTTTTCTACAAGCATTTTTCTATATGTCTGCGCGTGATTAGTTTTGTAATATCTTTGTTTTGTCATGTATTTAATCTATATAAAATACCGATGTACACCTGATGGCTATTTTTGACACACAAGCTATATCATCGAGCGATCTTCTTTGAGCCACGAGAAGAAGCGACGCAGAGTAGGGGACGTTTCGAACGATTGGATGGAGCCAGGGACGATGTCGACGACGGCACTGGGGTAGACTTTGTTTCCGTGGCCTCACTGTTCAGATCTTCCGTAGTAGAGTTAACCATTGGCTGCGGACGTACACGAGGAGGAGGACTTTGTAGCGATGATGGTGAAGACGAAGACGGTGATGATGACGACGGTAGACTGACGGACGGATCGGGCGGAGCCGACGATGCAGGCATGAATCCTCTCATTCGCGGAGGTGGTGATATGCGGTTGCGTGGAGTTTTCGCTTTTGGTGGCGACGGCTTGTCTTGCGATGAACTGGTACGATGGCGAGGTTGCTGTGCGGGCGAGTTCTCGGATATTGAGGGGCTTGCTGGTCGTCTTGGTGGAGGTTGGTGAATGGGTAATACTTGCCGACTTGGAGTTGCTTGATTTTGCTGCGGTCTGGGGGCTGGCGAGGATGTAATAGTTGGTGTGTTGTGTAGGTTCGGTCCTGATGGGATTCGTGCAGGAGCTGGGCTTTGTCGATAGATCTGGTCTTGAAGGCGAGGTCGTATTGATAATGGTGTAGGCAACTCGGATTTGACACCTGACGGCACCAAACTATGATCTCTAGATGTGCTGATCTGGTGCATTCGATTCGGGCTCGCGTCTGCAACGTTGATTCGCGCCCGAGGCACCGGCGTCGCGGGAGACTGCAACATATTCCTGATTCCCGGCGACAGATATAACGGGGCCGCGGTTCTTGACGTGACTTGTTGTTGCTGTTGAATATTCTGAGCTCGACGACGCGAAGGCGGCGGTGACGGAGGAAGAGACGATTTGATGACGCGGCGAGGGCGGATCACGCTTGAGACGTCTTGCACAAAAGTCGAATTCTGGCTCTCGATTGTGACAATGTGTTTGTCCATGCGCACGGTTTCGCCGACTGCGAGGGAGGATTTTTTCAAGTATGTGCTGTCCTGCGTGAACAATGTCAGACATGTTTCAAGATCTGTGGTAAAGGAGACCGTACCTGGAGGACTTTTGTAGAAGAGTATAGCATTAGCCGGCGGTTGAATGTATGCAGCTTAAGAGATCCTGACCTTGTTAGATACTGCGTATACGTGCAACGCCAGACGTATTAAAGATCTCTTACCGTCGTTCCAGACTTTGTTCTTCTGTGTCATTTGCGATGTGTAGAGAACATCGTACATGAAGATCTCGTGATTGTTCGGTGTCTCTTCCTCCATTTTGACTTAAAAGTGCTGAACGCCGAAGGCTTGTCGGATAATTAATTTAAGTCACGGGAGAGAACTGAAAGTGCCAGGTCCAGGCTACTAGCAAAATAATCGCGACAAAGATACTCTCATGTTCATGCCGGAAATCGATGCATATAAACGCCGAGTAGTACTACTGTACGTATAGATGGTGCCGCGGTGCCGCACGCGTTCGTTGTTTTCGAGTTTGTTTACATTTGCGTGTTCCCGTGACCTGGTCGGTGACAGAACGCGTATATTTGAGCGCAACCAATACATGATCCAACCCTCCTTGCTCTGGGATCTCGGCCTCTTACATCTTCCACTATATGTCAGAGACAGGCACATTTACTCCGACGCCACGGCCATTGGTGACGCATCTAGGAGCCAAAGTGAAATCTCATGACGGCACCTTTCTCACAATCAATCTGACCACCAACACGGCGCTCGCGTCAGCTTTGCAATCACAAGGACTTCAAATCAAGCCACCTTACAACAACGCCGCTGGCGCAAGTCATGGCGAATACGCCGCTGCTGTGAAGCAATACGGGAAGGATACCGGATACGTTATCTACTACGGCGCCGGTCTTGCGCTTGGGTTTAATCGGGTTGGTAAAGGGTCTGAGTTCGTGCTGGACTCGTTTGAGTTTTATAATGCGGATAAGCAGTACATGCCGACGCCGGAGCATTTATTACCGTTTGACGGGATTTCAGAAAACACACCGGCCTCTGAGTTTTTGGAAAAGTACGGCGAACCGTCGGAGAAAGGCGGTGGTGTGCATCAAGGAGTCGATATCTGGCTTCGCTGGGACGCGCTCCGGTGTGGACCTGGCAGCGCGCTCGGAGTCGAGATCCAGATCTGCGACCGGAGTTGGGAAAATGGCGGCAAGAGTAAATGGAAGTCGATAACTGTATACTCCTCAAGCTAGCACAAATATACAAGTTACACGTAAATATTAAAACAGAAGTCTTGATTAGAGTGATCTCGTCCCTACAATTAACAGTCATTAAGGCGTGAATGCTGGTACACTAATATACAAAAAAAAACTAAAATATATCCCAGATCTATATGTGAGGATGTCTAATGCCAAACATGACCACCGCACATCATAATACACAAATAACATGTCGTTTTGAGTCAGCCCCTGATTATTAACAGGCCGAATTGCCCCGAATTTCCCAAACGCATACCAAACAGCCTTGTGCCAAAAACAAAACAAATAACCAAAACAACCCATGCAACTTCTATAGATCACCTCCATTCGTTGTACATGACTGGAGCCACAACGACGCATGCTTTCCAAATGACTAAGAGGGCCTGGATACACAGCATCGGATACTGCAGCACCGACGTTGCGTCGAGGAACATGAGATAAATGCTGTAGAATGCGACTTGGAAAAAGTGATTGAGCAATACGAACGGCACCGGCAAAACACCGGATAGCAGACCGATTGGCTGGGAAGTGTGCAGGCCGCCTAGTTGCAGGTACCGAAAGCAGCCACGTTGGAGAACCTTTAATTGTGCGTCGTCGGCGCCGAAGAGAGAAAACAGAGACTGCGCGAGAATGTTGATGACAGTGCTGAGCGACTTGCGCTTCCAGTAGAGCTCATTCATTTTCGAAACAACAAGGTCGGTATCGTCGAGAGAGGGAACCTGCGCCGGAGACAGACACTCTGAAGCGATGACGACGTCATTGAGCGCGACAGTCATTCCGCCGCCAGTGAGCGGATGCCGCATGTTGTAGGCGTCGCCCATGAACAGAACACCGGGGGTCTCATGTGTAGAGGGTGAGAGATACGAGTTGGGCATAGATCGCAGGCGGTCGGATTCCAGTGCTTTCTTGAATGATGGAAGAAGTGCTTCGGGAATGGCGCCGCTCACAACCTTGTCGATGTGCTTCTTAAGGTCGCCGTTGCCCGCCGACGGCAACTTTCCATGCACGGCGACCAGCATACGGGTCTCGTGGGTGCCAATCTGGTAAACCAGTATGGGGGCGTGGTCGCCCATAAAGATATGTCCATGTTTCGGGTTGGGAATCGCGGCATCCTGCAGCACAATGCCGACAAAGTGTGAACGGATTTCGACGGAGTTGGGAATGAAATCGCGGCGGAATTTGGAGAACGTGCCGTCCGCCACGACAGTCAGGGAGCCGTAGAACTGGATGCTAGTCAGCAGAGCGGCCAGATTCAGATTAGAGAGATAACGACAGACAGATGACACGTACAAACTGCGGTTCCGCAGCGTCCTTGGACGTGCACTTCACGCCAATGACTTTTCCCGTGAGCTTGTCGGAAATAATCTCGTTGACAGTAGCTTCGAGACAGGTAACACTGCAAAGTCAGTATGGGTATGAGCCAGCGCGCTGGGTCAGGTCTGGGTCAGGTCGAGGGGGAACTCACTTGGGAGCCTTTTTGGCGGCGTCGCGCAATTTCGAGACGAAACGGCCGTGGTGGAAAGTGCGTCCCTCGAGAGCAGAGCCCTTCTCCTCGTTTGAGTTGTAGGGAATGACGCCGGTGTCGCCGTGGTAGAAGATTGTGTAACCGACGGTGGGAATGGCATCGATGTCGTCGAGACAGTCGCGCAGACCGAGCGTCTCGAGGGAGCGAACGCCACCGGGTTGCAGAAGCTCGCCGACAATGCGGTCGGGTTCGGCCCAATCACGCTCTGCAGGAGTAGGGGTTAGCGGGAGGACAATTGGGACAATTGGGGGCAATTGCGGACGGTGCAGGACACGAACCGATGACGAGGACGCGGCGGCCCTGACGGCCTAGCGTGGCGGCGAGGGCCGCGCCCGCGACGCCGGCGCCGACGATGACGACGTCGAAGGCGTGAGTAGAGTCGGCCATGGCGGGCAGAGGGGGGGTTCGGGAGTGGCGAGGCGGGCGGGAGGGCGGGCCGTGAGGGAGCTGGGGGCGGACGCGGCAGGCGGGCGCGGAGGGGTCTTTATATCTTTATACGGGTTGCACGGCGGGCCGGCGAGTGAGCTCACTTTCTCTCTGTTGATTTTTGTTCCGCGCCGCGCGAACTGCGCGGAAGCGAGCGCCGCACGGTCACGCTCGCAGTCACGTGCGCGTGGCGCGACTGCTAGAATCGTGCGTTTTCATGTGACGCTGACAGGCGATTAACCTTGGACAGCAGCTAACGCCAGAGCACGGCCGCAGCCGGGCGACAGGCTGGGCGGCTGGGCACTTCCAGTCTGGCCTGGTGTCCTGTGAAGTAGGATGCTGAGTAGTTGTCCGAACTGCAACAACTGTTATCGGTGTGCAAAGCCGAGATCGCCAAATCGGCAACCAAACAGGCAATGAGATTGAGAGATGAGCAGGATGAAAACATCCTGAAAGCGGCGGTTTGCCATAGAAGGCTGGAGTTTGACACAATGGTGCAATTCGCCTGCAATTTGATACAGTCATACAGATTGCAGGCTGTGAATTATGCCGCAATTGCGAGACAAATTGGTCGATTGTTCGCATTCTGATTCCCCAACTGTTGAACTTCTACTTGTTAGACTCAGCAGTCAGTCCAGCTTGAGGCTTGATAGATTGCGGTTCTTCGCTACATGGGGAACCGTGAATCCGCAATGGCACTACAACTGTGTCTTTACTCATTCGCTCTTCATCGAACTCGGCCAGTAAGGCAGTAACCACTAACCAGTTCCGCTTCGTAGCTGGAATAAGAATGCTGTTCCTCAGTCTACAAAGTTGTCGTGGCTGTTCTAAATTTGGAGTAGTCCGAACGGGACCTGCCGGTCGTCGAATGGAGAAGCGCCATTTGCTGCTCCTGAGTCTGGACGCTTTGCCCGGGACCCACTATTACATTACGAGTCACTCAGCCGTGACTATCCAAGTGCACACTTGACACTGCTAGCTTTCTATAGAGACAATCTGACAAAACAAAACAAAATCCTCAAGAGAGTAACTGGCCAGCAGTTGCCCAATACGGCAGTCACGTGACTCCACGTGACACCACGTGACCGATCTCTTCCCGGCGCGGCGCGTCAGGGCCCGGCTTTAGTTTTAGTTTTAGTGGTTTTAGCGCTGGTGAGCCTTTGACGTCGCTCACCGCACGCGATCCGCCTCGCGGTTCCCTGTTTCGTCCGTCCATCCTGCCATTGCGCCCGGTTCCGCCTGGAATTCTGCGATTCGCAGCATCAGCTCTACTCCGCGATAGCTGCGCCGTGTCTCTGATCCTGCAGTGCCGCGCCGTCCATGACACGCCCGCTTTCTGCGTTCCTGTGCGACCCTCCCCAAGCCTGATCTCTCTCCCTCCCGGCCACCATCCCGACCGCTGCCCGGATCAATCGCGTCTGCCGTACGCGTCTCCCGGTCATCAGGAATCATGTCGCTTGATGTTCCGGCGACTCCGCGGCGAGTCAAGGTCTACGAGCTGCAGAACGAGAGCTGGTCCGACAGAGGCACCGGCTTCTGTGTTGGCGAGATATTACGCGTACGTCACGAATCTATGGCTTTATTCACGGTATCCAACGAGCTGACTGGGTTTAGAATGACGCGTACATTTTTGTCAAGAGCGAAGAGAGCGATGATAAATGTCTGCTGGAGGCAAAAATATACAAACATGTACAGTACCAGAAACAGCAAGGTTCGTACTACCTCACCCATTATCGCGGTGCCCGCGTCGCACAAGTGCTAACAATGCGGTCAGACACGCTGATAGTCTGGACCGAACCGGACGAAACCGATCTGGCGCTGAGTTTTCAGGAGAGCGATGGCTGTAGTGCGATTTGGGATTTCGTCACTGAAGTGCAAAAACATCTCGGGATGGACGACCAGCCCTCTGACGACGCGACTGAGGGCATCAGTGGCACGTCTATCGTTCTTCCTACCGAACCGTCTTTAGCGAACTTGCCAGAGATCAATCAGGCGCTCGAGGTTGCGTCTAATTCGCAGTATGGCCGCGATGCCGTCACGCGCGATATTTTAGATTACGTATGGATTTCTGATGCGGTGGCTGTCCATTGCTTCCGGCTGACTCTGTTTAGGAATACATCAGCAAATTGATACCTTTACTAGACACGGCTGAGGATCTCGAGAGTCTCTCTGATTTGCATTCATTATGTCGAATTATGAAGCTCATTATCTTGATGAACGACAACACAATAATGGAGCAGATCCTGCTCGACAAATACTTTGTGGGCGTTGTTGGCATTTTAGAGTGTAAGTCTTTTTTTTTCTGTAGCGTGTTGGGTGTTGCCGAACTAACAACTTGCAGACGACCCAGAATTCCCTTCACACAAAGCAAATCACAGAGACTACATTTCCGACGAATCGCGATTCAAAGAGGTCGTTCCTATTCCGGATGAAAACGTGCGGAATAAGATCAGATATACCTTCCGGCTTCAATATCTGAAAGACGTAGTTCTTGCCCGGTTACTGGACGATCCCACGTTTTCGATGCTGAGCTCCATGATTTATTTCTACCAGGTTGCGATTCTAGACTTTTTACAACACAACGATCCATTCACGACTGCTCTGTTCAGGATTTTCGACGACGAGCCGAGTAGTAGCGAAGAATCAAGCTCGAGTGAAGAGAACGATACGATTATTGCAGCGACTCGGAGTAAACGGAGAGACGCCGTACGATTTATTCACCAATTCTGTCTGACGGCGAAGAACCTGCAAGTCAACCAGCGATCATTCTTATACGCAAACTTCATCAAAAAGGGATTATTCGAAGTAATCAATTTCGCACTTAGAGACTCTACGCCGAACATCAGAAGCGCGGGCACTGAACTAATACTTGCGGTTATCGACCACGATCCTTCGCTAATGCGTACCGTTATCTTGCGAAGGGCGAGCAAGGATACAACAATTGTTGATACTTTGATTGACATTCTTTTGTCTGAGCCGGATTTCGGAGTCACGTCGCAGGTAGCTGAAGCGATCCAGATCCTACTCGATCCGACATGCGGGCAATCATTTGATCTTTACCGGAAATCCGCCGACATTCTTGGTCGTCAGCGAGTAGACGATCCAGATACAGATCTATTTCTTGACGCATTCTACGCACAGTCCGTGCACAAACTATTCGGCAAATTGATTCATTTGAAGGACTCGGAAGTGGTCTCGATACCAGTCAAGGGAATTTCGCTTTATCACTGCCTTTGCGAGACTGTATGTGCATTTATTCGGTTGCATGGGTATCGCAGTCGGACGTTTTTGGTGGAATCGAACGTTTTATTGAATCTTGGAAAATTATGTCGGTCGTCTCACAAATCATTGAAATTGGGTAAGTTGATTGAATTTTCATCCTTCTATTGAATACGAATGCTAACCTTTCGTCAGCCGCCTTGAGGTGTTATCGGCAATGCATGGGCACCAATGACGAGTTTTACTACCGATACTTGATCAAGCGTAAATTATTTGAGCCGATCGTGGATATGATGGCCGAACTTGGATTCAGGAATAATCTTCTAAACTCCGCGTGTCTTGAATTTTTCGAGTTTATCCGAACTGTACGTTTGCTTGTTACACAATGCTGGGACTTTTGAAACTAATTTTTCATCACTTTTTACAGGGCAGCATAAAAGCGGATTATCAGCGGAATATGAAGTCAGTGGTGCTACATATCGTGGGACGGTACCGAGATAAACTAGAAGCTTTGGATTCGTTTCCTGCGATTCGAGCATTAATTACACGGTACAACGAGTTGCAGCAGGAGCCAGCTACTACGAGTGTTACCTTTGACGTCAAGACTTTAGGGTGCGTTCCTCATTTATGTTGCTACTGTGTTGGACTTTTACTGATTAGCGAATAACAGGGTCACGAACGGTGGACGATGGAACAGTTTACGCGATTTGGAAGTCGACGAAGACGACTACTTCAACACGTCAGACGACGAAATTCCAATCGACGACGGCATACTGCCTATTTCGTCAGAGCCAATCGCTCAAGCGGTGCCGGTGCCCGACAAACCAGCCAAGAAGCTCAAGATTGGCGGGCGTGCCGTGCTGGCGCCGATTGTCGGCAGCAGGCGTGAGCCGGAATCTGATCAACAACCGGTTGAGCCGATGCTTGTGATTGCTGCGCCAAAGGAGGAGGAGGAGGAGGAGGATGAGGAGACGGAGGATGTGAATGTGGGTGAGGGAGAGGTGGTGGTGGGAGGAATTGGGGAGTTGCCTGATAGTCCTCCTGTTGCGCATGTTGAAGCTGTTGTGGGCGCAGCTGGGGAGGAAGAGGAGAACGAAGCGGGTGACGATAAGAGTACTACTTCTGGGGTCGTCGCGCCTCCGATTGCACTTGGTGAGAAGCGACGACGACAGGAAGAGAAGCTTGAAGAGGAAGAAGACGAATTCGTGAAGCTTGCAATGAAGAAAAAGAAAAGCGGCGGCGGCAGCGGCGCGTCTACGCAGTCGTCTTCGGCATCGTCGTCGGCAAAGAAGAGCATATTCGCTAAAGCGACGGGCAAGTTTAACTTCAAATTCGGTAACGGTGCGAATAACCACGAGTGAGGAGATTTGCGAATGGGGACGGTGGGTGGTTTGGGTTTCGCTATAAGATCGAGGTGCTGTACGATATGTGTTTATGGTATACATACGGGATGTGTGTGTTTTGATTTTGATGCGGTGTACTTATAGTGTATATGTACGCGTAGGATATAGTTTTATACGGCGTAATCGGGCGTGTATAATAAACATTTTGTTAATTCGCGTGCACAATTTTCTGTACCCTCGACAGATCATAGCTTTGATGTTTTCTTTCCGGCGACGTCGAAATCGATACCTTGCAAGACCGCTGTAGGAATATATATATCAGTAAGTCGCTCAAGACATACAACAATGAGATCGCGGGAAACATACAGTCAGGATACGGAAGCTGGCTCAGCTGTCCCGTGTGCCACGCTCCACCATCGACAACTAGGATGGTACCAGTGACGAACGAAGCTGCATCCGAAAACAAAAAGACAGTCGCATCCGCAATGTCGTTGACATCGCCAAATCTCTGTAACGGCACCGCGCGCACGGCAGCTTCCTTGAGCCCGGCAGGTAGCAGTCGTTCCATTCCCTCTGTTCCACCAATCGGTCCTAAAATTCAGTCATTAGTACCTCGCTGCAGTAAGATATCTCGGGTGAAATCAGTGGTGATGTATACCTGGTGCGATGCAGTTCAGACGGACGCCGAACGGACCGAGTTCGACTGTTAACGCTTTGCTGAGGGCGTCGATTCCTGCTTTTGCTGCACTCACGTGCGTTTGGAACGGGATTCCTATAATCCTGAATTAGCAGACCCTCACGAATTGTCAGATCAGCAGGTTACAAATACACACCGTAGTAATGTAACGTGGCGGACACAAAGATGACGTTCCCCTTATTCTTAATCAACTCATCCTGCGCGGCCTTGACGGCATTAAAACTCCCGAGCAAATCAATATCAATCACGGACTTGAACGCATTCGCCGACAACCTCCTAAAATCCGCCAAAAAGTTGCCCGCAGCACCGCAAATCACGAAATCGATCCGGCCGAGCTCGTCCACGGTCCGCTTGACCGCGTCCTGCATGGCCTGGATGTTTCGCACGTCCGCGCTGATGCCGAGCACTTTGGAGCCGGACCGGCAGGATTGGATCCTGCGCGCGACGGATTCTGTGGTTTCGAGTTTGCGGCCGATGATTGTTGCGTTGGCGCCTAGCCGGACGAGGGCTTCAACTTGACGGCTACAGATTGTGCCCTGCGATTTTTGTTAGCAAAGAAAGGCAAAACAGGGCAAGTTTCGAGGGAATCGCGTACCGCGCCGCCGGTGCAGAAGACGACCTTGTTGGCAAACAGGCCAGGCCGGAATATAGAGGTCGAGTAGGCAGAAGACATTGTGTGGCAGTGGTATTGGGCTACTGGCGAGTAATTACCGGGCAAGGTGTATGGCCGGGACGGGATGGGCTTATGTATACGCGACTTGGTGGTGATCTGATCTCCCCGCATGTTTTTGTGCTCGACCGAGGCACGCGACGGGTCACGTGAGCAAATTATTTGTCCTTATTGGGACTAGTCAGATGGTGCGGCTTTGAGCTATGCCGTTTCCGGAGCGAAACAAACAACGCATTATATGCTGCCGCCAGAGAGAAGGAAGAACGGCTAGATCTCTATACAAATTACGTAGCAAAAACTATCATACACGCAGTTCTGTTAAAACATGAAGTACAACCAAATAAAAGTACACGTCGCTGCGTTAGACTCAAGGGTCGATATCCATCGCCTCTTCGTTCGGCGGAGTCAGGTTCTCGCCGCCCCACCGCTCCTCGCGCCAGTCTCTGGACAAGCGCCATTCGAGCAACCTCCGTTTCTTCATTTTCGAACCTCTCTGCTCCGCCTTTCCCGAACCAATAAACACGACCTTCTCGATCCGAAAACTGACGCCGTCGTGCGGAGTAAGCCATGAGCGCGAGTTCGTGCCGTGCCGGTAGGAGCCCTGGTATTTTTGTAAAAGAGGTAGAACACGCAACGTAGCAACGCAATCGCGGTGATCAGTCGTATCGTCCGAGAGGAAACCGGTGTGGTAAAGCGCGGCGACAACGTCGGAATCGTCCGAGTACACGTCCGTGCCCCAGACTTCTCTGCGCAGCACGTGCGCGTTCGTCTTGCGGGACAGAAAGCGACGAGCAATGCGGATCTGAATGAGAGAGTTGATTTTGTCGTCAAGGCGCGGGAGTAGCGGGCGATGTGAGTCCGGTGTCGGCGTGTAGATCAGGAAACCGAGGTGGTTTGACGGGAACGCGTTTGCGGCTTTAAGCACGTCCGTCGAGTCGACGCGGAGCTGTAGCGAGCGCGTGGGCGCCAAATCTTCGCGGACCGCAACCGCTGTCCCTGGCGACGGTGAGCGACCGCCATGGGAAAGGGAGTGGTGGTGGTGTTTCCGGCGGCGAGGGGAGGTCGGGTTTGACGAGTCTGTGGGGGTCGGTGCCGACGGGGCGAGATCGGTAGAGGCTGCGGCTGCCGCTTGGGCTTTCTTGACGACGCGCGCAATGGCGTCTTCAGCGCGGACGGGAGTGTCGGGCACGGCTGGCGGGGCGGGAGTGGTTGAGGGGGGAGGGGGATTTGAGGAGGCGTTGGTGGTGGAAGAAGGGATGGTGGTGGGAGGAGGATTCGTGATTGCTGCGCTGGCGGGTGCAGGGTTCGGAAGCGGCAAATCACCCGACAGCGGTAACCGGCGCGTGCTGCTGCTCGGATCGTACTGTACGGGCGGCAGGGTCGGGCCGACCGTGAAGGGCGAGGGCGACGCCTGAGCGGAGGAGGCGGCCGCAGAGACCGCAGCGACGGACGGCAGCGCGACCCGTGAAGATGACGGCGACGGCGGACCGGTCGCGGGTGCAGATGCCGGCGCGGGCGGCATCAGAACGGGCGTCGCGGCGGACACGGCGGGGCCGGGCGAGGCCGAGTGGTGGTGATGGTGGTGGTGGTGATGGTGGCGGGTAGGCGGCGACGCGGCGCCGAGCAGCGCTGAGATGGCCATGCCGGCCGACGGACCGCGGCGGTGCGCGCTGCTGGCGGGAGGAGGAGGCAGTGGCGGGGCGGGGCTGTCGTCGGCCATTGTGGGATTCCTGGTGGTGCGGTGGTGCAGTGCTGAACTTTGGTGATGCGTCGTCCCCGAGGAGGTGTAAAGTGAATTGCATTAAGGTTTCAAATCACTATAGTCACGTGATGTTGTCACGTGCACACCGCCCGGCCCCGGCCTTCACGCCCAGCGGAAGCCCATCCGCAGGTCGCCCTCCCCCCTCAGCGATGCTGTCCGCGTCGCCTGCGCCGTTCTGTTCTCGCACGCCGCTCTCGGCCTCGAGTGCGCTGCTGTCCGAGTCCGCCGGGTCTGCTGCGGGCACCTGTGTCGCCGTCACGCTCTCGACGCTCCCCTCGACGCCGTCTTCACACTCCGCACCGCCTTCATCGGCTCCACCACCTTCACCACCTTCTTCTTCTTCTTCTGCAGCCCCCTCACCTTCCGCGGCCGCTCTTGAGCGCCTTCTTGCCGCCGACTCGATGGCGCGTTCTCGCAAGCGCGACCTGCTCCTCGCGGAACTCGCGTCCTGGCGTGCGTCGCTCAAACACGCCGTCGACGTGCTCTTCGTGCCTGAGGCCAGCCTGGACCACGGCCAGAAGCAGCTGGCCCCGTCGATATCCCCGGCCCCGGCCGTCTCACTTTCACAGTCGCCGCCGGACGCCGCCTCACTCGCACCATCGTCCATTTCCCGCGAAACCCACAGAAGCGGATCGAGCATGTCCTCCGCTGCCACGGCATCTACTGCAGCTTCGTCTGTCCTGCCAGCTGCAGATCAGTCGACACTCGCGTCTCTGCACATCAGAATTCTCAAGCGACGCTCGAGTCGTAAGCAGATTGATGACCTTTTTGTCCCGGTGCTCGCGCCGAGTCCGTCGAATTTTGGCAGCGTTCATTTCTACAACCCTGCGCCGCCACTGCCAAGTTCAACATCCACCGCAGACCAGAACATCGCTGCAGCAACAACCACGACCACAACTACAAGCACAACTACAAGCACAGCAAACGCAAACACAACAGTCCCGAATTGTTCCAACTCCAACAACAACGACGACCCCAACGACCCAAACCAAAACCCAAATATCGGCCCCGACCTCAACTCCAACACCGACATGCCAGAGATCGATGAAGACGACGAAGAGTCCTGGAATCCCGGATACCGCTACTGGCTTGCCCAGCGCCGACGCTGGCTCGCCCCCTCTGAATCAGCATCTGCAGACGTCGGCCTGACCCAACAGCCATCAAGATCCGTTCATCCGGTCGCCAACCTTTCCGAGGAGTCCTTCCCCCGAATCTACCACATGCTCGTCAACGAAGGTCGCCGGTTAAAAGAACCGCTCAACCTCGCTGATGCGACGAGACTGCTCGTTGCAGGTTGGCAGGCATCGGGACAGTGGCCGCCCGCGCCGAGCGCACCAGATCCACTTCCTGGCCGGCGTCGAACTTAGTAAGGGCGTTTTCTTCTTCGTCTTCTTCTTACCTTATGATGGATGGCGTTCTGGCTGTGTTTTCTGTATTCTTCTTCTTGCGTGCCTAGTATTTTTTAAATCCGGTAGTTCTATAAGGTAGTTGTTTGATGAAAAATAAAATAAACTTATAAACTAATTACAATCCCGGCCCACCGATCTCAGACTCCATGGCATGCTGCAACTCGCTCTCTATCGTCTCCCCCATCTCCACCGCATACTCGCCCCTCGTATGCTCCTGTACACTATATGCCACCGACTCCGCCGCATCCTCATCCCCCGTCACTGTATCGCCAATCATATCGCTGTACATCTTCATCGGCGTCCACTCAGACAAGTAATTAACCACGCCGGACGGCACAAGGCTCTGAATATACCCGCTAGTCACGATGGCATCCTGTGCTTCGCCGTCGCCATCTCCGGCTTCAGACGCCTCGTCGCTGTCCTCAAACACAGATGCGTCCCACCGTACGCTGTCCATAGTCAACGCCGACGGCAGAGTCATCGCCTCACTCTCCTTCTCGTGCTTCTCATCTTCAGCCTCTTTCTCCGCCAAAACCAAACTCTCGCGTAACCGCCGCTCGGTCCTGGTAGCTTCGGGATCATACGGCTCCGCAAAATGATGCTGTACAAGATGTGCCACCACCGGCCATCCATACGCATTCGCAAACGTCCGCCGCACAATAATATTATTATGCGCATCTGGCTCCAACTGCACCAGCACTTTCCTCCACGATAACCCGTCATGCCATGACCGCGCAATCTTCTCTTCTACTCGTGCTTTATCCGAACCGCTACTACTATTCCCTCCATGACCCGGTGGTCCTGTAGCACCTTTCTGTGAACTCTGGTGATGCGGTAGATCCTCGGGAAAGTATATCCGATCATGAAAAATCGCCTTTGGCCGCGCATTAACATCAAGCAAAAATTCCTCCGGCGGCAACGGTGGATTCAGCAACGACGTAGCCGACACAAACATCGACGTCCTTGGCAAAATCGTCGTATCTTCATCCTCCGCCCTATCTTCACCTGCTCCTAACGTCTGACTCCGGTTATATATCTTACTCGGCTTGTGCTTCATCGCCTGCGGCCTCAACAGCGAAAAAGCGTACTGAAACGGCTTCAACGTGTCTGCCAGCGCGCTCCCGTGATTCTCGCGCTGTATTGACGCTGACGGAATGCTGCTCCCAGGAGATGTAGAGCCATCACTAGCCTCCCCAGTCGCATCGCCATTATGCGCAGTATCCGTCTCCATAGTCTTTCTTCCTGGTAAATTCACATCACTATCCGCCGGTGTTGCCCGTTCTCCATGCCGCGCCTTTTCAGATTTTGATAGTGCCCGCCAATCAAGATATAACAACGACGACGTACGAAGAGGCACAATCCCATCATTCACCGCGTTCGCATACACCGTCCGTCTCTTGAACCGCTTCAGAATTTCAGCAGCAGGTCCAGTAGGCAGAACCCGGAGGAGCGGCTTTGACGCAACAGCAGACGACGCAAACGGCGTCGATGGTTTCCAGGTAAGTCCGAGGTCCTGACCAGATCTTCCCACGACGCCGAAATCGAGCGCGAATTTGACATACAGCGGATTCTCGTTCGATAGGCCCAGGAACGGGGTCGCGAGCGCGACAAAGTTGACTGGTTCGATTTCTTTGAAGAAGTCGGGATAATGCGCGTGGATATACGCGATCGCGTAGGTCATGACCAACCCGCCCAATGAATGACCAACGAATGAAATCTGCTTGATATCCGGCTCTCTCAGTTGTGTGGCAATATGCTGCGCCATCCGTTTCCCAAGGTATTTAACGCCTCGCTCAGTCCTGCACGCGTTATCAAAGTATCCGCGAACAATCAGAGCCTCGCCCTTGGCAGCTGCCGCTTTCTCGATCTGCTCTTTGACGTATAACATGTCTGCACCCGTATTTGAATGTAACCCATGACTGACAACGACCAAATGCGTCGGAGTTCCTGGAGCCGGTTTCGGAGAGCTCCAGAGTGCGGCAGTGTCTTTATGCGACACCTCGAGCGCGTCTGAAAACGACCCGGGCTCAGCGTCAGCATGCACCGATTCACGATCCCGTCCGATCGAGATCTCAAACGAGACAGTCGCGGACGACGAGAAAATCAGCTGCGACACGACATCGACTGTCCACTGATGTACTGTTCTACTCGGATCCAGCTTCAGTTCCGCGTGAAACGACTGCGCCGCCTTCACCTGCGGTTCGTACACCGGCTTGTCGTAGTCGCTCGTGGTGCCCACTGTCGGGTCATAATGCGACGGTTTCACGTCCACGTAGAGAATGAATGGGCCATTAAGATATGCTGCTCGGAACGGAAACAGCTCTGTGTTCCGTACTCGCAGATGCAATGCCGTAGGACGCGGAACGACGGTGTCGATGGCCGGGGTGTAGGTGATGACGTATCGATGCAGTTGCCCGACTTTGACGAGCGATCGCGCGCGGAAGAGCAGCATTGCCGGGCTGTCGCTGGCGGATGAACTCTGCATTCACATATAGCGACGCAGTTAGTTTACACGCAAGTAGAATTGTCGCGGAGGTGTTCAGTGGGATTTATTTGTATGGCAGGCAACGGCGGAACTAGTTGATCCTGAACGGACGATCCTTTCGAGCAATGGCTGCGTTAAGGTTCAGACCTTTTTAAGCGAGCATTAAATTCTTTAATCAAAAAAATATTAAATTAAAAAAATAAAATAAATAGTTACAAGTTACCACCACCTCACCCTCACCCCACCACGCCCTCGAGCTTTTCCGCGCTCTCCCGCTCCAGAGTCTCCTTGTACGCCTTCGCACACCCATAATGCACCACCGTCTTATTCGGAAACACCGAAATCACACTGCTTCCCAGCCTCTTGACGCACACAGGACACACTCTCGTTTCCGATATTTCGACGTTTCGTCGCCGTAACGATAACAGGCTCTGTTGTGTCCTGACCAGCTCTGTCTTCAAAAGCGAGGACGCAATGGCCTCACGCGCGAGCGTGGTCGCCGTGTCGCGTAAATGAGATTGGAAAAACGCGGCAAGGGAGGCGATGTTTATGTCTGGTGGGAGTAAATCCAACGCATCTGTAGCCGATAGCCGCGATCCATGGGCAGACAGTAGGTCCAATGCTGCCGGTAAATTCATCGCCGGTGGAGTCCCGTTCAAGCCGTTAAGGTCGGTCGTCGACGGCGGACGGTTATAAAACCCATTGAGCTGCGGCTGTAAGTACGATGATATCGTCTGCGGCGAGGTAGACAGCATTGTCGACTCATCATCTGACCCTCTTCGCGACCGCGCTGGTCGTGATTTGGAGACGGGGAGTGGCGGGCGCAGGTAGAGCTCCAGAAGAGTGTAAAAGACAGATTTGCTGTTTGGCGCGTCCGTGTCGTATACTTTCATGCAGTATTCTTGAGCCTTTAGGTAATCCTTCATATTGAACACAAAGATCTCGAGAGCGCGTCTATGTTCACCTAGTCTGCTGAACAAGATCGCCTTGGCTTCCATCAATAAGGCAGCTATCTTGGTTAGTCCCGTTATCACTAAGTGGCATGAAAAAAAGTACGTACATTCTCGCGGCATCGCGCCAAGAATCTTCTCTGGCCGATATTGTCTCGACTCCCTCAGCAAAACCAGCAATTTATCCACAGACCGCTTAACGATATCATCATCCAGCGAATACACCTGCACATTCGTCTTGATATCTTCCAAATACGCTAGCGCAAGCTCGTTGTGGAAGTCCGGTGAAAGATCGTGAAGTGTAAACACGAGGTGCTCGAGGTATTTGATTGTTAGACTCCGTGATATCGGAGTTAAATACTTCACGACGGCTGTCCGTGAGAGCGATTCCGCCTCCGGTGTGCTTGCCATAAAAATCTCGGTTCCGTACTGCTCATCTATCCGAATCGGCATCTTTGCAAACTCAAACACAAGATCCATGTCCTCGACCCCCAGTTTCTGAAGGTACCGAACAGTAGGCTCTGGACCACTAAACGCGGTAACTTTCTTACTCTCGCTCAATTGTGCCAGCAGCTCCAACGCCTCGCGGTGAGAATGCTTGGTGAAGTAAAAATCCACCAAATCGGCAAACTTGCCATACGACAGCAGTTGTTGCCGCACGACTTCCTGGTCACATCGATTCGAGAGACGGACAAGTGGTCCGACAAGTTGTGGGTTGATGAGCATATAGCACCGAAGTAAAGCTGTGTCGACAACAGTTGCTTCGTGTTCAATATCAGCGCCAAAAGTAGTCGGTGACATCTTTTCCGACGACATCAGATCGAGATCCGCGACTGAGATACTACCAGACTCCACAGACGCAAGCCGAGATAGCTTTCTCCGAGCGTCAATTAAATAAATCAACAAGCACCGCACCGCCTTATTCAACGTGCGGACGTCCATCGTTTCTGACCCTCCACCAGCGTTCGAATCTGCGACTGATCCAATCTCAGATTGCAAGGTCTTTGTAGTCCCCGACTTGAGAGACAAAAAATTAGCTAAACTAGCAGCCAGCGTGCCATCTCCACGCGCACGTGCCGCCGTAGCTGGATTCGTGTCGACTTTTGATGAAGAAGATCGACTTGTTGTTGGTCGGAGAAACCGATCAAAGACTTCAATGTCCTTTTGTCGCTGTGCCGTGTCGTTGGTAGAATCTGCAAGTGATGCTGCATCAACAGCAATTTCTACCACTGCTGTATCGGTTGGCGTTGATTCTGTCTTCGGCGGTTCCTGTGCGGGTGATTCTGTAGATACTTCTGCTGGAGGTGCTTCTGTAGACTTTGCATCGTTCGCGCCAGTCGTGCCATCAGTCGCACCATTCTCTTCTTCCAGAACAGCCGACTCTGCCTCATGAGCATCTCCATTAGTAGCTTGTTCAATATATTCCAGCGCGGATGGCCCCGATATCATAGATGGGTATAACTCCAGCACGCGCTCCGGTGGTGCAGAAACTTCAGCAAACAACATCATACTCTGCGAAAACTTCTTCTTCTGAAACAGAGCTTCTGCTTTCCGCATCTTCAACTCTCTTAATTTATTTTTCCGATCAGAAATGTGATTGTTTCCCAGCTCTTCAACAAGACAAATTGCTTCATCAAGCTGGTTCTGGTCAACCAGCGATTGCAACAACTCTTCAAATGGCCGTAAATCAAGTCTCCAAAGCTGACGAGAAGATGCAACCAGCGGATGGGGACCATCGTCGAGAAGTTGTAATGTCGGGAAATTGATTGATTGTAAAAGCGTATACGTCCGCGCGTTCCGGATTTCTAGACGTTTTCGGGATGCTGTGACTGAGATGACAAATGGGTCAACATATCCTAGCAGCGCCGGGACGTCTTTGAATCTGATCGGTCTCTTCGTCTTCACAAACCGTCCCGAGTCGGCAGCAAGAAACGCAGACGAGAACTCGTTGACAAGGACAACTGTATCATCTGAAGGGATCAATGCAGCAAGCGCGGCGCGTTGACGGCCCACAGTTGACGCAACACCCGCAAGCGCACCGTCAATTGCTCCAACTGGCCGTCCGGCTGCAAACACAGTCGACACTGTCGCGGCGCTAAGGTCGACTAGGAAGTACTCTGCGACAAGGCCACATAGGACCTTATCCGCTCGAACAAAGGTAATCGATCGCGGACGCTGAGGCACAGCTATATCTCTCGCGCCAACGAGTTCCGAGCCTCGCCATTCGTAGCACAGCAGCATTCTCTTAGCAGCCACGATAAGTCTCGAGACTTCAGCATCGGCGCCGGGAAAATCGCAATCACTAGACGTTGCAAACACGGAGGCCGACGACGTTCGCGGCAGTTTTTCGGATAACGTGAGCGTGTCTGCATCGTACAACGAGACAGCTGACGATGTTCGTGAGATCAGCACACGCGGGCCCGGAAGTATCGCGAGCTGCTCGATGGAGTCCTTTGTGAACTTGTCGGCGGACGCGAGTAGTTCTGCTGGACCGTCGCCGTTGGTCGAGTAGACTTTCAACGCGCCAGATGCAAGGCCGACGTAAATTCGGTCATCTAGATGATCCCAATGTCAGCCAATTCAAGCACTAAATGAACAACGTTGTCCAAATACGAAGGGGAAACTGCGTACCGTCGCTCGCTATCGCGGTAATGCGCTCTTTCGCGCCGAGCTCGACGACCGGCACCGCCGCAAGCGCATGCAGCATTGCAGTTCGGCAATAAGACCAAAAATACGATAAACACCAAGAAATTAACCAAAAGAAGAAAAACTCCAATCAAAACTCGTGAATTAATGGGCAGACAGACTCGGCTGAGATGCGATATATGGAGCGGAGGTTCGACGAGTCTCGAGCCGCGCTGCAATATTGTACAATTAAGGACATTGCCGCATTGGGAACGCACGTGACCGATAAGCTCGAATTCAAGGCTGGAATATCCAACATCGGCAAGTTACGTGTTGGAAGTTAAGAAGACTTATAGCAGCAAGACAAATCGAATTGCTTAATTGCAAGCAGATTCAGATCATGGCGGAAGCATTGATGTCAGTTGTGGGTGCCATCGGCATTGTGATCCTGCTCTGGGTCTACTTCGTTCCGCCTTCTTCGGACACCACTTCACGCGCGGGCGATCAGGGAGCAGCTTCGAAGAAGAAGCGGAGGAATAACAGAAACCAAAACAAGAACAAGAGCGAAAGCGACAGCTATGCTAAACGCAATGAATATCAGCCTGTGAAGAAACAGTCTGTCTCGGAACCTGTGAACTCCAAACAGATCATACCGAACGCGCCGACTGTGGCGACGACTAGCATACAGACCGAGCCAGTCAGACCAGCTGCGACGACACCAAATCCGCCGGTTATTACTACTACGGACCAGAGATCACCGATTCCGACTCCCATTGATACTCCGCCTCGCGCACCTTCTCCAGAATTCACACCAGCTCCGTCACGCGGCGTTAAAGTTCTCAAGATCGTGGACTCACGCAGACCACCCACCAAGCAAACGGCTCGAAAGTCGCCAAGCAGTAGTAATAACGAGGAAATGACCAAAAAGCAACGACAGAATCGGAAAAAATACGAGATGGAGAAGAGTGTTAAAGTCGCTCAGGCGGAGGAGCAGGAACGGAGGTTGCGCGAGTTCAAAGCGCAACGGGCGAGGGAGATGGTTGCGGACGCGAGAACGCAGCAGATTAAAGAACGGCAGCAGAGCGAGGCGGCTAGACAGTATGGATCAGGACCAGCAGCTTCTGCGCCACCACGTCCTGCTGTTGCACCTACGAAGAAACCTCGGGGCTCGGAGACGCCTGAGATCAGAGACAGCAGATCCGCTGGACCTGCGTTCGATTGGGGCGATTGATTTTTTGATATAATTACAAAATGTGGTATTCTTTTAGCATTTTAATGAATGATTTATGATTCACGCCAGTAGACGCTACAAAATAGTACAATTGTCGTATCCCATGCGGCAAACCAAAGACCCTCGCAGCACTATGCACCTGCCAAAAGCAGTCCACCCTGAATGAGCTCCCCGAGTGAGAACCTCATGAATCAACAGAGTTGTTGTTACTCATTCTAGAGTGTGTTTCCCTGTAGTATTCACTCGACTGCCGCGGAGCTACTTTCTTTTTCGTCTCGGCGGATTCCAAAACCGGCGCGTCCGTAAACCTTTTAATGTCATTGTACCAGCTCATCATCTGGTCATACGACTCAGCGCGGAACATCCAACTATGTCCCCGATGGAACTGCCCGGACTGCTTTCCTTTCATGAGAAACTTGAACGAGTGCGACGAATCGTCCGAGTGCTCAGCCAGATGGCAATCCTGTAACAGCAGCGACATCACTGGAGTCAAATCGTTCTTGCGATCCGAGGTCTTGAATTCGTGCAGGTACGTCGGCGTGAGAACGTACCATGCGCTGGTATATGACTTGAGATACTTTGTCCGCCGTTCGAGCGGACCCGCGCGCACATGCTTTGTGGACGGATGGTCCCGACCGGGGTAGACGATTATGTCGAACTTGCGGACCGGGATAGTAGGGTCGATGAAGTTTGGATCCCGCAGGACGAACTCGGTCCACTCTTTGGCTGGTGGTAAGTCCACGACACCGGTGGTCAGCCGCTGTGAGAATTCTAATGTGTCCTGACCCTCGCGCGAGAGGAAACCGCAGTAAGTGTCGAAAGCCTGTTGGATCTCCTTGACAACGATCTCCTCGAGCGCTTTACCCGAAGTCTCAATGTTTAAGTATGCCTAAGTTACACGTGTCAGTAGAGAAGCCCAAATAAATATACAAATTACAAAAACGAGTACACACTTGGTGGAGATAATTCTCTTCCTCGATCTGCTTGCGCAGCTGCTTCTCGACAGCCAGTTTGACAATGTACGGGTCGTACTTTCCAGACACAAGATGCGGATTGACGGCGGTCGCCGAGAGCGCCTCGGTCAAGACAGCAACCTGTTTCCGCGTGATATCGAGCTCCTTGGCAACAGAGTTCTTGAAGTCGCCTGCAAGTCCCTTGATTTCCTTGATCTTGAAGGATAAATCGCGTCGTAGATCCTTCAGACGCGGTACGACCTGCTCGTTGATCTGCTTCGCGGCATCAGCCGCGTGCAACGAGGCCTGTTTGTGGTAGTCGCGTATCGTGCCGGCCGAGTCCTGCACGCCGCCTCGCCGGAGAAACATATCGCCGGTCTCGCGGAACGGGACCGCGACGACGCCTGCCAGTCTGTGATGCGTGCGGGCGCGCGTGTCCTGAGCGACTGCGGTCTCCTCAAAGTAACCAATCATCTCCTTGAGCACCTTGCGCCAGACCGAGAAGCGCTGTGCGAGCACGTCGGTCGGGTTTCCGGCGACCGGGACGGGTGTGTAGAAGGCCGAGTTGCCTTCGTCTGCGTTCCTCCGCCGGGCATTTGCATTGATGTTGTTAGTGGTCGTGGTGGCGGTGGTGTTGTGGTTGGTCGTGGTCGTCGTGGTGGTGGTGTTGTTGACGTTTGATGGTTGAGCTGCTCGCGAAGTGGTGGTGGGTGCAGCAATTGGCGCTGAGGCAGGAGCAGGAGCCGAAGCATGAGCAGGAGCGGGAGCGGGAGCCAGATTCTGAACCGAAGTCGCAGTAGCAACAGTGCCGGCCACAGGAAGCACGACCGAGGCCGGCGTGATGGACCGCGACGTAGCGCGGGTCAACGACCGCGGGGCGTCGTTCGGCAGCATAAGGTCCAGGGACGAGCCCGGCGGTGGCTGGGGTGCGTAGCCGTTGTACTGCTGCTGCTGCTGCGCGGCCGACTCGTTGTATAGCGCGGGATCGTGGAACTTCGCGGGCCGCTCAGTGTCCTGGCGGTCAAACGAGGGTCGGTGGAGGGACGAGCCGTCGAAAGACTGCCGGTCGAAGGAGGGCCGGTCTTCGAAGGACTGGCGGGGCAGACTCGATGGGTACGCAGGCAGACTCGATTGGTACGCGGACCCGGTGCGCGAGACGCTGCGACTGCTGGCGTAGTTTGCGCTGCTGGCGCCGTTCGCGGAGGGCGCGACGTGGTTGAACATGCGTCCGCGCTGCCGGTCGGCGTCGTCGATGTTGTTTGGGTCGTTCACGCTGCTGGCATCGTCCGCATCGTCTTCGTCGTCGTCGCCGTCGTCGTTGTCCACGTCCCGACGCACCGTGTCCGGAAACCCGCCGGGCATCGACGGCTCTCTGTAATCGTCCTGCGCATCCGACTCCGATGAAACCTCCGAGAACGAACGAACAGACGCGGTCGGCGGCGGCGAGACGGACGGCGTGAGCACGGCTCGACGCATGGAGCCGTGGCGCGGCACCTGGGCGCGCGTCAGCGAGGGCGCGCGCGCGGGCGACGCGTGCTGCTGCGGCGAGTCCTTGAGCATTGGAGCGGGCCGAGAGGCGGGAAGCGGAACCGGGGTTGCAGGTCGTGAAGCGAGCGGAGGGGCGCGGCGAGTGCGGAGTGGACGTGTAGTGGGTTTTGCAGTGACGGGGCGGGTCGAGAAGTCGAGTTTGGGCGGAGTTCGCGATGGCGGTGCAGGCGCGAACCTTAATCCGGCGGGAAATTTGGTGATGCGTCGAATACGTCAGGGCTACGTATCCCGGCCTGGCGCAACGGCACTGCTGGCTATTCTATCGTCCTGGTTACAGCTGCAAATCCACAGCCAGTCAGCAAGATGAAAGGTCACCGTGAAAGACCGAAAGCCGACTGTCAACAGTCACTGATATAAAGGCGCAGTCTCATCCGGCACTGATCGGCGCGGTCGCAACTCGCATTACTCTCGCATTACAAACGAAGCAGGAAAGAGCCATATTCTAATTCAGCAGCAATACGATACAATACAATACAATACAATACAATACAATACAATACAATACAATACAATACAATACAATACAATACAATACAATTATAACAAAACTCAGCAATCAGCAAGCCCATAAGTATAACCCCGTCGCAAACTGCAAACCGCACACCTCAAACGTCAAAGACAAAGCACAAACAAATCCTAAGCCTGCTCGTCAATCGCGCAATTAGGATGCACCACATACAACGTCGTCTCCATCGCATGTCCGTTCTCGTCCGGAAAGCCCTCGCCCCGGAGACTCATCAGGATACTGTTCTTCTCCATCTTCTTGATCACCTTGCGCACAAGGTCCCGCTCGGACGCAAAGTCCTCCTCCGTCTGGATATCGTCCTCACGCTGCTCAAGGTACCACTGCACGAGCTCGTCTAAACTCAGACCTTCGCGGCCCTCGGTCTCGGCTATGCCTATCCGGCGAACAAGCTGGTTCACGATGGACACGTATCGGTCGTAGCTGATCTTCTGCTTCTGGCGCTGCGGCGCAGGAGTTCCTTGCTGCTGCTGCTGCTGCTGATGCTCAAGCTTGACTGCCGCAATCATCTCGACATCCGGACCGTCATCTCCGTCGCCATTTCCGTCGTTGTCATCGTCTTCATCATCATCAACTTCTACGTCATCCTTCTCCACATGGATAATCAACTGTCTCAGCAAGTTATACGCCTCCCTCACAAACGCCGGCGTAATCTCATCCACGCAATTAGCCCGCGCAATACCCTCCGACAACCGCACCATCGACTCCAGCTGCCGCACCACAAGATTGAAGTGCCGAGTGCGTGATCAGAGGGAGCGCGGCACGAACGACTTTTGTCGTGCAGGGCACCCAAGTGGGGTGCGGTCGGTGTTCGTATATAAATAGCAGTAACTTATAATTGCAAACAAACTAAAATCCAGAAGCACTCATTCATTCCCTCGCAGCGATCCGTTCAACTCTGCCGGCATTTCCATTCCTTAGAAGTGTTGCTGAGCTTGAGAGTAATCCTCGATAGCTGGTAAAACCGTAAAAACCCAGTCCGATATCCGACACCAGCGACACTCATATATACAAACCACCCTTTTCAAACCTGCCCCCCTTCGAGACTTTACTGAATATAGAGTTGAGAATTGACGATTGAAATTTACAGCGAGCAGACTAGCAGTATCCTGATTCCGGCTTGCATCGGCCGACTGATGCACCCCTCATGTACGCAAACTGGGTTCATAATTTAATAAAATTTTATCCTTCGTGTTCCCCTAGTCGGAGAGTCAGAAATGTTCCTACTCTCTGCAAGCGCTGGCAGCCCCCAGCCCTTCATCCAGTCGCATTCCAGAACCTGCTGAATCGTCGCTCTGTCCTCCGGCCAAAGGGTCAGCATCGTGCGCAACATCTCCTTCAATGCCTCGGATTCGCTCTCCGTCATGACATCATAGCCAGCTCTCTTCTGAGGTCCGCGTATGCAATAGTCAAGATAATCATCCCATTCCTCTTTTCCGGGCTGGTCAGAAACCCACTCGCCCTTTTCGTTGAAGTATTCCGATCTCTTGGCCCACTTCGCCCACCACTCTTCCTCGCGTGGTGAAAATTCAAAAAAGTTGGCACACTGCGAGACGATACCACCCGGGGTAGGATCGTTAAACAATATATTTGGACCCAAGATTTCCCAAATAGTACAAGCAAGTGTCCAGATATCTGAGGGAAATGATAGAGGCTGGTCCCACATAAAAAATTCAGGCGGCTGAAGGCGAGAGATACTGTAAGACATCAACCTGGAGGTTCTATGCGGGTTGAAAGCGTCCACATAATCGCAAATCACAATCTTGTCCTCGCCCAACACAACGTCATCTTTGGCAATAAAGAAACCAGCGGGAAGAATGGCATGCGTAGGTACTCCACTCGGAAAGGATAATCCATCACGACGTTTCATCTCCTCAGGCGTTGGCGGACCAATTTGCTCGTATAACTCTGACAGAGAAGAATATTGATCAAGCGATCCAGGAAACTCGAGCATGATATTACCTACATGAAGATCTTAAAAAGGAAAAAAAAGGTCAGCTATACAATACAGCAGAGAGGAAACTGAAGGTTTAAATACCGCGATGTACAATCCCTCGACCATGCAGGAAAGCCACACCTCGAACGAGCTGAGCAACAATTGACTGCGCTACTTTAGGCTGGAAATAGCTGTAATCATACCATACGTCCTCCTCATCAGCTGACAGGGTTATCCGCGCGGGTGGGGTGACGATGCACTTGTGCTTCCCATTGACACCGGTAACCCAGAAGTCGTCAATCAGAGGTTGAACAATCTCACTGCCCGGTTCCGACGATGAGCGGTCATTAAGAGATTGCAGAATACTGGCCTCGTTCGAGATTTCACTGGCATAGGCACTTAGAACCTTCACTGCCACGTATCGTGCGGATTGCGAGTCACGAGCTAGCCATGTAGTCGAACTTGGTGAGAATCCAATCTTGTGAACAAGTCGGTATCGCCCGTCGTGCAATTTATCGTCGATTTTCAAAGGATGATACCCTCCGGGCCTGTATGCCTCCCACGGTTCTACCCCATCAGCGTGTATGTATGGGTATTGTCTCGCATATCTCTTCGCGTACTCGTTATTCGTGTACTCGTTATCGATAAAACCACACGTGCCAGAGCTCGTTTCATCTGTTTTCTCAGAAACGGACGACGACGCCCCTAGAACTGGCTCAAGACTGCTTTGTGCCGTGCTAATAAAAGCGACAGCCCGTATAATGTGCAGTTTACCATAAGACGAGTACGACAATCTCGAAACGGCGGCTGCAACTCTGAGTCTGCTCATCATTGTATTCATAATAGCTATAACTTTTCAAATCAGAATGAGTCTCGACATAGACGATGAAGAGCCGCCTGCTCCGGCACACGGTCACGTGCTGGCGGTCACGTGCGGCCGGGTCCGGGCGATTCCCGGCGAGTTACGGCTTCACAGCTTCTTCAACACCAGTTCATCAATTTCATTCGCAATTTGATTATTGATTGATCTATTGCGGCGCCGGCGCGAACCTTATTGCGGCGGGAAATTTGGTGATGCGGCGAATACGTCAGGGCTACGTATTCCGGCCTGGCAACGGCACTGCTGGCAGCTTGTGTCCTGGCTGCGACTGGATTACAACCAGTCAGCAAGACGAAAGGTCACCGTGAAAGACCGAAAGCCGACTGTCAACAGCCACTGGTATAAAGGCGCAGTCTCATCCGGCACTGATCGGCGCGGTCGCTACTCGCATTACACTCGCATTGCAAACGAAGCAGAAAAGAGCCATATTCTAATTCAGCAGCAATACGATACAATACAATACAATTATAACAAAAATAAACAATCAGCAAGCCCATAACTATAACCCCGTCGCAAACTGCAAACCGCAAACCTCAGACGTCAAGACAAAGCAAAGCACAACCATATCCTAAGCCTGCTCGTCAATCGCGCAGTTAGGATGCACCACATACAACGTCGTCTCCATCGCATGTCCGTTCTCGTCCGGAAAGCCCTCGCCCCGGAGACTCATCAGGATACTGTTCTTCTCCATCTTCTTGATCACCTTGCGCACAAGGTCCCGCTCGGACGCAAAGTCCTCCTCCGTCTGGATATCGTCCTCACGCTGCTCAAGGTACCACTGCACGAGCTCGTCTAAACTCAGACCTTCGCGGCCCTCGGTCTCGGCGATGCCTATCCGGCGAACAAGCTGGTTCACGATGGACACGTACCGGTCGTAGCTGATCTTCTGCTTCTGGCGCTGCGGCGCAGGTGTTCCTTGCTGTTGCTGTTGCTGTTGCTGCTGATGCTCAAGCTTGACTGCCGCAATCATCTCGACATCCGGACCATCATCTCCGTCGCCATTGCCGTCGTTGTCATCGTCCTCATCATCATCAACTTCCACGTCATCCTTCTCGACATGGATAATCGACTGTCTCAGCAAGTTATACGCCTCCCTCACAAACGCCGGCGTAATCTCATCCACACAATTAGCCCGCGCAATACCCTCCGACAACCGCACCATCGACTCCAGCTGTCGCACCGTGATCCGGTACGAATTGCGTCCGAGTCCCTGAGCATCGTCTGCTCGCAGCTCTTTATACTTCTCAATCATGTACTCGCGCGATTCGCGTGACATCTTCGGCTTGAACGTGCGCGCGTACCGGATATATCTCTGCAACTGCTCAGTCGAAAACGGAGGCGTGATGGCCTCGTCCCGCCGACGATGGATGTCAATGATGTGAGACGCGAGCATTGTGTCGACGCGCTCGTTGCAATCGTCCAGCACGACGAAAAACAAATCAAACCGAGACATGATCGGAGCCGACATGTTGACGTTTGCGCGTAACGACATCTTGCGGTTGTATCGTCCGCCGACCGGGTTAGCGGCCGCCAGAATCGACGTTCGCGCGTTCAAAGTCGCGTGGATTCCGGCCTTTGCGATCGAAATCGTCTGCTGCTCCATGGCTTCGTGGATAGCGACCTGGTCGGAGATATCCATCTTGTCGAACTCGTCGATTGCGCAGATTCCGTTATCTGCCAGCATCAGGGCTCCGGCTTCGATCGTGAACTCGCCGCTTTCTTCGTCCTTGACCACGGCAGCTGTAAGACCGGCTGCTGAGGACGCCTTGCCGGAGGTGTAGACCGTGCGAGGAAGAATACTGCACACGTATTTCAGAAACTGGGATTTTGAAGTCGACGGGTCTCCGACAATACAGATATTGATATCTCCTCGAAGATGAATACCATCCGGTGTAACCTTATGCACTCCGCCCATCAACTGCAACAGGATTCCCTTCTTGATAATCTCATGACCCCAGATCGACGGCGCAATAGAGTCAACCAAGTTTGAATACACCCGATCGGAATGAACCATGGCTTTCAACTCGTCAACCTCGTCCTGCGTCAACGCATTCAGAAACTCCTCCTGCTCTTCATCGCCCTGGTCTCCATCACCACGAACATCAGATTTTCCTGAATCCTTCGCATCCGCTGAACTGACCATGCAAGCGAGAAACGCAAGACGATAAGTCAGATCCCGAACACCAAGTGCCTTGAGACCTGAAACTCCCGAAGTCAGACCTTCAGCGCTGCGAGGTGCATTTCTGCCGTCTCTCGTAGCCTCGGGTTTCACTCCAGGAAGGCCCAGCTGCGTCACGTCGGGCACGACGATCAGGGTACCAGTGAACACGCACTTGTCTCCCGCTTTTGCGCGCTCAACAATTTCTCCTCGAAGAATAACATCCATACTACAAATAAAGTCGTTAGTTTTTCTTTCTTCTTTTCTCCTTTCTTAGAATATACTGAAAACTCACGTTCGTGGCATCGATCCTGTAGGAATCTCCGACGAATTCTCCTGAATCCGGACTTTCTGCCAATCCGCAAACGACGAGCTCGGCACGTTCAAGCTCCACAGCGACCGGTTCTGGCACGTATCGTTCGGGCAAATAGTCGGTTCCGTGTATTTAAACATCTGTTCCACGTCGTCGACCACAGAGTTACACACGTCACATGTAAACGTGCCCTTGTACAGTTCCGGGCGCACTTCAGATGTCCGAGTCACCGTGCCCGAGATTGACATGAGATGCCCGACTTTCTCGGTGCGTAAGTCCCGGATCCGCTGAACGAGGGGCAGATTGAAGATCGCAATCTGGAAAAGCTTGTCGTTGCCCGTGTTCTTTGACCCAGTCGACGACGTCGTGTTGCGCTGAGATCCGATCGCGCTTGATCCGTGCTGCGAAAACATAAGCGTGGGCTCGTATTTGATAATCAGCTTGTTCAACGCGCGAAGCAAAAACGGCTGGAATCTGTAGTACTGGTCCGTGATTGCCTGCGCCAGCACGCCGCCGTGAACGGACGCCAGGTGCGCGTAATCCACATACAGAGTCGATCGCTCGTCGATTTTCAACTCACGAATCTGCTTGACATAGTATTTCTCTGCATTGCCTTCTTCTTCATCCGCATTCATATCGGTAGGATCCACAAACGACTCGAGAAACTCGCGAAACGTCTCGCCGACTTCGTCGCCGACTTTGTCGATAACCTTGGGAATCACCTGTTGTAACCGTCTGCGAGGCCGGTCTTCGATCTCCGCGTTCTCGTCATCTGCTTCGTCATCCGTCATTCCCGTCTGTGAAAACAATCCGTCGCTGCGACCGCCTACTCCTGACGACGGTCCAGCTACAGACGACGGCGCTCTTCGTCGCGGTGCAGCACCGCCCATAGGCATCGGAGCCTCGAACGGATCAGACGCAAGCGCCGCAAGATGATCGACTTCCGCAGCCATTTCGTTGTTATTATTTCAATATGTACAATAACGCGGATATGGAGAACCGAAAGTGTGCGTGGTGGGGTGTAAAGGGAAAATGGTGATGGGAGGTGCGGCGGGTCGAGGAGTAGTCGTGCGGCAGAGTTGGGCGAAGAGGTGGGGACCCCTTGATTGATTTTGACGCGTCAAACTTTATTAAATTACCACGCGCGGCGCGCGACGCGTTTTTACGCGTCACGAACGCGTCGAGCCGGCTTTAGTTGGAAAATGGCGACTGTTCGCTGATCCACGCTGAGTTCAGCGTTCTACATTCTACAAGCTATACTTGTCATTTGCTAATGTTATTCTGATTCTTGCTGGCATAATTTAATATTAGGTCATAGATGATAGGCCTAGGCTATAGCACTCGCACGAAGACGCGCTTCTGGAGTATTTTGCACATCCCCCTAGCCCTCCTAGCCGCCGCGAAGCCATTCGAGATGCTCATGAACGCCATTCAAAATAGTAAAGATTGCCGAGAGTACAGACTACAGTCTAACTCTATGTTGATTTACTAAAGGTTCATTATCCATTTGGATCGCGGCTGATCATAATTTTGGGAACAAACCGAGCAAATATACAAAACTGGTCTTGGTATCAAGACTTGCCGAGACTTGTGTACTACGTCATTGCAAATTCTCATTTTGGAGGTTCTTGGGCAGTTGTCAGTTAAAACGAATTACAAATCGACAACTGCAATGTTGTCGTGTATAATATTTAGAAGTGTTTCGTTATGCTTGTGTTTTGCTTCAGTAGTCGGTATACGCTAGCACCGCACCATATGCGATCCACCCGATGAGGCATGACCTGGCAGCATATGGCTGAATCTAGCCTCCTGTAGTTAAAAACAGGGCTACTAGAAACAGGTGAATTAGTAGACTATGTTCACATGTTCATGTGAACCACAGAACCAGTCTTGTGATGCGAAGGCAAATCGCCGCTCTCGTGCGCGACACCTCTCGGTAGAACTTGGTCAGACAACAAAGACGTAACAATGCAATGTGAAATGAGTAAAGATTGAAATTCCGCTACTCTAAAAATTCACTGAGAAAAATGGTAGTGTGATTGGGGAGCCAGTCAGTGAACGCCGCCCCTGGCGCAAACGGCGGATAATAGATTACACAAAAGACATGAATATGCTTCATACGCGACACCCAGCGACCCAGTACGACTGCAATACACATAAATCAAAATACAAAACCCGATTTATATCTTGGGGATGTGGAGACTTTTGCTGATCATGGCACAGCCACTGACGAAGAAGAGACCCACGGCGGGGTGAATCGCGTACCACGACTCGCCATAGAGTCCGCCGGGCAAGTCATCGAGGATGCGACCGTTGTACACGCAAAATGACATGAGCATGACGAGGGAGAGCGTGGTGGGGATCGGAGTACCCTCAAAGTATTTCGACTTTCCATGGGCGTCCTTTGGCAGGTTTTCAACGGTCACGTTGAAGCGCGCGAGCCGGGCCAGACCGCAGAGCACAAAGAAGACGAGGACCGCGTTGTCGGCGGAGGTGCGGAAGCCGACGCAAAAAGCGCAGACGGCGGGGGCGACGCCGAAGGAGATGAGATCGGCGAGCGAGTCGAGTTCTTGGCCCATGAGCGAGCTTTTCTTGCGCCAGCGCGCGACCTTGCCGTCCATGAAATCGAAAAAGAGGCCAAAGGGCGTGAAGACGATTGCACACCACAGGAAATACACGTCTTGTGGGTCGCCGAGGCAGTAGCGCAGGGACGAAAACACGCTCATGACGCCGCAGAGGCCTAGGATAGATCGTCAGTATTACCGTTTCAAGATGTATACACCAGTCCAGGTCCGACAAGTCAGAAAGAGGATCGCGTACCGTTAAGCAAAGTGATGAAATCGGCCATATGCAGTGTCCTAGATCGTTAGCAGATGATAAACACGAAACCAGAGCCATTGCGTACCGGATCATGCTCAGATGCCTGTCGCGCTTGAAGTTCTGAAGCTGTCTGAGCTGCGACTCCTGAGACGCGGAGCGTTTTGAGCCTACGATTGCGGTCAGCACATCGACTATTTCAAGTCTTCTGAGGGTCATTGGGGGTGTTCTGTGGACGGAAATGGCACAGAAGACGCGACAATGGCTGACAGAAGGGGCATACGCGGGCGACGATCACGTACTTCCATTCGAATCCGTGTCCGACTTTGCCTTGCGCGAGCGCGTGTGCTGGGCGGGAGTAGAGGGGACCATGGCGAGACACGGCAGTCGTTGCGATGACTGCTGGAGAAGCGGTGGCGGTTAGCTGTGGGGGAGAAGGTCGAGGGGGAAGGCGGAGGGTTGGGAGGGTCGATCGCGGGGGCCGGCGACGGAGGATTCTTTTCGCAATTCGAGATGCGAGCGGCTGGATGAGCTGGCAGCGCGTCACGTGCGGTCACGTGCGTATTCTGGGGACGGGAACACGGTGTATACGAGTTGCCCGATCGGGCTGGCTTTGCGGTTTTGGTCTTCTTTAATTTTTGTCAACTGTGCTGCCCAGAGGACCGTATTTGTAGACTGCCAGCCTGCTAGAATGCTGATTATAGGGTCTTATAATAGCAGAGCCTCGACCAAGCAGCGCCAACGCGACGCGCCGTGATTTGTGACTGTGACTGGCGCGCAGAATGTGACCCGCGCCGCGGTGTTTGCGCGTTTGTGCCGCACAGCGTTTCACGTCTCAAAATAAAGGGGCGCGACGCGTCCGGGCGGGGTTTGCTGCCCAGGATAGCAGAAGCACCTCTTTAATAAGATGATATGCTATTCTGGTGCTTGTTATCCGGCCCCCGGCGCCACCGCCCCTGCGCAACTCTGCTTTGCTTTGCTTCTCGCTCGGTCGCACTTCGTCGTTGCTGTCTTCGTCGTCTTCGTCTTCGTCTTGTTTCCGTCTCCGTCGCCGTCTCTGTCGCTCGCTGCCTCGTCCTTCGCTTTGTGCTGCTTCTCCCTCGTTCCACCCTCCTCTCACCCGCTCCGCCGCCGCGCTCCCGCCCACGCGATGCTCCACGCGGTTCTCCCCGTCGCGCTGTTCGCGCTGTTCGCGCGTCTCGCGCTCGCGGACTCCTACGTCGGCTGCTACTCCTCCGCCGGCTCGCTCGTCTACAACTCCGTCTACGCGTTCCAGTCGGACTCCTGGTGCAGCTCGAACTGCACGACGCTCGGCTATTCCGTCCTCGGCCTGCTCAACGGAAACCAGTGTTGGTGCGGAAACGAAATTCCCTCTGGCGAAGTCACGGCAGACTCGTGCGACGTGCCGTGCTACGGCTTCGGCTATGTTTCTTGTGCGTCTTTTGTAGCACTATAGTCTCCTTTGTCTAGTTACTGACTATATCTTCTAGGCGGCGGCTCCGCTACTTACGATGTCTACCTGACCGGTATCGGCACCGTCGAGAACTCGGACGCGATCGCGTCAGCAGCCGCCTTTTCCGCGACTGCCGGCCAGTCTGCGACATCCTCTGCCGCGGCCTCATCTAGCACGACCAAGTCCTCGTCGTCTACTACCTCATCGACCGAGTCATCAACAACCGAACCCGCGTCCTCGACGGTTGTTTCCTCGAGCTCCGCAGCCGCGACCTCCGTCACGTCAGCGACCACGTCTGAGACCGCGTCGCCAACTGACGCAACTTCTTCCCCCGCGGCATCTAGTACCACTGAAAGCCCAGAAAGCACGTCATCTTCTGCTGTCGCGTCCGCGTCTTCCGCCGCGAGCTCAGACGGCGCGTCGGGCTCAGACAGCTCGTCAAATTCCACTGGCTCGGGCTCCAAGAGCAGCGGCGGTCTCAGCGGCGGCGCGATCGGTGGAATTGTCGCTGGCGTTGTCGTCGGTCTCATCGCGGTCGGCGCGCTCGCTTTCTTCTTCATCCGCCGCCGTCGTCGCGATGCTGACAACGACGATGATGACTGGCCAGGCTACGCGGGCCCGACGCGTTCCCGGTCAGAGCGCAAGGAGGCTCCCTTCGCGAACGACCTGCCGCCAATGCCGTCACACGCGCAGAATAATGATGCCGGTCGTCGTATTGCGATCGTCGACCAGCGTCTGAACCCCGTCATGATGGAGCGGCGACTCAGTGACGGCAGTCTTTCTGACGAGCAGGACTACAGTCGAACCATCCTGCGCGTCGTCAACCACGACTAATAAAGCTCCTCCTGCCTTCCTGCATGTGTTCATTCGGCTCCTTGCTTTGCTTAGTTGATGTTCGCACTACCGAGCCACACTACCTTTCCGCTCGTAATTTATGATCAATCTACGCTCCTTCATGTTTTTGGGTTCTTGTTTTTTTGTTTTTTTGCGCCCGCCAAGTCATCTGCATGTCATTGTCCTTCCTTTTTTGTTTGTCCTCCTCCTCTTGTACTATTTTCCGGCTCGGAGTTTTGTTTTAGACACTGCCTAGATGCACAATAAAATCGATAATTACCATTACCTACTATTTCACGTCGCAAGCAACTGCCAATGAGATCCCAATGCTTTTATTGCGCTCAGTAGTTGCGCTATTGCTATATACAAAAGCACCATATATATCATCAAAAATCAAACTCCACTTATAACCAAGATGTAAATGCCTACCGATACGATGCCCTATGTCTGCGAATAGTCAACTCCATCAGCAACACCGCTTCCGCCTGCCGCTCAGTAGTCCAGTCCACAAACGACGACATAACATGTCCTTTCAACAACGACTTTCGCTTCACCCGTCGTCCATGCTCAAGTTTATACAATGCTTTCCAATCAATGCCCTTCACAATCTGCTGCACTTCGCCATCGTCGATTGAGGAAATATGCGCAAAAATGAAAACTTTTAGGTTCGACCGCGTCGAGGCCACGAAATCCGTGAACCATGACCACCGATGATTATTCGCAACCTGCGTGTCCGGTGTCGCTGCCAACGACACGTTCGAGTTAACCGCCGCATGGTACTCCCCAGCATGCGCCGTCGCGCCGTCGACTTCGATCGCAAGACATCTCAGACGCGGTAAAACGGGCACGTAAGACTCAAACAGCATTTCGAGATTCATGTCACCGAGCACAAGCTCCTCCAGCGTCGCGGCATTCTGCTCCAGCAGCATTCGTACGGCGTAGAAACTCTCCCACATGACTGACTTGTTCAATGCAGGTGCTGATGCCGCACACGCTGCACGTATAGTGAGCCTTCGTAGCTGTCTAAACACATACACATCACCAAACTGTAATCTCGAAAGTCGTTCGAGCGAGAGCGACGTAATCGTCTTGGGCACGCTGTAAATGATAGCAGACAGCTGGGCTGAATCGCCGCTGAAGGTAAGTGCTTCGAGATTAGTCAGGTGGTGAAGCAAGTTCCGGACGCCGCGCATTGCAGCATCTGGCGGGGTCGGGAATTCAGCCATGCCGTCTGCCGTCGTCGTGATGTCTTCTGGTCGTAGGTCGCGGCCGACGACAGTCAACACACGCACCAAGCTTGCTAACCTCGGGTTCCTGGAATCCTTGTTAGTATATCCTTCCACCAGTCCATAAAAAACATGTATATGGAAATCATACTCCTTGAAAGTCCGCTTCAGCAGCGCGCCGCTACCTTTCCTAAACACCTTGCCGCTCACGATATCGTCTGCTCTCCCCTCCGGCTCAGGCGTCCGCTCGTTCTCACTATCAATCGAAAAATTCTCAAACAGATCCAAAATGCAATCCTCCTCGCTTTCCCAAATATCCCTATCCGCTTCAACTACGTCAGTCTCCTCATCAGACGACGACGACCAGTCCCGGTCCGCAGCGGTAGCCATGTCGCTCGTCGGCAGGTAAAGCTTCAAGTGACGATACATCTGCGTCGTGAGCAATTCCGCCAAATGCTTGTTGACGAGAACTGAGCCATGAAGATCACTGCCTCGGAAATCGGAGTAGATCTGGAGAAGAATCTCGTTTGGTAGCGAGAGGAAGGAGGTCGGCGGGGGCATTCTTTTGTGTGTGTGTGTGCTTTCTTAATTTACCAAGAGGTGGATTAAGGTCGACGGTCGGGGCGTGTTGTGTTATAAGCCCATTTCAATGCAAATGTAGTAGTCGGTTCTATATAGAATCAGAGGAAAGAATTTGTTGGAGTATAAATGTTTGGAGAACGTTGCTAGATTTTGCGATGCGTGCAACTCGATTTGGGATGAATTTATATGGTGGGTGACGCTGAATTTAAATTTGAGTTTTGTTTAAAGGCCGTGATCTTCGATCTTCTCGACTTTAAATCGGCTGCATTTGTGTGCAGCTCGCATTTCTTCTATAGTTCATACTCAAACCGGAACAAAATTGGCAATTATCTTGCTATAACCATTAGCTTCTAACTTCTAAGATGACACTGATGACTTACAATGACTGATTTTATGTCACAGTTTATACAGTCTTCCAGACTAGGTCCGACGGACACGCGACATTCGTGAACCTAGCTTGTAAGAGTCTTTCAATCCAGCGACACAGATTTTTTACCATTTATTTGTGGTATTGTGAAAACTGAATTTCAGTCCGTCAAATTCAATATATGTAATATGGCACCGGTGGCTAATCCCTTCCTCGTCTCGCGACACGTCTTCCAATATCTCTGTATCATGCTGTATCACGCTCAATACGCGTCAAGCGCACTCGGGCGTCCTGCGCAGACGTCTTGTTGAATCGGGTATCTGAGAGCCGGTTTAATTCAGACCATGCATACGTGAATGTATGGGCATCCTTTGAAGTTAAACCGACTCCCAGATGCTCGGTCTTCTAGCCGCCGCTCATACACATGAGCTATTTGGTCAAGTTTTACGTGCTGAATATATATTGTAAAAATAACTCTAATATTATATTTTTAAGTGGTGCTGAGACCTAAAAGAAGTGCTGTCAGATGGCAATCAAAAGGCACCGGGCCAAGTATGTTTTGAGTCCGTGTAGGTGACCTGCCGATTCAGCATGCTTTGATTGCAGCACCGGAGTTCATCAATATGGCGAAGTGCCGTTACTTCGTGCTTTCCCACTGTCACGGAGATGTACTTATAACCAGTCAATCTGAGCCAAGCCGAAAATCAGCATCAGTTTGTTTCTTATAGACATCAGACTCAATAAGGTGCTTGTTGAGACGCGTGCAGTGAGTTTTTCTTGATTGGCAGGATCCTCCCAAGCAAGTCCTTGAGTAAGCCCTTGAGCATGTCATCGAGTAAGTCCTTCATGAAGTACTGGAGCAAGTCCATGCAATTGCCTGCTCTGCCGTGGCTACGGTATGAGTTGGAGTACCGGAGTATACGAAGAGTTGAAGACTGATACAGACTGAGAATCAGATGGATCAAAGACGTAAAATCATTCAATGGTGATTGGTGACAGATAGTGAGATACCTATCACTTGTCAGAAAGATGTCAAAGTGAAACACATTCTGACTTCTGCTGCGAAATTGAATACAGATCGCATGAAACGAATAGAATTAGGATAAAGCTTGGCCACGGTGTCGTGGTAGAGTAGGGTTCGGTTCGGAATCGGTAATGGCACATGGCTGAAGTGAGTTAGTTACACGCAATCGGCACTTACGGCACTAGGTAGACTAGCCGCAGCCCTCAGGCTTGGATAATGGGGGTTTACTGTCACTACTGTGTAAATAACCTACAAGGCTAACGCTGCTCGCTAATGCTGCTCCAATTTAATGGGGTTGGCCAGGGACTTGAGGCGGCAATAGTGCTGATAAGTAATATGACCAATACAAGTCGCAGATGTTTCCTCTTTTCTGCTCTAAGTGTTCTTATAAGGCTTCACACATTCTATTGACATCTCCGACTTCAACTCTTTATGCGCGACGCGATAGGTCACCGGACCGGACCGGATCAATTCCCATCTCAGGCCGTCCACCGGCTGAGGACGACAGTCGAGCTGTCAGCCTTGTCACCGCCCAAACCTCGAAACCCTGCGGATGCAAACTGGGCTGTGTGCCCAAAAATAGAGCGTAAACCGCCAGATTCACAGTTTTGCCGAGAATGCCAGGGCAAAAAAAGGCGGAGTGCATGCTGCTGACCAGCGTTCGCGATCATTTCGAGCGTCCGCTGCTGGCCGCCGCCCGCGTGTTGACGCACTGCCGTTTGCGGAAACTTCCCGATCGGGCGCGTCCCGGGCGCGCCAATGCCGCGCCGCACGACAAGTGGCCGAGGGCGCCAATTAACGCTGGCCTTGCCCCGCCTGACTCCCCAAAGCAGGTCGTCCCGGGGCGGTGCCCGCGCTTGGTCGCTGCTTCGCGGTCGCCACAGGCCGGTTCCCGCGGTCCTCCGTCCCGCGGTCACGCCCATGGGCTACGACAGCCGCTAATATCACAGGTCTGCAGACCTACTTGGCGCGCGCGACTACTCGATTTGGTTGGTCTCGAACTCCCCGAGGCTCGTCGAACCGTTTGCGGCGAAACAGCACAGGTCGCCCCACGGGGTCCCCGCAATTTTTCGTTTTCGCGCATATATCTACCGTCTCCCTCCCCCGGCTTCCCTCTCCTCTTCCCCAAGCCTCTGTCTCTGCCTCAAAGTCACTACACTCCAGCTCGACTTCTCTCCTGCGCTACCATGGCCGACGCTACCACCACTGTCCCCCCGAAGCCGGAAATTGGCCACGTTGAAGAGTCCGACCGAGTCGTCCCGGCCGTGAACAAAGAGCGTCTCACGCTCAAGGACTGGACCTCCAACTGGCGTCCCATGATGTACTGTAAGTGGACTTCGAGTGTCGAGCTGCTATCATAGAGTATCTACTAACCACCCTCCTTAGGCCTGCTCATTTATCTCCTACCGCTCAACTTTGGCTTCGAGTCCGTCCTGATCAGCAGTCTCTACGGCGAAGAAGGTTTTCTTGACCGCTTCGGCAGAGTCGAAGGCACCACAAACACCTTCCCCACATCCTCCCAGCAGCTCCTGAACGCGGCCAGCACAGTCGGCATCTTCGTCGCCGCATTCACCACGGGCTATGTTTCTGATATCCTTGGTCGCCGGTCCGTGATCTTGCTCGCCGGTGTCATCTGCTGCGCCGGCATTGCCGTCGAGCACCAGGCATCCTCGCTTAACATGCTGTTTGGCGGAAAGATTATATCTTGCTTCGGATTTGGACTGGGTCATTCTCTCGGTCCCGTCTATGTCGCTGAAATTGCGCCTGTCAAGCTGAGAGGCATGTGTCTTGCACTCATTGTAAGTCTCGCACTATACTCTTCTTCCCGACATTCATGGAGCGGCCGCTAACTAGTATACAGAACACCATGATTGTCATTGGCCAGTGGGGTGCCTCTCTTGCAGTCTACTTCTGCAGAAACATGACTAGCAACGAGGCCTGGCAGATCCCGATTGCGACTCAGTGGATCGCACCTGGTCTCCTGATTATCCTCGCTACGCCGCTGCTCCCGGAGTCCCCCTCTTGGCTTATTGCCCACGACAAGCCTGAGAAGGCCATGAAGTCGCTCAGACGGTTTAACGGCCCGAACTATGACTCCGAGCAAGCGTTTTTGATTATCCAGCAAGCTGTCAACTACGAGAAGACCATCCAAGCGGAAGGCGCCCATCTGTCGTACCTCGACATCTTCAAGGGCACGAACCTGCGCCGGACGACTATTGTCTGCATGTCGTTCATCTCGCAACTTACCGTCGGTTCGTCATTCATCGTCGTCTACCTGACGTACTTCTTTGTTCTCGCTGGCGTGAACAACGCGTTCGGAGTCGCTCAGATTTCTAAATCCGTGCAGTTGCTGGGCAACATCGCATCATGGACCGTCATCGACACGGTCGGCCGACGACCAATCATGGTCTACGGCATGATGACAATGACCGCGCTCCTGCTCCTCATTGGCGGTGTTAGCACTATCGGCACACCGGTCGCGCTGAAAGCGACCGTCAGTCTTATGTGCATCTGGGGATTCATTTACATGATGACGACCGGTGCCGTGGCATACGCTATTGCCGGCGAGACCCCCAACATTCAGTTGCGACAGAAGACGTATTCGATGAACATCATGTCCTCGACCGCGGTTTCCTGCCTGATCACCCAGGTCCTGCCATACTTGCTCAACACAAACGAAGCAAACTTGGGCGGCAAAATCGCGTTCGTGTTCTTTGCCACGTCATGCCCGACTTGCGTGTACTTGTACTTTTGCCTGCCGGAGATGAAGGGACGGAACGTGGTTGAGCTGGAGGAGATGTTCCAGAACAGAGTGCCGGCGCGCAAGTTTAGGGATTACGAGTGCGAGGTCGTCGTTCATAGCACGGAGAAGAAGGAGGTGCTTGCGACTGAGGATGGTGATGTTTGAGCGCTGGGATTTTGTCTATTTTGTATTGCAATTTTTGAAATGAATTCGGTGTTCCTCATTATGATACATATCATGTCCACCTTACATGCTTTACATAGCCTTTCAACTTAGCTATGCTCTACATAGCGCTTTCAGCTTACATACATATAAAACTAGTTGATGTATTTTTACGTCTGCTCCTAAATTCTTGTTTTATGATAATTATCATAAACATCTAGCTAACACCTTACCCATTTTGGATTTTCCATTCAATGATTCATCCAGTACCTTATCCGCCTTCATCCACTACTACTCAAAACTGAAATCAACCATATCGACTACAGGATACAGTCTAGTAAAGTAGTAATCAAACAGTTACCAGGAACAAAGCCGATTAGCCCACGCCATAGCTTGCGGCAACATAAGTCAGGCAGTTAGGCAGTGATAGGCTCATTACGCACATATAGCGGGACGTCGTCGCCTAGTCGGCTCGCGACTGGATAATTCATCAACGTGTATAAAACAGAGAACTACCGACTACGCGACGAGTTCAAGTCACCTCAATAGTCAACTGCCGGCGGCTGTAGGTCCTTGGTCTTGGGTTTTGCCTGATAGAATGACATTTCAGCTCGCCATTTGCCATGCCATTAGCCGCCGAACCGCTGAGATCAGAAACCAGAAACCGAGCCCGCAAGGCTCTGCATTCCAAGTTCAGCCAGCATGCCTCTTGGCTAATAGCTAACGGTAAGCGTAGCCCACGACACTGCTGCGCGTGGATCAATTCAGTCCAGTTCACACGGCAATTATGGCAAGTTGAGCGCGATGCCGACCAGCTGATGCCTCCGCGGCTTGTTTTAAGGCTGTTTCCCCATTCGTGCCATGCCGAAGCCGTTAACGCCGCTGGTGCTGCGGCTCGAGCCCGAAATTGCGGAGAGCCGAGTTATGGGGTTCAAGGGGTTTAATTAAATTCGAAGAGGTGGATTCCGTACAACGATGTAATTAGTTAGCAGTAAATACATGACAATCTATAGCCCTGTCCACCAAATCGTCTTCTCCGTCTCAAAGCTCGCCGCACACCTCTTATCCGCGCTCGACGACGCCACGATGGCATCATACACATCCTTCTCACTCGTCCACGCCATGCGCACCTCATCATAAAACGCAGTCGCGCGCTTAACCTCGACCTCGATCTCGACAACCGTAGACTCGCCAGGCGCCAACCAGACTTTCTTGAACCCGGCCAGTTCCTTGGGCGGACGCGCGATGCTGGGGGACCGTTGCGAAATGTAGAGTTGCACGACCTCGGAGCCGGCGGGTCCGGAGACGTTGGTTAGGGTCACTTTGGCGAGGAGCTTGCCGTTTGCGACCGAGATGGCGAAATCAGAGTACTCGAACGTGCTGTACGACAGACCGTGGCCAAAGGGGAACATGACTGCCTTTTCCATGGCTTCGTAGTATCGGTATCCAATGTAGATATCCTCGCCGTACAGCACTCTGCCGGCCTCGGACCTGAAGTTGAGGTACGTAGGGTTATCCTGTAGCTTGACCGGGAACGAAAGCGGCAGCTTTCCACCGGGGTTCACGTCTCCAAACAGCACGTCCGCGATTCCGTTTCCGGTCTCGTTACCGCCATACCAAGCCTGGATCAACGCTCCGCATTCAGAAACCCACGGCATCTCGACCGGCGTACCAGACTGCACGACGACCACAGTGTTCGGGTTCGCTGCCACGACGCTAGCCACGAGCGCGTCCGTCTTACCCGGCAGTTTCATGGTCCGGCGATCATGACCTTCTGATTCCCAGTCGCTCGAGAGACCGACGCACAGCACGACCTGATCCACGGATTTGGCAAGCGCAACCGCATTCGCGATCTCTTCCTCTGCGTCGATAACCTTGGCCAAACCGACCTTGAGGCCACCGCCCGCAAACGCGACAGCAGTCGAACGCAGGGTACTCGTCCGCGCGCTTCCGAAATCAACTTTGATTCTGTACTTCTTGCCAGCTTCGAGAGCGATAACTCCAGTAACCTCGCTTGTTCCGCGGCTGAAGAATGCTTCGCCGGGAGTCTGGACTGTCGCGTTGTCAACGACAAGTTCTCCATCGACGTAGAGCTTGGCGGTTCCAAAAACAGTCACTCCGAACTGATAATCTCCAGACGCATCAGGCACGTAATCAGCCAAAAGCTCACCGTAGAATTCCTGCCTGGTGTCGATCAGCGGGTGCGCATAGTCAAGCAAGAACATGTCAATCGTTCTCAGCTCGATTTCCTCGACTGGCTGACGATCCGTGACTTCCAAACTGTCCTTAAACACCTTGAACAGCACACCGGTCTTGCCAGATGGCATGGTGGTGTTGGGTCCAATGAACGGAAGCATCTTGAATCCATGCGCACCTTCGGTATGTTTGGCTTCTCCGACAAGTTTCTCGGAAATTCCATCAAACGGAGTAACAGCGTAGTACGGCACAAGCGCAGCCGATCCACCACCGCAGTACGCTGCAATCTTGGCATTAGGTCCAATAACCGCCGTCGTCTTCTCCTTCTTGAGCGGCAAAATTCCGTTCTCATTCTTCATCAACACGATCGAGTCTCCCGTTAATTTCCGCAGCAAGGCCGCGGTCTCGGGGGTATCGCGGGTCGACTCGGACGTTGAGACTTTGGCGGCAAAAGAACGGTTGACAAGCTTGAGCACGGCGCGTGCACGGTCGTCAACTTTGTGCCGAGGAATCTGCCCTGAATTGACGGCGCGCTCGACGAGCGAGCCGCGGAAGAGGGTGGGTCCTGGCATGTCGATGTCCATTCCTGCGTTAATCGGTCCAGCGGTCGAATACGTTCCGAACCTAACCACATTAGCAAAGCGCACACAATCTATAGATAAAATAAAAACAAAACAGCGGACTAACCAGTCACTCATCACCAATCCATCCCAAGCCCATTCTCCCCTCAAAATGTCAGCCAACAAACGCGTGCTCTCGCCCGCATGCTCTCCATTGACTCTGTTGTAAGCCGTCATAACAGATCCCGGCTGCGAGTCCTTGAGCGCAATCTGGAACGGCTTCAAGTAGATCTCACGCAGTGCACGCTCAGTCACGATCGCATTCACGCGGTTACGCTCGTGTTCCTGGTCGTTACACACGAAATGCTTCAACATAGCCGTGATATCCGTGCTCTGGATTCCGTTAATCACGGCGCCGGCGCTCAACCCGGACAACACCGGGTCCTCTGAAAAACTCTCAAACCCGCGTCCACCGAGCGGCGACCGCTGCATGTTCACGGTCGGCCCCAGAATCACATGTGCGCCCTTGGCCTTGGCTTCCTCGCCCATCGTCGCGCCCGCCTTGACGAGCAGATCGTAGTCCCAGGTCGCGCCGAGCGCGGTGCCGCAGGGGAAGCACGCGGCCGGGATGCCGTTGAAGAAGCGCGAGCCGCGGACGCCATTGGGACCGTCGGTGACGACCAGCGAGGGGATTCCGTGTTCGGGAATTGCAGCAGTCGACCAGAAGCTGCCGCCTGGAGGTGAAGTGTTAGTAGATAGATGCGATTATTACCCTGACCAGGTCTTCTAACGTGAACATACCGGACAGCAGCCGGATCTTCTCCGCGACCGTCAGCTTCTCGAGCGTTTCCTCAATGTCCAGCATTGTTATTAAGACGATTGGCAAAGCAATTGGCCTTCAAACAGGTCTCGAGAAGTTTGAGAAGTATGAGAAGTCGCGACAGCAGGCGACGCGCGGGGTCTAATACTGCGGCTCGAGTCGCCCAATCGAGGCCGCTCCGGCGCCATTCGACAGACAAACAGCCTAATCTCGCCAGCGCCATTTTACGCATTTAAATTCTTTTAAGCAACTTAGACAGCTACTGAGCTAGTCGAATCAAATTCACTCAAACTCAGGAATCCCGTGCCCAAAACAGTCCAACACTTTTGCCTAAAAGTCGCAGGGCGAGAAGTCGCTGGAGGTCGGCGGACCGGCGCACGCCCAATCGGGAAATAACCGCGCCGCGGGGTGTGCGGCGACTATCTTGTAGCCTTCGACTTCGGCGCAATGATCTGGCCCCCATGTCTGTTCATGTTAGTTGGCTGAATGACGGGTGCTGCTACTCGTGTTTACAGGTTACAAGTTTTTAAGTTGATACTTGATGCTGTAAAGCAGAAAGCTATAACTTATAACCTGTACTTGGCCAACAGTAAGTAGGAGTTCGTGGCATACTGGCGTAGAACGGCAGACTGCAGCAGACAATTGACGAGCGAGCGCAAGCCTAGAGACCATGAAGTAACGAACTAGATAGTTATCTGTACCATTGAACACTATGACTGTATTTAGTGTATTAATTATAAAATGAAATAAAAAACAAAACAAAACGCTCCCAATGCCCGCCCGCGGTAATTCTAACATGTTGTAGCTATAAGAAACATCAAAACACTAAGACTGAAAATCTATCAGAACTCGCGCTATATCTCATTATCGGCCAAAGTCTCGTCGACGATGTGCACCTTTATGCTGCCGTTCCGCACGTCGCTCGACAGAGTGAGCGCCTCGACCGACTTCTCGAGCGGGAACTTGTGCGTGACCAGCATATCGAGATTTATGACGCCATCAGTGAGTGCCGCGATGCCGGCCGGCCAGGTGTCGTGGTACCGGTTGATGAACTTGAGATCGATCTCGGCCAGCGAGACGTGCATAAAGGGGATGTTGTTCATGATCTCGCGACCAACACCGACGACCATGACCTGTCCGCTGCGACGAGCCGCAAAACAAGCTGTCACGACTGAGGACTCGACACCGGTGCATTCGAGCACGGTAGGCGGCGCGTCGTACTCCCGCGGGCCAAACAGCTTGCGGATCTCGGCCGCGTTCTCTTGCGCGGTCTTCTTGATGTCGACCAGGTACGTCATTGCGCGCGGCACAAACCGCTGGGCAAACTCGAGACGCTGGGGCGCAACATCGGTGATGACGATCGGCGTAGCTCCGGACGCGCGCGCGACCTCGAGCGCGATCAGACCGATGGGACCGGCGCCGGAGATCAGGCAGCCCTTGCCAAAGTGGATTCTGGCGCGCTCGACGGCGTGCAGGACAACTGAGAGAGGCTCGACAAGTGCGGCTTGGGAGTAGGTCATGGTGTCGGGCAACTTGTAGACAAAGTCGGCCGGGTGGACCTTGTAGCGTTGCAGGGTGCCGTCGTAGGGGTAGACGCCGGAGAACTTGACGTCCGGGCAGAGGTTGTAGTCGCCGTCGCGGCAGTTGAAGCAGGTGCCGCAGGGGACCTGAGGCTCGATAGCAACGCGGTCGCCTGGAGAGTGTGTGTTAGAACGAGGAAAACTAGAACCAGAAGAACGATATCAGGAACACTTGCCCACGGAGAACTTTGTGACGCCCTCGCCGAGCGCGATGATCTCGCCGGCACCCTCGTGACCGAGGATGCAGTCGCCGTGGAAGACAAGCTCGCCAATCTTGCCAGACTTCCAGAAGTGGATATCGGAGCTGTTTAGCATGGTTAGTTACCCGCAATCCCAGTCCAGTTCCAACTGCAATATTAATGCAGTTCGCAGTCTACGTACCCGCAGACACCAGTACAGCGGACGTGAATGAGCACCTCGCCACGCGCGGGCTCGAGAATGGGCGCCTCCTCCATCTTGATTTTGTGGTCGGCCGTGACGCGCAGACACGGGTTCGGCAGCAGTGGCGCGATGTTGACGGACACGGACTCGACGGGCGCCGAGGCGACCGATGGCGGGCTCATTGTGACGGTGGAGGGGGAGTTTAGGGGGGTGGTAAGAAGAAGGAAGAAGGTGAAGAGAAGCACAAACGACGATAATCGCGACTGCTAGAGGCCGCCGGCAGTATTAAATAGCGACCTGTGGGCCGCGATGTCGAGCCGGTGGACGCGCGGTGGCTAGGCTTCCTAATCGGGCTGCGCGTCACGTGCCGCGTGCGGTTGCGGCTTTGGGCGCCGAATGCGGACGCGCGCGGAAGCCAATTGGCGCGGCGGCTGCGTGCAGCGCGCTCTATATCTGCCGGCGTCTGTCTTTTCTTCTCTTCTTCCCTCCTTTCCTTCCTTCCTTCCTGCTCCCCTCCCTCACCCCTTCACGCACCACACAAGCCAATCACTCAATGGCCGTTTCCGTCCCCAAGATCAAGCTCGCGTCCGGCTTCGACATGCCCCAGGTGGGCTTCGGCCTCTGGAAGGTCCCGCGCGAGACCACCGCCGACACCGTCTACAACGTGAGTGTTTACGAGTGTTTACTTCGCCAGTAACTCGCATCAAACCGCATACTAACGCAATTGCAGGCCATCACCCTCGGCTACAGACTCTTTGACGGCGCCTACGACTACCAGAACGAAAAGGAGGCCGGCGAGGGTATCCGCCGCGCCATTGCCGACGGTCTCGTCACCCGCGAGGACATCTTCATCACCACCAAGCTGTGGAACAACTACCACCGCAAGGAGCATGTCTTCCAGATGGCCAAGCACCAGAACGAGACCTGGGGTCTGGGATACATTGACCTGTACCTGATCCACTTCCCGATCGCGCTCAAGTACATTGACCCCGCCGAGCTCGAGTTCCCGGCCTGGTGGACCGACGCGGCCCGGTCCGGCGTCGCGCTCGACAAGGTGCCCATTTCCGAGACCTGGCAGGCGATGGAGGCCGTCGCGGACCTCGGCATCGCGCGCTCCATCGGCGTGTCCAACTTCTCGGCCCAGCTGCTCTACGACGTGCAGAGCTACGCGCGCCACCCGATCTCGGCCCTGCAGATCGAGCACCACCCCTACGTCGTGCAGCCGCAGCTCATCATGCTCGCTAAGGAGAACAACATCGCGGTTACCGCGTACTCGTCCTTCGGCCCGGCCTCGTTCCTCGAGCTGCCCTCGGACTTTTCCGACCGCGCCAAGGCCGTCGGCCCGCTGTTCGAGAACGAGATCATCAAGAAGCTGGCTTCCAAGTACGGCAAGACGCCCGCCCAGGTCCTTCTGCGTTGGACCACGCAGCGAGGCCTTGCTGTGATTCCCAAGTCGAACTCGAAGGACCGGCTCCTGCAGAACCTCGACGTGACCTCGTTCGACCTCGAGGAGGCCGAGATCGCGAGCATCTCGGCGCTGGACGTCGGCCTGCACTTCAACGACCCCGGCGAGTACCTGACCACGTCGCCGCTGCGCATCTTTGCGTAGTTTGTTTCGGGAGATTTTGTTCATAGACGTATATAGTTGGCACAATAAAGATAAAAGTACACAAACTACTTATTCCAGTAACTACTCCATTTCCACTTTTTTACCGCAAACGGCGCGCCCGCGGCCCGAAGCGGAAGATCCGCCGGCCGCGCGCGGCGGCTGCGGCAAGCGCTGCCGGAGCCGGCAGTGCACCCGCGCGGCTCCGCTTAATACGCGCATCCGCCGCGGGTCGCCCGCGTCTGGCTGCGCTGGCCGGCCGGGAGCAGGCCTTCCGACGCGACCGGTCTGTTTATATCCTCGGGCCCGGCCTCGAACCGGGCCTGCTGCTGTCTGTTGTTGCCTCCAAGAATCTGCCCTTCACGAACATCACACTCCCCTTTCTCGCAGCAATGGCCCCCTCCGTCCAGGAGCTGATCCCCACCAAGCCGTCCTCCACCGGCGAGGACATCCACAGCGAGGTCCTGCGCGTCTTCCGGTGCCTGATCGCCGACCTGTGCCAGCAGTTCAATGGTGGCCATCCCGGGTATGAAATCCCATTCCTTCTTTCTTCCTAGTCCCGTAGGCGTCTCTCTAACAATCGTCCAGCGGCGCCATGGGCATGGCTGCAATCGGCACCGCTCTCTGGAAGTACATGCTCAAGTTCTCGCCCAACGACCCGTCTTACTTCAACCGCGACCGCTTCGTGCTCTCGAACGGCCACACCTGTCTGTTCCAGTACACCTTCCACCATCTCGTTGGATACAAGCACATGACCCTCGAGCAGCTCAAGACCTACCACTCCACCGTCGAAGAGTCCTTCTGTCCCGGCCATCCCGAGATCGAGCACCCGGGTATCGAGGTCACCACGGGACCCCTGGGCCAGGGTATCGCGAACGCTGTCGGACTCGCCATTGCGTCCAAGCAGCTCGGCGCGACGTATAACCGCGACGGATTCCCCGTCGTTGACAACACGACCTGGTGCATGGTCGGCGACGCATGTCTGCAGGAAGGTGTTGGTCTCGAGGCTATCTCGCTGGCGGGACACTTCAAGCTCAACAACCTCATCGTCATGTACGACGACAACCAGATCACTTGCGACGGTTCGGTCGACATGACAAACACGGAAGACATCAACGCGAAGATGACCGCCTGCGGCTGGAACGTGATTGACGTGCCCGACGCGTGCTACGATATCGCGGCTATCTTGGCCGCCATGACTGCCGCCAAACAGTCGACCGACAAGCCTACGTTCATCAACTGCCACACCATCATCGGCGTCACTTCGACCATCCAGGGCAACACAAAGGCGCACGGCGCCGCGTTCGGCGAGCCCGAAGTGCGAAACATCAAGGCCCGCAACGGGCTCGACCCGGACGTCAAGTTCTTCATCCCGGAAGAAGTCTACGAGTTCTTTTCCGACATCCGCGTCCGTGGCGATGCGCTGGTCGCAGACTACGCTACCCTGTTGACAGAGTATGCGCAGGAATACCCCGAGCTGGCGGCTGACTTTGAGAGACGCCGGAAGGGCGAGCTGCCTGCTGACTGGCCGTCGCTCATCCCGACCTCGTTCCCGAACGAACCTACCGCGTCGCGCAAGTCGTCCGGTCTTACATTCAACCCGATAGCGAAGGAAGTCAACTCGTTCATGGTCGGTACCGCCGACTTGTCGCCCTCTGTAAACATGATCTGGCCGGGCAAGGTTGACTTCAACCCGCCTGATCTGAAGACCGAGTGCGGCATCAACGGCGACTTTGGCGGTCGCTACATCCACTGGGGTATTCGTGAATTTGCCATGGCCGCAGTCTCGAACGGTATCGCGGCTTTCAACGAGGGCACTTTTATCCCCGTCACATCCTCGTTCTTCATGTTCTACATCTACGCCGCTCCCGCTGTCCGCATGGGCGCAGTCATGGAACTCCAAGTCATCCACGTCGCGACCCACGACTCCATCGGCGTCGGCGAGGACGGACCTACCCACCAGCCTATCGCTTTGCCTGCTCTATACCGCGCCATGCCCAACCTCCTCTACATCCGCCCCTGCGATTCCGAGGAAACCGCCGGCGCATGGCAGGTCGCGATCGCGACGAAGAAGACCTCGTCCGTGATCTCGCTGTCCCGCCAGAACCTGCCGCAGTACTTTTCAAACACGTCGCGCGACAAGGTCCAGTTCGGCGCCTACGTGTTTGAAGAGAACGCGGACGCGCAGATTACACTGATCGGCGTCGGTCCCGAGATGTGCTTTGCCGTCGAGGGCGCGAAGGTGCTTGCCTCGCGCGGCATCAAGGCTCGTATCGTGTCGTTCCCATGCCAGCGATTATTCGAGAAACAGGCCCGGGAATACCGTCGGGCGACGCTCAAGCGGCCTGAGATCCCGGCCGTCGTGATTGAAGCTTACTCGCCCAACGGATGGGAACGGTACGCTGACGCGAGCATTGGAATGAAGACGTTTGGAAAGTCGCTGCCTGGAAAGGATGCGTACAGGTACTTTGGGTTTGAGGCGTCGTTGGTCGCGGATAAGGTCGAAGGGTACTTGAAGGGAATCAAGCAGGACCCGTCCCTGCGTTTCGAGTTCCAGGATCTTTAAGCATATAACAAGTAATCATAATCGGATATTCAAAATAGTAATATATAATACAAAGATTAATTTGAAGTAAATTGTCAATTAGATCGTACGATAACATGATTTGGCTTACCCAGCCAGACCCCAAAACTCCTTTAAATCCTCCCCGCGCCAACGAATGGCCCATCCTGTTGTACTCTCAATCTGCTTAATCACGCTCAAGATCGCGCTGTGCTCCGTATGATGGCTCATCAATCTTCCAGCTATCCAGAGCGGTTGTACTGCGTTGTTCCAGCATCCACTGCGAAAAAAAAGCATTAGTTAGTCTAACGGATCCTTAACGAACGGCAATTAAAAAATTAAAAAAGAGAAGAAAGACGTACTGATGCGTGTTTGTGGCAGAGATTGCGCAGACGCGTTTTGCGTGCCATAGCATAGATTGTGTGCCCTTTGCAAGCTTGAAATTGCGTGGCTTGTTCTGCATCAGCAAGATGCACGCCATATGAAACAACTGGTTACCGGAGACTGCAGAAGCGTTAGTTGGTTGCCCGAGCAGTTGTCTTCAAAAGGATGTCATACTAGCAGGACTATTCCCGTACAGCACAGTCGAAAACGGTGCCTCCCCCTTCGGTTCAAAGGACAGCAGCGGCCTCATATCCGCCGGCCGAAGTCTTTCCCAATCCTGCATCTCCATCCACAATTCTTCCCATCGCACATTGTAATCCTTCAGCCGGTCGGCCGAGTTCCGGTTTTCGAGCGAAATCAGGTCCATGGCGCGAGCGGACAGAAACACGGCGTAGTTTGCGTACATGTCGTTCGTGCCGGCAGCGCGAAACGACGCGCCGGCCGAGCGAACGTCTTGGCCTGCCGGAAGCCAGCTTTGGATGTTGATGATTGTTGATTCCTCGCCGATGACGGCGCTGGAGAGGTCCATGCGGGCAAAACACCAAAACAGGGCTTGACCCAAGCCGCCGCTGAATCCGTTGATTCCGACGGACGCGAATAAAGCCGCGCAGCCTTCGAGGTGGCGACGCCAGTTTTGCGGGAGCGAGGACATCATCTCGAGACAGCATAGGACCACGCAACAGGCGACGACTTTGATGTCCTTTGACTCAAAGTGCGGAAGCAGGCTTTGTATTGACTGTTGGTACAAGGCCAGCGAGATGGCGGACGAGTACGTCGTATCGGTTCGCTCGAGCTGTCGTGCCGAGATGGCGAGTAGCGAATAAAACAGCGACGGGCACTCCAAAGCTAGACTGGTGACGGTCGTCGCGAACGATCGCTTGCAATCAAACATGTCCAGCCACGGCGCCACTTCGTCAATGTAATTCTTGAGCAGCTTGGCCGTCTCCGCCTGACTCAAGTCTGGCGCGGAAACGAGCGTGACTGTGCCGTTTGCGTTTAGCGCGGACGCTTGTTCGCCGTCGTATGTGATTGTTGGCGCGGGACTGGATACTCTTGTAGGCGCGGTTGAGCGTGCGGACGAGAACATGTAGTCGCGCAAGGTATCGTGCAGGCCGTCGAATTGCTCGAATCCGGAGAATACAGGGTCAATCAGAATATCAAGGTCATCCCTCGAAATTTGCAAGTCCCGCTCTTCGTTCGACCTCGTGCTGCCAACGTCCGCCGGCCGACTGGTAGAGTCGGGGACAGGGAACGGCGAAGCGCTCTGCCCATCATCTAGTCCCATCATCGGTCCCTCGGCAGAATTGCTGTTAGTCGCGCTCTGGATAGCGCTATCGCTGCTCGGGGTCAACGATGGCATGCGCGGGATCGTGCTGGCTTCATTAGGAGTTCCAAAGCCTTCAAGCATGCCCGGTTTATCGATCCTCAGCGCCATCGGACTCTCGACCTGCGTCGAGTCCAGCGAAAGCAGCGCTTGCACGATCGTCTGCGTGTCATTCCTCGCATCGCTCCTTCCATCGGTCCGGGTCTCGGCGGCAAGCTGGGTGGATGCTAACCCAGGGTTTCCGGGTGTTGTCGACGAATGAACAGAGTGAACACTGGGCGAGTCTGTAGTCGCGGGGATCGACGGCGGAGTTATTTCGTCCGCGCTATTCGGATTCTCGTTGATAATCTGTACCCCGCCATCCGCGGTTAGCATTCATATTCCCCACTGCCCAACGCAGCTGATTCCCTCGGATGGGGAGCACGTACCTGGAGGTCCTTAATAGAGAACCCAGACGACGACGACGAGAACCGTTCGTTCATCGCCTGCCGCGGATTCCGCGACTCCACAAATATCAACCGTGCGCTCCACTGGCAATCCAGATTCTTGGCCTTGCAATTCGAGCAAGTCGGACGCATTTCGTCGCCTGTCCATCGTCAGCTCTCTGCTCTCTCTCTCTCTGCTGCTCCACGCACGCGCGCGCAGCGGCAATATCTCAATACGTACATTTCCGATGCCGTCCACGACAGGTCTTGCACCCGGTCCGTACGCGCTTATGGGCTCGCCGGGCCTCGGACGCCGGGGTGGTGGACTGCGGCGAGCTTTCGGGCATTTTGTGTTGTCGAGCTTGTTCTGTGGTCGCGAGGCTTGCTCGCGGGTGCGGGTATTAGACAAAATTAGCAGCAGCAACAACACCCGCCGTTATAGTCGTCACTGCAATTGGATTGAGGACCAGAATAGCCGAAAGAACCTTGCGCAGTCTGGTAATATGCCGAATCCCACGTCGCTGGGCTGGGGCTGGCAGTGTTCTCGCGGCGAAGGCGATGAGGTCGTGAACTGCAGGCGTCGCGTGTTTTGGATTTGCGGAGTGCTGCTCCGCACGAAGTCATGGTTTCGTACTTCCCCATAGGTCCGCGACACGTGATCTGGAGAAGCCGAGACCGGGTTCTTAATCACGGCGTCTCGTTATTATTAAATTCTACTGTAATTGTACGTGCTGGATCCTATACTGTAACTACTGCCGTGGAGTTACTGGAGTAATGCCAATGACATATGACACGGGTTGTCGTCGAGTGCAGCAGGCGTGGTCGACAAGTTCGCTGACTTCTTGACCTCGTGTTCCGGAGTCCAGCTGCATGCGGTAAGGTTTCCTAACGCGGCAGGTTCTACCCGCCGCGCGGGGAATTTCCCTGGCGCATGACACCAACATCAGCCCGTATTTTTGCCAGATTAGGAGGATATGTATATGCGATCGAGCGTAACACTTTCACTGATCATGCTATTTGTGCGTATCTAATATAGGAGCTAGAGAGTAGAGCAGAGACAGAGCACCGAGGGCGAGAGTAAAATGAAGAGTCGAGAAGATAGCTCGGCTATATCTACCAGAGAGCGGCAAATCTCCGCCATGTGATACTAATAGCATACCGAGTAGTTCAAATCATTTCTAAAGGACTACTCTCAGCTCTGAGCTGCTAAACTGCATTCATCAATTTGACGACAGTTAATATGAGTCGTTCGGTCTAGAGTTGTCTAGACCTGTCAATATGTGCAATTGACAATTGTACTACGATAGCTTGCAGCTATGCCGAGTAAAGTAAAAGTAATGATTGAAATGCAATCCTCTAAGATCCTGACGAAATATACAAAATCCAGACTCTAAATTCTAAACAAATTACGCCGTCGCCGTTGCCGCCGCCTCCTCCGTCTCCGCCTTCTCCTTCTCCAAGGCAACCTCATGCGGTCCACTCTCGTCATGCAGCGCAGCCTGAACAGCCTCGCCAATAGCCTGCGCTTCAGTCTGGTAGCTCTTGAACTTGCGCGCGGCAATCTTCTTCACAAACATCTCGTCCAGCTCTTCGTACGTGCGGCCCGCGGTCTCGGGCTGGTAGAACCACAGGTATACAAGACAAATAACCGCCAGCCCGCCAAACACGAACGCGACCTTGGCGCCCATGTCGGCCTTGTCCGGGTTGAACATGTACGGCAGCACGAAACTCCACATCATGTTGAGCGCGTTCTGCAGCGAGAGGCCGATCGCGATGGTTTTCATGCGTAGGCGGGACGTGGAAACTTCGGCTAAGATCGTGTACCCGGTGGCGCCGATCGTGACGTTGTACCACCAGCAGTAGATTAGAATCAGCGCGACGGTGCCCTTGATTGATCCCTTTGTGTCCGCGACCGCGAGACCGCCGGTCAGGAATAAGATCACGGTCAGGACAGCGAGTCCGTAAAAGGTCAGCGCGCGACGGCCCATGCGGTCGACCAAGTACCACGACATGACGTTTCCAACAAGCGAGATGACCTGCTGCACGATCGACAGCTTGAACGCCGCAGAGGTGCTGTATCCCGCAAGCTCGGTGTAGTACGTCGAGTACGAAGCGATAAACATGATTCCAGACAGGGACTGGATCGAAAGAGGCATGATGCTGATGATTGTGCGACGCAAGTTCGAGCGACGGAAGCATTCAAAGTACGTCACGCCGTCGGTCTCGAGCCGGATTTCTTCCAGCGTCAGCTGGATCATGGCCAGTTTCTTGTGCGCCTCGTCTTCTGTGTTGTCGAGCTTTCTCAGACTCTTGAGGGCTTTTTCGGGCTGGCCTTTGTTTGCCAACCACCACGGTGATCTATTTGTTAGTTACAAGATACCAAAAAAAAAAAAAGTGACATATAAATAAGGCAGCTTACTCGGGCATGAAAAAGATGAACAAGGAAGAGGTCACCAAGAATCCGTACTGCGCGCAAAACACGGCGCGGTACGCCCACCGGCTCGTGTAAACACCCGTGCTGTTAACAATAAGCGCGACCACAAGCGGCCCGAAAGTGTACGCGAGCGCAGACAGGCAGGTGAAAGTTCCACGCAGCGCGAGCGGCGTGATCTCGCCAATGTAGGAGACCGTGATGGACGCGATGGCGCCGACGGAGAAACCGTTGAGGAATTTGCCGCCAAAGAAGAGCTCGTTGGTGGTCGCGACGAATTCCATCGTGATGGCGCCGTAGGCGACGAGGAAGGCGAGGATGATGGCGTTTCGCCGGCCGAGCCAGTCGGCGAGCTGACCGCCACCCAGAGTGCCCACGACGGCTCTGCAGGTTGTTAGTGTGATGACTACTTAAAAAAGTTTTTAAAAAACGATGAACTTACGAAGCAACGGGGGCGCCGCTGAAGGCGGACTGCCAGTTCGCAGCCAGGACGTACGAGCCCTCGTAGTACGAGCCGAAGTCCTCGCGAAACTGCGGGATGCTGAGCACGCTGCCCGAAGCCTGGCCCTCGAAGGAGACGAGGGTCATGCACCAGACGCAGTAGACGCACCAGGCGCAGGCGAACGGGTACCGCCGGAGCGCCTGCAGCTTGGTGAGCTCGTGGTCTTCCTGGTTCGCGAGATGGGCCTGCTGGGCGTCGTTCTCGTGCGCGACCTCGAGCTGCTCGAGGTCAGCCTTGTGGGTCGACTCCATGGTGGTTGGTGATAACTATGTGCGGAGTGCAGTGCTTGACTATATTGTCTACGACTGTCGGAGAAAACGGGACGGAGCAATTCAAACGGCGGCGGCAGCTAGTTATACGGCTTTGGCATGCCAGAGTCAGACTGTGGAGGCGGATCCGGTGGAACGAGCGGAGGAACGAGCGGACGCGTAACGCGTTTCGTTCCGGTTTCGCGCGCAACTCAATCCGAGTGCGGGGAGCCGGGCTTTGCTTTGGGTTTGCCCGACTTTGCGGGGCTCCGTGCGGGGCGCGACTTTGCTTTGCGGGCTGGCGACAAAGCAAAGGCGGCAGCGGCTGCCGTTTCGGGCGCCTGCACGAGTCAGACTCAGTAGTGGTCACGATGAGAGTTGTCAGTTGATATGGCAATGACATGACATCAAGACCGGAGGAACTTGAACTTGAGACGATGCCCGCTGCCGGGATCCGCATCCGTCGCACGTCCGACTTCCGCCGGAACCTTACTCGGAGACAAGTCGGGACAAGTCGAGCCAATCCGCCGCCAATCCACGGATCCAGGCACCACTCCGCCGCCAATGCTCGGCTGCCGCGACAGTCGAGACGCAGGACTGTTCCGATCCCAAGAGTCCCAGGCTGGTATCGTGACTATTAAAAGAGCAGTCCGAGCCGCGGGCCATGAAAACGGAAGTTTGTCCGCCGGCCTGCATGCGAGCAGAGTTCTGCAGCAAACTGCTTCCCTGCGCCACCGGCTGTTCGGGCCGAGTCGCCGCGCCCAGCCCCGGCTTGTGTCCCGATCGGGAACAAATAAACAACTTCTGCTCATGCGACCGCGGGCTGCGCGTATTTACGCGTCACCTGCAGCTTAGCTGGTCACCTGCTCGATCGAGAAGCTGTTGCCTACTAACTGCCTGGGCATCGCGGACGCCTCGCTCGAAAGATGGGGCGAGCACGAGAACGAGAACGAGATCAGGCCATCCAGCCAGCCAGCCGCCAGACCTGAGTGCGTCGCGGAGTCAATGATCATCCGACGGCTAGTAGTAACAATTGTAATTAATTAGCAAATGGCAATCCCCGATCCAGGAGACTGAAGACCAAATCAGCTAAAACAACAAACACTTGACTATACACTTCAAAGCGCAAGGGCAAACGGGCAACGGACAAACAGGCTACACCTCCTGCTTCGCAGCCTCCTTCGCCGCCTCCAAATTACCATCCCCCTCCAACGCAGCCCTAACAGCCTCGCCCTTAATCTGCGCGTCCGGCTTAAATGTCTTAAACTTCCGCGCCGGCACCTTCTTCATAAACATCTCATCCAGCTCCTCGTACGACCGGCCGCCGGTCTCGGGCTGGTAGAACCACACGTAGACGATGCAGATGAACGCGAGCCCGCCAAACACGTAGCCGACTTTGGCGCCCATGTTGGCCTTGTCCGGGTTAAACATGTACGGCAGCACGAACGCCCACATCATGTTGAACGCGTTCTGGGTCGATAGGCCGATCGCGATCGTCTTCATGCGCAGCCGGGAGGTCGCGACCTCGGTCAGGATCGTGTATGCGGTCGCGCCGATCGTGCCGTTGTACCACCAGCAGTAAATCAGAATCAGCGTCACGGACCCCTTCAACATCTCCTTACTACCGCCCTGCGCCAACCCAGCCATGACGAACAGCACGACGGTAAGCACGATCAATCCGTAAAACGTCAGGTTACGACGGCCAACCCGGTCAATCAGGTACCACGACATGACGTTTCCGATGATCGACATGATCTGCTGCACCACCGTAAGCTTGAAGCTCATCGACGTGCTGTATCCCGCCAGCTGGGCGTAGTATGTAAAGTACGACGCAACAAACACGATACCGGAGAACGACTGGATCGAAAGCGGAGCGATACTGATGATTGTCCGTCTCAGGTTCGACCGTCTGAAGCATTCAAGGTACGTCGCGCCTTCAGTCTCACGACGGATCTCCTCGAGCGTCAAGGTGATCATAGAAAGTCTCTTGTGGCCTTCCTCGCCCACGTAACCAAGTCTGTCCAAGCTGGCGAGCGCGGCCTCGTTCCGGTCCTTTGACACCAACCACCACGGCGATCTATCCAACTCGTTAGCCAATCTCTCACTGTCTCTGCAATATAAAGATATACTCACTCGGGCATGAACCAGATAAAAGCAGCAGCAATAGCAGCAAATCCATACTGTGAGCAAAACACAGCGCGATAGGCCCAGCGAGTAGTGTATGCGCCCGTGCTGTTCACAATCAGAGCCACCACAAAGGGGCCGATGCAGTATGCCAGAGCAGATATACACGTAAACACTCCACGCAGCGCAAGAGGCGTTACCTAAATCCTCGTAAGCGACAACTCTTTCAATCACGCATTACAAAAGAAACTTACCTCTCCGACGTAGGATACAGTTACAGAAGCAAGTGTTCCGGTCGCGAACCCGTTGAGAAACTTGCCGCCAAAGAAGAGTGCGTTGGTGGTCGAGACGAATTCCATGGTGATTGCCACAAATGAAATAGCAAGGCATCCCATGATCACTTTCTTGCGACCAAAGAAATCCGCCAGAAAGCCACCGCCCAGGGCACCCACGACGGCTCTGAGGTATTGTTAGCATACGCAGCTACTAAATACTATATGAAGTAAAAAACATAGTAAAACATACGAAGCGACAGGTGCACCGCTGAAGGCGGACTGCCAGTTAGCCGGGATAACATAGGCTCCTTCGTAGTAATGCCCAAAGTCCTGGCGAAACTGCGGAATGCCGAGCACATTGCCCGCCGCCTGGCCTTCAAACGACACCAGAACCATACACCACACAGCGTAAAGACACCACAGACAAGCCTTCGGGTTCCGCTTGATTGACTGCCACTTCGTTTCCTCGTGGTCTTCCTGGTTGACTAAATGCGCCTGCTGCTGCTCTTGCAGCTCTACCAGCTCCAAATCGGCTTTGATGTCGGCCATGGATTCCTGTAACGTGTAACTATATCTATGGGATATTCAGAATATGTGTTGTTCGATGAGATGTGAGAAACAGACTGGCACGCCATGCCCGGGGTATTTATATGCAACCCCAGAAGCCAGTATACCGTTCCGCCAAGGCATTGCACCTCGTTCGTGGAGCTGCACTCGACCGCGCGATGGCGACGTGCAGCTCGATACGCAGCGTGCGCGAACACTAAATACGTGAGACCGAGTTACACGCGAACGCCGAAGTCGAACAGGTCGCGTGTGGGGCTGGGGCAAACTGTGGGGTGAGCAAGTCTGGGGTAACTGACGACTGCAAGTCCGAACATGGACATGTCCGGCTACGACTGCCCGCTGCAACCAGGCTGGGCACAGGGTCGGAGGAAAGTACGCAAACAGGAAACCGAACAACAGTTGCAGACCGGCGTGGTGTTACTGTTAACGCCAACGCCAACGGCGGCAGAATATGGCCCCGGATCTTGGCGGTTGGAGTGGCGAAGTAAGTTGATCCGTCGCGGCGAGCATTTGCATTTTGGCGAGATCAGGCGCGCTGCATGTGACTCCACCGGTCCGCCAAGTTGTTGCCACTGGGCACTGAAGCTGGCACTGACGTAGTTCTTGTTGGTTAGTTAGTACTTAGTTAGAAGTTAGTACGGATCAGGAAATGCAACTTCAGAGAAGCGTGATGTGGACTATTAAAAGAAGTCTTCACAGCTCACGCGCATGACAATGACGTACAGACACGGTATGTCGAATGGTCCCGCATGCAGCCGGCCAGCCATGCTATTTACAGGTTTACAGCTGCGTGCATCTCATGATCTGACGTTCTGGATCGTCCTCACTCCTCAGCAGCTAGCAGCCCGCGTCGCGGTAGTCGGTAAGCGGTGTGTGGATATTTCTAGTTTCTAGACATGGGAAGAGGGAATAAAACGGCTACGCTACGTATGAAGCAACATAAAAATGAATTATGATCAGTGCAAACAGCTTCATATTATGATATTACAGTACTGACAACACTAAAATAACTAAATGACCAAAGACATACATCGCGCGCAACACGTCAACAACAACTTCTCAACGCAATCACACCTCCTGCGCCGACACGACCTCCTTCGTCGGCTCCAGGCTACGATCACCTTCCAACGCAGCCCTGACAGCCTCACCCTTAATCTGCGCCTCGGGCACAAACGACTTAAACTTTCGCGCGGGCACCTTCTTCATAAACATCTCATCCAGCTCCTCGTACGACCGGCCGGTAGTCTCGGGCTGGTAAAACCACACGTAGACGATACAGATGAACGCGAACCCGCCAAACACGTAGCCGACTTTGGCGCCCATGTTGGCCTTGTCCGGGTTGAACATGTACGGCAGCACGAACGCCCACATCATGTTGAACGCGTTCTGGGTCGACAGGCCGATCGCGATCGTCTTCATGCGCAGCCGGGAAGTCGCGACCTCGGTCAGTAACGTGTACGCGGTCGCGCCGATCGTGCCGTTGTACCACCAGCAGTAAATCAGAATCAGAGCAACCGATCCCTTCAGCGTTTCCGGCGTACCGGCCTGAGCCAGGCCTGCCATGATGAACAACACGATAGTGAGAATGATTAATCCGTAAAACGTCAGGTTACGACGGCCAACCCGGTCAATCAGATACCACGACATGACGTTTCCAGTGATTGACATAATCTGCTGCACCACGGTAAGCTTGAAACTCATCGACGTGCTGTATCCCGCCAGCTGGGCATAGTATGTAAAGTACGACGCGACAAACACGATACCGGAAAACGACTGGATCGAAAGAGGAGCGATACTGATGATTGTCCGTCTCAGGTTTGACCGTCTGAAACATTCAAAGTAAGTTGCGCCCTCAGTCTCACGACGGATCTCCTCGAGCGTCAGGGTGATCATGGCAACTCTCTTGTGCCCTTCGTCGCCCACGTAACCAAGTCTGTTCAAGCTAGCCAGAGCTTCATCAGTTCGGTCCTTTGACACGAGCCACCACGGAGATCTGATCAGTTCGTTAGTCAAAAGTTTCTGCAGATATATTCACATGAGTACTCACTCGGGCATAAACCAGATAAATGCGGCAGCAATAGCGGCAAAGCCATACTGCGAGCAGAACACAGCGCGATAGGCCCAGCGAGTAGTGTACGTGCCAGTGCTGTTGACAATCAAAGCTACCACGAAGGGGCCGATACAGTACGCCAGAGCAGAAATACAGGTGAACACTCCACGCAGCGCAAGAGGCGTAACCTAGACATGTGTAAGCTGACTCTCTCTAGTAAACGTGTAATCTTGTAAACGTGTGAGTATACATACCTCTCCGACGTAGGACACAGTGACGGATGCAAGCGTTCCGGTGGAGAATCCGTTGAGAAACTTGCCGCCAAAGAAGAGTGCGTTGGTGGTCGAGACGAATTCCATGGTGATTGCCACAAACGAAAGAACAAGGCACCCCATGATCACTTTCTTGCGTCCAAACATGTCCGCGAGCTGGCCGCAGCTCAGCGAGCCAATGACGGCTCTGAAACTTTGGTTAGCCTAAAAGAACAAGCAATAGAACAAAGACACAACAAAAACGCACGAGGCTACAGGCGCGCCGCTGAACGCGGACTGCCAGTTCGCGGCAATGACGTACGAGCCTTCGAAGTACGAGCCAAAGTCCTCGCGAAACTGGGGAATGCCGAGCACGTTACCGGCGGCTTGGCCCTCGAAGGAGACGAGGATCATGCACCAGACGGCGTAGAGACACCAGAGGCAGGCCTTGGGGTTGCGCTTGATGGACTGCCATTTCGTTTCTTCGTGGTCTTCCTGGTTGACGAGATGGCCCTGCTGCTGCTCGTTCTCGGCGAGCTCTATGAGCTCGAGCTCGGCCTTGGTTTCGTCCATGGCCTGGTCGGATGGCGGTGGCGGTGGCGGTGGAAGTGGAGGTGGAAGCGGTGTACGTGGACGGTGAACGACGGTCGCTAGCTGAAGCCAAGATCACGATCGCTTGGCCGGGCGGGCATGTTTGTTTATAAAAGGGCCCGAAAGCAGGCCGCGTAGCCGGTTGCCGTTCTGGGCTCGGCCGGGCAGGCGTGGCCGCGTGTCATGGGTGCTGGGTGCAGAGTGCTGAGCGCGATCAGGAAACGGGCAACGGGAAACTGTGGGGCGAGCACGAGCGCGAGCGCGGAGTAACAGCTGCGGGGTATCAGAGTCAGAGCAGGAGCCAGGAGCCAGGAGCCAGGAGCCAGGAGCCATGGGCTTAGGCCCCGAACGGGGAATGTCCTCCGCAGACGACTTCCTCTTGCCATCAGTGCTACACCACTGCGTCTGGCCTTTCAGCTTCCGGTAGGCAGCAGAACGAAAGAACAAAGAAAGAAGCAGGTAAGCGAGGCAAACAACGGGCAGAAAGTATAATTTTTCTGGGGCTACTCTACTGCATCTTCATGCAAAATTCTTACGGATCGCAAGAACATTCGTCATTCGCTGCCAAAGTGACAGCCTGACAGAACTAACGAGTATCACTATCACTAGTCAGTGAGTAGTCTATGATCTATCAGAATACGAGGATGTCATGCCATGTCAAGAAAGAGCGGCAGGCCGGGGCATCATCGGCGCGAGCCTTCTGTTCCCGGGCTACTGATCAATCTGAACTACACGGGGATTGGGAAGTCATTGCCGGCTACCGGCTACCGGCTCCTGGCTGACTCCCTTTTGTGGGTAATCACGACAATACCATGATGGGCAAGCAGTGGTGCGTGGGCAATGGCCTCGACTGAGTCGCCCTCGAAGCGAGTGCGGGGATATAGACTTCGACCAGACACACGTGAACACCAAAGTTCGAGACTTCGAGTTTGGGGAACAGCGATACACCGACTCCGTATAGTCCTATAGAACTTACGCTCTGCAGCGCCACGCCACACGCAGAGATCCTGGCAACCGGCCCGCAATGCCGGTGCCGGTGCCGTGCCGGTCGGTGGACTGTAGTAGTAGGGTATCTCTACTACCCCGACTTACCGCGACGGATCTCGGGTAGCAGAGGGCTGCTACTACTACATGTCCGTTACAGTTTACATCATACTCTTATGGCTCGCGCGATATAGCCCACGCAGCAGTTGATAATGCTGATACAGATAACACAGGTGTATCAATCTAATAGGATACAACTCTTACACGTCCAACTATTGCGGGGCGTATGCATCCGGATCAACGTTAATCCGAGCAGCGCACTAACGCGCCAGACCACCGTCATGTCTACGCAGTTTACTATTACGATTCGTCTATGCTTTACAATGTTCTATAACTTTTACATACAAAAGACTTCATCTCGATTCTCGACCCAAATGGTTCAAATCACGACGAGTAAAAAGCCTCCGCAAAGCCGTTCAACAGAGCAGCGACGCCGACCGCACCAGGATCAGGCAACCCGCCCTCGGCCTCGAACTGCGCCAGCTCGTCCGCGCCGACGTACGACGCTCGTCCAAACTTGGCCTCCAGCTTGCGCGTGCTGTCCGAGCCTTCCTCGGCTGCCTTGACCGCCAGCTTGAGATCTGAAGTGGCCGACAGCGAGTCCACAAACGGCATCAGCGCGTCCATCAGCGTACGGTCGCCGACGCGCGCCTTTGTGTACTGCATCAGCGTCGCGAGCGCGTACTTGCACGCGGCGCCGAGAATCGGCAGCGTGAGCTCCACGTCCGCCGAGCCCTGCTCTGCTCCAATCTGACGAAGCCCCTGCGCCAGAGCGGAGATGAAGATCGAGTAAATGCCGCCCGAAGTACCGCCCATCGAGCTCTCGACCAGCTCGGCAATGTCCGACAGCGCGTACACGCCGTCAGTCAGATCGAGCTCCTCGCTATCATCGGCTGCCAGCGCCTGAAGAATCGCGTTCGCGCCCGACGCAAGCGTCTCGCCGCAGTCACCATCACCAGCAATGGTATCGTACCGAGTGATTTCCGGCTCGGCGGCAAGAACACGGCGAGCACCGCTCGTCAGGATCGAAGTCACGAGCGTCTTTGAGATCTTGATGTTTGACGGCACTCGCGTCTTCTTCTCAACTACCTCGGTAATGATCTGGTCTTTCTTGTTCTCCCACGCCGCCGTCGGCAGTCTCGCGTTCCACGCCGGCGCGTCCGTCTCGGCGTCCAAAAAATCCAGGATCGCGCTTCCACCGGCTTTGGTCGCATTCAGCAGCGTGATGCTGAATCCCGGCGCGTTAAGCGACGTCATGAACGAGCCAACATAGACACGCACGGGCTTAATCCCGTACGTCTTTTGCAAGGTCTCCAATGCAAGTTGCGCGAGCGCAGTGACTTCTAAGACACTGAGTCCGCCAAGATTGTTAATCATCAGAACAGACTCGTCGGATTTTTCAAACTTCACGTAGGATCGCTCGGGATCGGTCTCAGAAAGCAGGTATACCAAGAGCGAGTCTACGAGCTCTGCCGCAGAAGGCAGCGGCGACACATGCGCAATACCGGGCTCGTTGTGAATGCCCATGCCGATCTCGAGCTCGTTCGCAGACAGAAAGTTTTCCTCGGAATCGCGTCCCGGAACAGAGCAGTGATCCAGGCTGGCGCCGATGGTCACCAGATTGTCTATAACAGCCTGCGCGGTCTTGGCTACCTCCTTCAGACTCGCTCTGCGACAAGTTAGCCATACATGATCACGATTAGACCAGTAAAAATGACTACATACCCAGCAACTGCCTTCGCTCCGGCAACCTTGTGAACCAAAACAGTCCCCGCCAAAGCTCGGCGACCGACAAGCCCGCCCTTTGTTCTTCCGACCGCGACGTCGTCTCCCACAACCACGACCTCGACGCCCAATCCCTCGACCTTGGCCCGCTCGGCCGCCAATCCAAAGTGCAAAACATCACCAGTATAGTTCTTCACAATAATCAGCGTCCCGGATTCCGACGGCTTCGACTTGACGCCGGCCAGAATCTGCTTCGTCGACGGCGACGCAAAGATGCTGCCCGCGATAGCCACGTCCAGCATTCCCGCGCCAACGTACCCGGCGTGCGCGGGCTCATGGCCGCTTCCTCCTGATGATGTTCAGCTCGGTTTACATGCAGCACATCAATTGAGCTGATCTTACCTCCGGACAGCAGCGAGACCTTGTCCTTGCTCGCGGCGGTCGTGAACACGACCTTCTCGCTCTCGAGCAGCGACAGCGCCGGGTTCGACGCCACGAGACCGCGCAAGAAGGTCAGCACGAGGTCGTCGCCGTACGAGAGATGCTTTCCAAAAGACATGGCAGTTCGGTAGCAGTGGTAGTGCACAAAAGGACGCGGATGGGCTGGTGAAGCGGTGAAGCGCGACGCGGCCGCTAAGAAGCCGCTGCGGGTCGCCGGCGCGGCTAGCACCAGACTCAGACTCGTCTGCGCTTCCGCCGGATCAACGCGCTAGCCCGTCAGGGGCTTGGGCGCCGGGTAACGCGCAATAAGGTTAAGGGGCCGCCGCGGCTGCGAGTTCCGCTTCGGGAAATTCCCCCGCGCGGCGAGAACGAAAACAGGGCCGCGGCCGCGTGCTGCAGCGCATGTGGACTGTGTTAATGTTTACGGCAGTTCCGCTGTAGATTTGACTTCTGTATAAAGCAGTATTCTTGCCGCCATTTAATTCGTTTCACGGGGCCGCGATAGTTATAGTGCGCACCACCCAGTCCGGGTAACCCGGCATCCGGCTGCCGGTTTCGGACGAAGCGGCCATTTTAGTCGCGCGCCGCGGGGTAGTGAGTTCATCAAGTCGCCGCCCGGCGCGTAGACACGGCCAGCTCATTACTTATAGACGGCGGAGTGTTCGGCCAGTCCCCAGCTGTCTGTCATACTGCTGTCCACCCTCGCCTCGTACAGAGCAGCTGCAATTACTTTCCTCTCATCCCGTAGCTAAAGAGCTGAAGAGCACAATGTCGGCCTCGTTCCAGTCCTTCCCGTCCAAGCACCGCGTCTTCATCCTCACCGACATCTCCAACGAGCCCGACGACGCCGAGTCGCTGGTCCGCTATCTCCTCTACTCGAACCAGTTCGACACCGAGGGACTGGTCGCAATCCCGTCCACATGGATGAAGAACCGGGTCTGTCCGCAGGACATTGAGAAAATCATCGACGCGTACGGCGGCGCGGTCGACAACCTCAATGCGCACGCGCACCCGGACTTTCAGTATCCGTCGGCAGACTACTTTCGCAGCATCATCAGGTCCGGACCGGCGGTAAGCCTTTTTTGATTACAGCAGCGACGGAGTGCTAATGGAATTTCAACTAACGAATTCAGTGCTACGGTATGGCCGCCCTTACCGACGACGAGCCTTTCAGCGAGGGCACGAAACTGCTGCTCCAAAGCATAGAAGCCTCGACCGAAGACAAGCCGCTGTGGATTCTGGTTTGGGGTGGCTCGAACGTGCTGGCGCAAGCACTGCTTGATATCAAGAAGCGGTACTCGGCAGCCGACGCGCTCCGTCTGCGTTCGCTGCTGCGCGTGTACGCCATCTCCGACCAGGACGACACCGGCGCGTTCATCCGCCACGAGTTCCCGGACCTGTTTTACATCGCCTCGGTTCACGGATGGAACCAGTACGGTCTCGCCACGTGGACCGGAATTTCCGGTGAAAGGTACTACGGCTTCGACCACGGCGGCCCCGATTTCACAAAGATGACCAGGGAATGGATCAAGGAGCACATCCAGATTGGCCCGCTTGGATCGGCGTACCCGACATACATGTTCATCCCCGAGGGAGACACTCCTACGTTTTTGTATCTTATCCAGAACGGCCTCGGAGTCCCAGACAAGCCTGGCTACGGATCATGGGGAGGCAGATACCTCTTGACTGACGCGAGCGACAAGGGACTGTTGTCGAAGCACTACAGCGATGCCGTCGACAGAGTGGAAGTCAACGGGACCACGTACATGTCCAACCACGCGACCATCTGGCGCTGGCGCGACGCGTTCCAGAACGACTTTGCTGCCCGCATGCAATGGACGCTTTCGCCGGACACCAAGAAGACCAACCACCATCCCGTCATCTCGATCGACGGAAACACTGGCTCCGAGCCCATCCTGGTCGAATGCGAAGGCGGCGCGTCGTTCACTTTAGACGCGAGCGCGACTTACGATCCTGACGAGGGCGACGAAATCACGTTCAAATGGTTCCATTACCGCGATCCGACGGCTACCCAATGGTGGGTCTCGGCCGAAGTCGCGGACCTTGAAATCAAGAAGCTGGACAGCGAAGGCCGCAAGGTCGAGGTCACCTTACCTCCGATCGCAAAATGCGGAGTGGAAACGATGACCCGCAAGCCGATTGCGAAGGGCCAGCTCATGCATCTGATTCTCGAGGTGACTGACAACGGAGTCAACCCGTTGACGAGTTACCGTCGGATCCTGGTGCAGTGCACCAACAAAGACCTGCAGGGCGGTGGTGTACCTCTCGAGGCTATTGGGGATACGATGGAGGCATATAATCGTGTGCAGGTCCACAGTACGATTACATCTAAAATTGTTTTATATCGCATGAATTAGTGCATACTTTATTAAAGAAAGCCAAATCTATAACTCGTCATGTTCAAACGCCTTCCGCGCCGCTTTCGGATTCCCAAACAGTGAATGCCTTACTTTAGACAGCTTGTCCAGAAACTCCATATCTACTTCAGACACTTTCGCATCTGCGATCGCAGACGCAGGCACCACACCATTCTCAGCCTGCGCCTCTTGAACCTCACGCTCCTTCCGTCGAATCTCGGCCCTCTCCTCAACTTTCTCTGCAATCCAACTTCTGAACGAGTCCTGAATAGGACAGTACGTAGGATACCGCTTCTTGATCGCTGATAACGCAGATAAAATCTTATCTCGTGCGTCCGCGCTTGCGATCGTGTTCTGCGACAGCGCGTCTTGAAACGCAACACACCAAAGTCCCATTTCCCGCTCTACCTGTCCCGCCTCAGCGCCAGCGCCGACATTCACATTCATCAAATCATTCACAAACGAATCTTCCACAAAAGTACCACATCGACCCATGTAATCCTCACCCACATCCTCGGCGAAGAAATGCCGTCGTAACGAGTCTCCGCCCTTGGCGCTCCAGAATTCTTGCCGGCCAAATCGACCGTGAATCGAAGATGCAAGGGCGAACATGATCCGCGACCGGACTGTGGCGTCTGTCTCGACATCAATCGCAGCAAGCAGATGAGTGACGACGCGGGCTGGCGCAGAGATATCAAGCGCGGGCGCGTTGTTGCGTAATGATGAACCAATCGTACGTGCTGCGAGGGCACGCACCACAGGTGAATTGTGCGTCTGTACTAGCGACAAGAAAGCAGCCAGAATTTCAGGCTCTGCAAGCTTGATTCCAAAATCAATCTCGTGCGCGCCATCTTCGACGATCTTTAATGCCGAGATCAAATTTCCATCCGGACCACCTTCGGCACTAGCCGCGTCATCTGCTGTTTGTAATTCAGAAGAAGTCGTCGCTGCCGAATCTTCCGATGATGCGGCGGGGTTTGAAGAAGCCGATAATACGTAAGCTACGTTTTCTTCAAACTCTTGATGCTCCGCAAGCGACAGATGTGGGTTGGGCTTATGTGAAATTGAAGTTTGGCCCCAGATATTTCGTTCCTGGCCGCCCTCCATCTCGTCTTCACTGGCGTGCTCGCCTTCTCCGAGCCGGTCACCTTCCTGCACGCTGGTGTCTTCAGGAACTACTACAATTGATGATGCCGATTCAGCACTATCATCCTCTCCAAGCAACTTTGCTTCCCGGACGCCCGTCTCGAAATTCATTCTCACATGCAGTCCTGAAAAGTCAGCTTTACTTTGCACTCCACGTCCAATATTCAAATGCATCGTACGTACCTCCAGGAATCTGCTGATCCGGCATGATTTCCTTCCACACTTCTTCAGCTTCAAACAACCGCGGGTAACATTCGCCTCCTTCTGGGGGACAGATCAGATCATTAACGTCGTCGTCGACGGTAGCAGCGGCAGCGGACAGTCGGACAGAACCGATCAGAAGTGCGAGTGCAGCTGAAAGGATCGTGACACGAGAGTAAAGCATGAACAAATTAAAGAAGATCTTGTAGTCTTTGCCGTGCAGTTAATGGATCAGTGGCATATATAAACAAGAGTTGTAGCTCTTTTGGACACGTGTAGGTAGAAAACAGTAGACGCGGAAACGCGTCATTGCATTTTGAACTCCCAACGCTGGGATTAAGCTTTAAAGATAGAACAAAACCCTTTTCTGCTTACACAATATTTATTGATCGATTTCCCCGGCCCAGATGCCAATCCATCTTCCAAGTTATCTGTAACCATACCAAGTCAACCTGCACTCAAGACCAACAACACTCAGCACTGCGTGAACTTATACTCTGCATTCGGACTTCTTTATTTCTGCGAAATGACTCTGGGCTTTGGTAGTTTCAGAATGTTTTATACCAGACCGCGCCTCCTCGAAGCGAGACTGAGAACGCCAACGCTTCCACTCCTAGCCGTCTATCGAGACCAAATCTCTGCACCGCAATGCAAATATCGACGCGTATACCTAAACAATCCGGCAACCAGACCTTACTATGCAACTTTTCACTCAGCTAATACTGGAGCTTCGGGACAAAATCGAACGGTTACAGCTGCGCTAGGACGGTCAGAGCTTTCTATGAAGATGATGTTTTCGCTGGTCGTGGCTCAAAGAACGAGGGATAGTGCGTGCGCGTTTGGGACGTATTTCGGAGACAATATGTCAGAGTCTTGTGATCATCTCAGATGTGCTCCAGTTAAAGCTTGAGTGCCGACAGTTGCTGGAGTCGGCAATGCGCTCATCTTCCGCATACCGCGTATTATCAATGCGTGTAAATATCTTTTACAGCGGTGGCGGTTTCGTTTTTTTTTTTCCTTTCTAAAGGGTGGCCCGTTTTTTGACGACTGCAACTATAGAATTCATGTCATGCATTGGTTGTCGCTTTACGAGGTTTCTTGATCAGCAACATTCTATTGTACAAATTATATACTTTTTTTTTTCTCCATCTTTCTAGACTCCCGTCCGTTCTAATCTCCTCCTTCCATGTTTTCGTACTTGTGAATCCATAACGTCGCGCAAATGATGACATCCAGACATCGCTGCTGCCATCATCGACTCCAATTTATCGATTTGTACTCTAGTCTCGAGTTGCATGAGCACGACTTTCCTGCTCGAGCCCATCGTCGCCATCGTCAGAAACGGCATATCGCTTTCTTCCAACCGATTAAGATCTGTTTGTTAGAACCCATTAAACCAGGTAAAAATTAGGATGAATAAAAAACGTACCTAGTAAGACTTCTTTATCGTACATCCCAGCGCTACACGCACACACGTAATCCGTCATTTGAATTCCAGCGTCCACCAGCGCCAACGACGCCGCATTCACACAAGCCTGCAACATCCCACCGTCCTGCGCAAGAACATACAGACTAATCTCGATCTGTGACCGGGGATGTAAATGTCCCAACACTGCTTCTTCGAAAATATGCTGGATAGTTAGGCACATCTCCGCGATCCTGCTGTCGTTCCCGCCTCGCTTGCGTCTATCGACCGTGCTGAACGGAGCAATAACAGCTCGCACTGTTATTGTCACATTGTTATCGTTGCTGCTACCGCCACCACCGCCGCCGCCCGTGCCTGTGCCTGCGCCGGTTGTACGCGATGGTTCTTGAGGACCGACGACGTTGCAAATGACTTTTGTGTTGCCTAGCTCCACTATAGAAGAACCGTCGCAAGACGCAGGGTGTGTGTTAATTGCACATTTAACATGCCGTACTTCATTCCACCGGCGTCCGTCTAGTAAGAATTATTAGTATATATGCAGTTTCTCGGCGCGGATCAGGGCGAAGCTGAAAAAGAGCGTACCGACTCGAAGACCCTCTGGAGAGTAGATCTCCCGGCGCCCAGACTAAAGATCTGTTAGTAACATAGTCCTAGATGGCAACAAAATCCTTAAATACTGTGCATGAACGTACCATGTTGTGTTTAACCCGGACTTCAACAGATCAAGTCGTCGGATCAAGTGAGCTAACTGCAACTCTGAAATTATTCCCAACGTATCCACTCAAGCACAACTGTAATTACACCACAACCGGCGCGCAATTTTCATTTTTATGCTGGAGCTGGCAGGGCTGGCTAGAACGTAAATAAATCGTTCATGGCTCGATGGTTTAGTGGTATAATTCTCGCTTAGGGCATTCACTCTAAGTTAATTTGCGAGAGGTCCCGGGTTCAATTCCCGGTTGAGCCCAACTTTTTGCTACTCCTTGGAATTCTTTTTTTGATTCGTTATCTAATGGCCACCATGATTCATTCAGTCCAACAAGTCACCCTGTCGAGCTCTCGGTCTTCAACGATTCGTAAAACTGCTGCAGCAAACTTCGGCGCTTCTGAATGCTGAGCTGCTCAACATGCAACGCAAATTCCATCGCAGTCTTATACCCCATCGACTCTGCTATAGAATTAAACTGTCTCACTCGAACGTCATGCGGCGGGTTGAACTTATGCGAAGAATCAGAATGGTCAAAGACCCGCGTATCCTTATCAGCATCCTCGCCGTTGCTTGTCGCGCCAACCGCGCGTGAGCTCACGCGAGCTTCGGCTTCAGAAGGACCGACAACTTGAGCATTATCATGGGTATATGTGACTCCTGCCTCGTTCAGAATCGCAGTAATCGGATCAGGTTTCGAGCGTTTCGACTGTTGTCGCGATTGCTTAGTCGTGATTAGTCGCCGGAGGTTTTGCTCGATTGTCTCGTCATCAGAGTCGACTTCTGCGCCCGACGCAGTCGCATCGACGTCATCTTTCGGATCAAAATAGTCTTCAGCGTCGGCGTTGCTGTCATCAGGCGATACGTTCATTTCCGCGATATTGAATCCAGTTTCGGCCGACATTGCCTCGGCGACGTTCGTTCGGTTGACAATGTTTTTCAACAGCATATTATCGCCGCCACCATACGCAAACAAATTTTCTAATCCAAAGATCTCTCCTTTCTTCTCCTGTTCGCCCATGACGCCATCAAAATAACGGCGCTCAGGAACGGCTGTATATGCGATATTGGCTTGCTGCTGTTTATAAATCTGTCGCGCGTACACAATCTCTTCGATAGTCGAGACTGCCACAAGTCGGTATACGTGCACGTCGCGTTTCTGGCCAATTCTAAAAGCACGATCCATAGCTTGCAAATCGTGTGTTGGGTTCCAGTTGAGATCGAATAAAACAACGCGATTGGCAGATACGAGATTAAGACCAACGCCGCCAGCTTTCGTGGAAAGTAGAAAGACAAACTGATCTTCTTCATCGTTGAATTTGTCAATTTGGCGCTGTCCTGTAGAGCCAGTCAGCAATGTACCGGTTAAAAAAAACTAGGGAAAGACGTACGCTCCTCATACTTCATGGAGCCATCAAGCCGACAAAACGAATAGCTTGCACTAGAAGTCATAAGACTATCCAACATTGTAAGCATACGGGTGGAATAACTGAAAATCAAGACCTTATCGCCCATCCTCTTCCAATATGCCAGCAACCCTTGCAGAACCTTCCATTTCCCGCACAATTCTGGATCGGCGTAATTAAGGATCGGAACACGCGAGACATATTTCTCCCACGAGTCTGGCAGGCACACTTTTAAGATCTCCTTTGCGCGGTCACGTTGATAAGGAGGATCATCGTTACGGGGAAAACACATTGCCATATGATCTGTAATTTTCAGACCGACAGAGATTTTGACAAGCGAATGTTCAGGACGACAGTGCGGGCAGGATTTGTCTGGATGCTGCGGATCAGCACAAGCGCATGGACGGTCAAGATTCTGGACTATCTGTGCATCTTCGGGAGAGAAGTAGTTGGCGTAAGCTTCTCTCTGTATAGGCGAGAGGTTGCAAAATACCACGAGATCCCGCTTGGTAGGTAGTTGATCGGCAATAAGCTGTTTTGTGCGTCGAAGGAAAAATCGCGGAAGCAGATTTTTCACCAGCATGCGAGCAAAATTACGACCTAGCGCAAGCTCCTTCATTGTTGCCTTGTGCGACTGTCCAACTTTCAGCGGACGAGCGATAGTCTTCGTCCACGCAGCTCGAGTTCCAACAGCGCCGGGATTCGCCCAGTTCAGCAAGGTCCACAGGTCTTCGTAGGTATTTTGAATAGCTGTACCGGTAAGTCCGATCCGGCAGAGACTATTGACGCACATGAGTGCCCGCGAGACAGCAGAAGTAGCGGTCTTGATGCTGTGACATTCGTCCACGATGACGGCATCCCAGGGAACTAAATTGATTTCGCTCTCATGACGGGTATATGTATGCAGTGTTGTAATCATAATCTCTAATCGACCATTGCTTGCTGCTTCAAGCGCATCTCTTTGCCGAGCTCCAATGTACTCTCCCACAATCCACCACCCCCAAGAATTCAACTCGCGTTTCCAGTTCTGGACAAGCGTCCCCGGACACACAAGAAGTATGCACGGATACTTTCGTCCTGCGTCCCGCATTGCACGCATCCGCAGTCGATCTCGCGAATCACCAGTCTTGCCAAACGCGGCGGTCAAAAATGCAATCACCTGAACAGTCTTGCCGAGGCCCATATCGTCGCCAAGAATAAACCCCTGCTGACGCACGAAACGGTCGTGCAAAGCAGACGCACCTTCAATTTGATACGGCCGCAGCCATTGAGCTATTGGTGCAGGAATAATGCCCCCGGACGGTAGTTGCACGTCGCGAAAGGGCATTGGCGCACGCGAAGTAAACGCCGGCCGAAGGTCCATTGCAGAAGTGGCAGGACCATCGAATCTGACCAGATCAGTGTAATCTGGAGGTACTAAAAACGGCTCCTCTCCCGCTTCCACCGCTGAATCAAACTGACGACGACGGGTCTGCACGTGGGTCGGTGGTAGATGAGATGGCGTTCCCGACGCGTCTGAAGTGCGCGCACGTTTTGTGGGACGAGCATCAGAAACGCGTGAAGACTTGCTCCGGGGTTTGGTACGGACCGCAGTCGCGTCGGGCAAGCCTTCAGACTCGTCTGAGCTCCATTGTAGACGCGTTCCAGATTCCATTGCTAATTTGCTTTGTGTTGCTGCAGTGATCCATAATCCTGATGATCTACGAATTTGTGAAAGTGCATGTCATGAGGGTTAGGTTTGGAAATGAACGCGCTCAACTCAATGGAGGACGCGTTTAAGATGCATGTAGCGACAACTTCCGATTTGAGAATCGATGTCAAAGATTTACAGTTGTATCTGAGTTCATTAGATCATCTCACATCATAATTCATATTGTCGTCTGTCAACGGAGCACGCGTCAACTCCTCCCCTCTTTCGTATGTACTTCAGACTCTTGATCATCCCCTGACGCGTCCTTCTTACGCGTCCCGCGATACTTTCTCTGCCCAGGAGGCTGCGCGACTCCAGGCTTCTGCCGCGCTTGACACGGTCCCGGAGGCGGCCCAGACGGAGGCTCAAGATCTACCTCTCCGACATACCAGTATCGCTTGCTATTATGAAAGAAGCCCTGCCAATGTCTCACGTCGTTCAACGCTTTTGCCTCGTCGACGCCTCGCAAGTCGTGCGTTAGATCCGAAGTAAAACAACCAGTGACAAACGCTCGCGTCGCATCGCGCCCGGCAAAGATGTTGTATGGACCGCCGGGGCCGTAGGTCATCCTGTTCTCGGAGACATCGTAGACGGATCCGTTGATTGCGAGGTAGATTGGAAGTGCTCGATCGCGACCGGAGTAGAGCGCGAGATCTGAAGGTGTAAATGTGCGCGGGTATGTAAATGTGAAAAGAGAGGATGCAAAAATTGGAGATGTTGCTGGAAGGACGTGAGAGAGTCCGGTGTGCAGTGCGCGGGGGATGCCTGCAGCGGTCGCGCCGCGGAGGGCCAGGAATCGCAGGTACGCGGGTCTGAACAGGCGCGAATCGTAGTTCCAGGTAAATGTGCCAGTAATATAATACGAGAGAGCGGTCACGATCAAAACTACTGTGAGAATGCTCCGAATCAGCTCGAGGAACGAGAAACTCGCGTCCTCTGACGCGTCCAGGACCGCCGCGGCTTGCGCTGCCGCTTCTTTTGCTGCTTCTGCGGCCGCTTCGCGCTGACGATCGGCGTCTGCGTCCCGTGGCGGACGAGCAAGCGGGATCGCGTCCGCTGCGGTGGTCCGTTTCCGGTATCGCGTCGACATTCCTGAGTATAAGTCGCGACGTCGAAAATTCGAGGTTTGCGAAGCTGCTGAGCCATGTATATTTTTAGCTTTAGATATCACGTGAATAATTTAAACAGCCCCAACCCTGAGAACGCGATCAAAACAAGAACGCGAACCGACTCAATCCCTATTTCTTGTCCCTGTACAACTGCGTTTGCGACTCCGTTTGCGACTATCAATTGCCCCTTGATGAAGGCCGAACAACTAACAAATTGATGAATGATGGGAACTTGGGAAGTTCACACCACTAATATAATTATACTTGAAGAACTCCATGAAACATATACCAACACATGCCAATTTCGTAAAGAAACAAACCCGCCAATATAACAAACCAGCACTCAACAAACATCTTCAGCAAACTGTTACACCTTATATATGACTAACCAGTAACCAGAACTCCAAACAGATCTGAATTCTGAAACCATTCAGTCGTGAACCAAGAAACAATTCTCTTCAACCAGCACATGTGTCAGAGACGAAGGAATGCCAGACACCACATAATTCTAGGGCTTGTGGTTTTCTGTCATGCTACCCCTTCACTGCCGGCGCAGTGCTTCGTCTATTTCTGACGTATAAATCAGCACCTTGTCCGCGGGAACTCCTCTTGACTCGAAATCGTCTCTAACTCGACCGTCACTAAATAGTTTTCCCATTTGCTCATCCGGGATTGACTGTTCGATCTTGACTACGCCACCCGTAAAGCCTGCACCTCTCTCGCTAAATACTATGGTGTCCTCAAGGCGTAAAAAGTCTGGATAAACTCCGCCTTCTTGTTGGAGACTTGCAGTAAGCCTCTCATTCAGCTGAGCCCAGGCGGAATCTGACATATCGTCACAAGCAAGAATAGCTTGTAGCTCTGACCGCTTTAGCTCACCTGTCGTCCCGCACGCTGCCATAGATAGGGCAAGTAGCAGCAATAAAAACAGAACGCTTCTCATTGAAGATTGTCAGTTCCTCCGTAATAAGTCACAGGGCGCAAACTTGGTAAGTACAGATCAAGTTACGCCTGAGCTGCCAGGCCGGCTTATCGCAGCGCTGCGACTCAAACTCAATCGCAAACCTGGGGACAGCCGTCGGACAAACACGTGACCAGGCACGTGACCTTCACGTGCACCTACGTCAGCCGATCCAGAAACTCCACTCCGGCTTGGCCGGCCGAGCACCCTCGCCATATTCCTCCACGCACCTGCAAGTCTCCGTCCCATCCGCCCGACCATGCCGCTGCATGGCCGCGATTGACACGCCCTGGTTGATGACGATGCCGAACGCCGCGACCGTACCCGCGACCGCGTCCGGGTCCGCCGCGCCAGCAAACTCCAGCACAGCAGCAGGCGCCGGAACCGCGCTCTCCGCGACACCGACGTACGCGACCTTTGTTGCGCCGGACGCCGCGACTTTCAGACAGACGTCGCCATTGCTGGCGCAGACGCCGCCGACGGTTGCGCGAGCGCTGTCGTTGGCGTACCCGTACTTGGTTGTGCTGGATAGGGCTGTTGCGCTGCTGACGTGGACGTCGGGAGACGCGTGGGCTTCGTTTTTGGTCGTTGCCGGATGGAGTGCGGTTGTGCTGCATGGCGACACGCTGGTGCGGTATGGCGGACATTTAATAGCGGTGGGAAGCGTTACTGCATATGTTGTCTCGCGGGGGTCGTTTAAAAAGGGTGCGTGTTGCTGGTGTTTTTGTTGGTAGTGTTGTTAGACACAGGGACTGACTCGTACAGAACAATCAGAGCACGCGACGCTCGACGCGATCGTGCACACGCTCACAACACTCACGACGCGTCTCGACATGCTCTTCTCGCCCGTCACAGCGCTCGCGCTGACCACAAACGACATCACGCGACTTCTCTTCACAACTCTGTTCCTCTCACCAATCTACCTCGTGCTCACGCTCTACCTCGTCACCCCGCGCATCATACTTCTTCTTACCGGCATCTTCGTGCTCACATACCACTCTCTCCCCGCACGAGTCACGCGCACGATTCTTTGGCGCTCGAGGTTTGCGAGATTACTCACCTTCTACCTCACCGGTCTCGACTTTTCGCGACGGAAACAGCCGCGTCCGACTGCGACCGCGGGTCAGGGGACATCCGGCGAGGACATTGCGAGCACGACACAGAGTTACTCGACCTCGCTTGCCCAGGATGTAGTCGGCACATTACGTACGCGGACTACACTGGAAGATTTGTCGACGCCGCAAGGGCCGGTCAGGTTTACGTACGTTGTGCATGAGAATCAGCGGAAATGGCTTGGGATCGGGTGGACTTCCAATTTACTTGCTTACGAGCGCACCGCGTGGACGGACGAGTTCTTGAATGAGTGCCCCGAGCCGCAGGAGTTTACGCTGCCGGATGCGGAAGGAACGGGGATGCGGTGGAAATGGGTTGATGCGGGGTGGAAGATCGACTCGGATAATGGAGACGAGGAAGGATGGTTGTACTACGACAATACGTGGAAGAATGCGTCGAACGAGGACGCGTTTGGAAAGTATACGCGAAGACGACGGTGGATGCGGAATGCGGAGTTGGTGGAGGACGATGAGCTGTTGGCGACCGAGACTGAGATTCTCGGGCATGCGCCTGTGGAGGGGGACGTGGAGGATTACAAGCCCGAGATGGAGGGTTCGGAAACGTCGATGGGCGCAGATGCGCCTAAGAGCGACGACGAAACCAACCACAACAATAACGCAAGCGACGGGTCAGTAAAGTCCGCAAAGTCAGAACAGGCGACGCCGCGAGAGAGTTTAGAGGAGAGCCCGAGCAAGAATGGTCTGCGACAGGTGTCGGAGTCGTGGAATGAGCTGAAGCGGAGAACGCTGATGCGGCATGCGAAGGCGGATAGTACTGTTAGTACGTCGTCGGTAGATATAGTGGAGTAGCGTTGTGCTGTATTGTATTTGAGTGAGGGTCATGCAGCCTATTCTCGGTTTTGCAGTCTCGCGCTGGAAAGGGTGAACGACTGTCAGACTGAACACGTCGCCGAGTACTAGCTAGTTAGTATTGCTACATAATTATCTTTTAATGCCTGAATGTTTTGTGCAGAAATGGTGTTTCTAGCAAGAAATGCGATGAAATATGCGACTGCAAATGCGTAAATAAATCTCGTGCGGCGCGTCCACACCGAAATTCAAAATTCAACCTCGACCACGCCACGGGTCACCCTGAATTGTAATCATCCAGTTCACCATATCGATCCTTCCCGCAACCGCCAGATCAGCTTTCTATAAATCAATAAAAGCAGTCGCGACTGCAGCCGGATACTCTCATACCTGGACGACGACGACTTTGGCAGAAAATACAGCACGCACACATGGCCAAGCTGATGGTTCGACGGCCGGCGCTCGTTCTCGCGGCAGCACTCGCGGTGCTCGTGATTATTACGCTCGCCATGTCTGGTGGCGGCCGCTCAAGCAGCTCGCTGCTTCCGTCTGGCAAGAGCGCTGCGCACGCGCTGCGGCCGGTGATTCAGAAGCCGGGAAGCAGCGGGTCCAGCGGGACGTCGGTTCACGATATCGCGAACGCGGCGGACTACGACCCGCTGCAGGGCCCCGTGCCGGTCGCGGCGCAGAAGCTGTCGCAAGGCGGACCGATCATGCCGCATCTCGGCAACGAGACGATCAAGGCCGAGCTGGGCCGCGCGAGCTGGAAGCTGCTGCACACGATCCTGGCGCGGTATCCCGAGAAGCCGACGTCGGAGGAGCGCGAGGCGCTGTCGTCGTACATTTACCTGTTTTCGCGCGTGTATCCCTGCGGCGAGTGCGCTGCGCATTTCCAGAAGCTGCTGAAGCAGTTCCCGCCGCAGACGTCGAGTCGCATCGCGGCGTCGCAGTGGGGATGCCATGTCCACAACCAGGTCAACCAGCGGCTGGGCAAGGAGATTTTCGACTGCAACGCGATCGCAGAGCGGTATCAGTGCGGCTGCGAGGACGCGGAGGCGCCGGACGCGGGCGACGAGGCCGCGGCGGAGGGGCAGGGTGCTGCGTCGGCGGTGAAGAGCGAGGGCGGCGCGTCGCCGGACGAGGGCGTGCGGGCGCAGAACCGCCGGACGGCCGCGGGGCTGGCGGAGGACTTTGTGAACGTCGAGGAGCACCTGCGGGGGATCCACATTGAGAGCAAGGAGCGCGAGTCGCAGGGCTAGTGTACATATAAGATCTGGGTTTGGCTGGCTGGTTGTTTGTGTTTGTTTGTTTGTGTATGTTTGTGATTGTGTACGTCGATAGCCGGCTGCAATATGGGTGCTGCACCGTATCGTTCACGGCACGCGCGTTGCCGGGGCAACCGCGGCGCTGCACTAGACTGCTAGTGCGCCAGCGTAAACACGAGCCGGCCGCACGTCGTCGCGCGCGGAACGGGCCCGGGGGCGCTGCCCGACCCTGTAAAGAGCGCGGCCGGGGCAGGATGGGCTCGGGGCCGGCGGCGGGCAGCGCGCCGCACGCGCCGGGGCGGGTCACGTGCGGGCCAAAGCCAAAAACCGAAACTCGAGACCGGCGCCGGGCGCGCGCTGCCGGCCCCGCCTCGCCTCGCCTCGTCGCCAGCTGCTGCGCTGCTCCTCTTCTTCTCCTTCCTCTCCTCACGACCCACGACCTACAACGCAACCACCAACCACGCAACACTCAACCACTCAAACCCACACCCCACGCGCGTCGCGCCTCTCCGGCAATGGTGTGTACTGCCTCCTCTCCCCTGCTCTCCTCTCCCTGTCCTGCTCCTTCTCCCCTACTAACACCTCCGCCAGGTCCTCTTCAAGCGCAAGGTCGTCCACCCGATGCCCTCGCCTGACGTCTCCGACGCGAACCCGGCCCAGGACGTGTGGTACATCCGGCAGACCGGCGAGTTCTTTCTCGAGTACGACGACTACCTCAAGCGCATGGACTTCTACAACCAAGTACGCTCTCCTCTCCTCTCTCACACCCCGTCTCATCTTTCTTTCTTCCGACTAACCTCCCTCAGCGCCGCTTTGTCTGCGAGATCTCCGGCCACTCGAACCTCTCCTTCTGGGAGGCCCGCGAAAGCGAAACCCACGAAGCCCGCGAGGTCGACCAGATCTTCCCCGAGTCTCTCAAGGAACCCGTCCTGCGCCGCCTGCAGTTCTCCACCACCTCCCGTCTCGACCATCTCGTCGACGAGGTCTACGACTTCTTCAAAGCAGACTTCTACCCCGGCGAATACGCCTTCGCGCTCATCGGCAACGACAAGCTCGAGGTCGTCATCCGCGAAAAGGCACAGTTCAACGCGATCCAGTACCCGAACGGCGAGGTGCGGCCCGCCTACGCCAAGTACCGCATCGAGATGATCGGCCACGGCCGCGAGGGCCAGGAAGACGTCGCGGACGGCTCCCAGCTGACGCGCGACCGGAAACGGTTCTCCAAAAGCATGCTGCGCACGTTCATGAAGAACGCGCTCTCGCGCGAGCCCTGGTCCGGCGCGCCGTGGCTCGTCAAGCCGAAGTACGCCCAGAAATACAGAATCGACACAAACATCCCACTGCACCTGCAACGCAACAACGGCATGTCTGATGCCGAGATCGCGGCCGAGCAGGCAAAGAAACTCAAGGAGAAACGCAGACTGCAGCACCAGGCCGAGCGCGCAAAAATCTCGAAAGCCCGCGAAGACCAGCGTGATCTGCTTCGGCGCGAGAAAGAAGAGGAGCTGCAAGAACGGGTACGCAAGGACATCGCGCGCGCCAACCGGCCGCCCTCGACCGAGGACCTCGACCTGATCCCTATGGTTGATCCGCCCGCGCAGCGGCCAAAGCTGAAAATCGAAACCGCGTTCCCGAGCGAATATACGGGCCTGTTGCTCGAGACCTGGTCGTTTTTCAACGTGTTTCACGAGTGTCTCGTGCTAGACACGTTCACATTTGACGAGTACATCGGCTGTTTGCTATACGCGTCCGAGCAGCCGTGCGAGCTGTTCGTCGAGCTGCACTGCTCGCTGTTGAAGCTCATCATCGACAAGGACAGCACTGATCTGCAAATCGACTTTCCCATCGCATTTGACGAACCCAAGGCAGCAGCAACAGCGGCAGCAGAAATTAAGAACGAGTCTGTGGAGGTTAACAACCCCGACGACTCAACAAAAGCCGAAGCCGGCGAAGAATCCGACAAAGAGCCAGAGCCGGCAAACAGGCTAAAAGAGATGACGCGCTGGCGCGACGGCGGATGGCGCGAGCGGCTTCAGCGCCGGCTGTTTGTCGGCGGCGGCATGGAACTTGTCATTCTGAACATTCTCAACGAGGTCTCGTACGTGCCCCGGTGGCGCGAGTTCTGCACCGAGATAACAGACACGGTAGCACCGCTCGACCAGCCGGCTACGCTTGAGACCGCGCGATCACAGTACCAGCGCCTGAGCAGCGTGCAGAAGCTGCGCGTGTTGGCGATTTTGATTGAGGTTATCAGTGATTCGGTTGTGGTTCGTGAACGGATCGAGTTCTGCATGGAGGAGAGCACACGGATTCGACGAGAACGACTCGAAACGCATAAAGAGCATAAATCACTTTTGGAGCAGATTCGCGGGTTGGAAGAGGAACGGACGGAACTGTTCCCTCCTGTGGACGACGCTGCAACGGTTGACGAAGACGACGCGGAGGAAGAACAAGAAGAGGAAGAAGACATCAAATTGAAGCTGCGAGGACAAACGCGTGAGGAACAAGAAGCAAAACTAATCAAATCAAATCCGCAGTATCGAAAAGTCGTCCAATCTCTCGAGACTGCAAACAAGAGCGTGCAGCGCTGCCTGGCTGCGCTCAAGACTGCGGAAGTCGAGCTTCGTGTGCTAGACTGTCAGCGCGTCCGGCCGCTTGGCCGGGACCGGTTTTATAATCGATATTACTGGTTTGAAGGGAACGGGCTGCCGACTGATTTGGGAACACACGGGTATTTGATGGGACGGCTGTGGGTTCAAGGTCCGTCGGAGGAGGATCTTGAGGTTTTTATCAAAGGCATTGGAACGGCTGTGTACGGCGAGCTTGCGTTCAGCGAACGGAAGGATATGGAGGTCGACGATCGTGCGTCACAGCTCAACGGACCAGATGACTGGGGATACTACGACGACCCGGCCGATCTTCGTGAACTTCATTTTTGGCTAGGAACAAAAGGCACACGCGAGCCTCGTCTTCGGAAGGACATGGACGCGCGAAGAACACGAATTGAAGCTCCGATCGCGACTCGACGTGAATATCTGGGCCTGTCATCACCATCGACCGAAGACAAATCTTCGTCACAGACCTCGCCACAGCCTGAATCCCCCGCACGCGAGGCCGCCACCGCCTCGGACGCAGGTGATGACGATGAAGAACCACTTCGTCGGTCGAGCAGACAACGCCGGAAACAAGTCGAGCAAGCCGAGGCCACGCACGTCGCTCGAGATTTGCGGTTCTTATCTTGGCGAAACCGGGCTGCGATCGAGGTTTTCGGGAAATCGCATTACGACGCAGGGTATAAAAAGACTGGCGACTTACTCGCGCAACGAGGTACCGCGTTCGCGACACCTGCGTCCGCGGCTGTATCGGTCGCTGTGTCTGCGTTCGGAAGCGCAGTGCAGTCGCCTCAACCGTCCTCTGCCTCCTCCGTTCCCGTGTCCGAGTCCGAGTCTCCGGAACCTGAACCGCCCCGGCCGGCTCTTACAGCACAGACACGGGTGCCATTGAATCTCAAACGGAGCTCATCAGCAGCACAGTTACCAGACTCGTCGTCCTCGCGCGCGGCAAAGAAAGTAATCACCATTCCCGAGCCTGAAAAACGGGTTACCCGCAGATCAGCGGCGTCAGCCGAGATTGCGGCCGCGGCAGCCTCTGCGGGCACAATCACTGTGTCGGCATCAGCTCCAGAGAAGCAGATTGCTGTTGCTCCGGATACGAATGGTGGGGGAGTAGGAGAACGGCGCGCGACGCGGAGGTCGGCGGCGATGGCGGCCGCGGAAGCGAGGTGATTTGATTTGCTCACTTTCGCCTGGAGTTGGATAAATTTGTATATTTGGGTGTGAGAGTAGTGATGAACGGTGTATGATGAGTGTAACGTGTAACTATAGTATAATCGGTATAATACGCATTTTTCCTTGTGTTCTGCTTTTGTTGTGAGATGGGATTGTGGGCTATCTAGTCTTTGAAGTCTATATAACTCTTTCTGCATGGTGAATAAGGTCGTGATATATATACGAGATATATATATATATCACGACATGAACTTGCCTTTTGTTATAAATAATATACAAAAAATGAAAAGACTCGTGAACAAAAGAAAAAAAACACCAGGATTCCTGTATACCCATACGCTCTTTCGAAACTTTAGTTCTTGTTCGTCGCCAGCTGGCTCCCAGACAACTTCAAATAATAAATATAATAATCATAAAAATGTACAAACTGTGCCCCACTCCATTGCTCTTTTGTGTCACGACACTCACGACTTAGGTGGCTAAGGTAGTGATGGAGTTCAAGGAGTAGGACCCGTCTTTTCCGATCCATCCGAACTATCCCGAACTATCGGCACAAGCGGCGGTAACCGTCTTTGCGCGGCATGTGAGCGCGGCCTCGAGTCCCACCTTATCGGCAGCCATTTATACACGCGCCCGAGCACGACGACTTCCCGTTCATCATAAAGCTCTATAAACTGCTGATCCAGCGGCCGGACTTTCGGATGCGCGAACCGGCGGTATTCGTCGAATATCATTGTCAGACTCCAATCTTGTAGTTTCCGGATACAGCCCACGAGACAGCCGGTTCGGTGTTTGCCGCGGTTGCAGTGGATCAGGAGTGGGTGGTTTGCTGGGTTGATTGCGATTTTGAGAGCGGTTGAAATTGTGTCGTCAGAGACGTTGACGAACGGCTCTTTGTTGCCGGACATTCCGACTTGGAAGAATTGAATGTTGTTTTCTTTCATAAACTTCATGTTCTCGTCCGGATATGGGTCTGGCACGAGCACCCTATCTTCGTTAGCACACTCTTCTTGTTCCACCACGCACTTAATAGGCAAAAAAGGAAGAACTCACAGAATACTCTTGAAATGACACGACTTTAGATACTCAAAATTCTCAGCATGCGGGAACGAACTTCGATAAATCCCCGGCACCACGAGCGCGAAATTCTCAGGCACAGCCAGCCCGGCGCTCTCCATCATCATCTCCTTCTCCCCCTCCCCACCTACTGCCACTTCCACTGGTACTTCCTTCGTCTTTGGCTTCATCTTCGTCTTCATATCCGCCGCCGCCGCATCCACCAACTTCTCAGTCATCGACCCCTCGACGACTTGTTCTGGCATATCTCCTGCAGCTGAAATACAAGAACGCTTGCTACTGCTGCTGCTATATGTACCGCGCGGGAAGCGGGACCGTGGGTCGAAGTCACAGTCAAACGACGCACATTGGGAATAGCTGGCGGCGGAAAAGGGTTTCTGTCGGATGGAAGTAGGCGATTGTATGGATAGACGAAGTGGCCTGAGGCAGGTCCGGACTCGAGACTCGTCGCTGGACGCGGCGAGCTGGACGTGGTGGGCTGCTGAGCTGCTGAGCTGGCTTGTCGACGCGGGAGGAAGGAGTGAAATTCAATTTACGGCTCGGTGAGCTCATCTGTTCAATTAACGTTCGCCAGATGTGATGCACTTATGCTGCGTTTCAGAGCCGGCCTGGACGGAAGACCCAGGATAGCATTTCTGGTGCCAATTGTAGCTGAACTGCTATTCTGGGCTAATCCAGACGATTCGGTGTCAACTCGAGGAAGAGCCAGGAGAGAACAGATGTGATGACCCAGACAAAAACTATTATACCCACTAACTATGACTAGTTAAAACTAAAAAAACCCATATCTAATGCAGACCCGCTAGTGCTACAACTCGCGACTTCTCTGTCCCTCGGAGGCAGCCGTGTCGTCGTCGTCCTCATCGTCGTCCTCGTCATCATCATCAACCACCCGCCCGGCCTCAGCATCATACACCAGCCGTCTCTCAATCTCATCCGACGTAACAACAGGGCTCTCGACCACGAGCTCATCAAGCTCGTTATCCTCCCTATCATCATCTTCCGATGATCCAGCAGCAACCGTAGTTCCCCCGCCAGCACCAGATTCAAGCCGAATCAAGGTATCCCGCTTCGCGAACCCAACAGTCCGATATCCACCGCGCGAAGCCTGCCGCCGCTGGAACAGCACAAACGCGCCAAACCCAACCGCAGCAAGCGAGACAATCACTAACGCAAGCTCGCCCGCGCGGAAATACGCCAAGCGCGTCGCCTCCTTGACTTTTTTGGCCTCGTCATCATCTTCGTCGCCGTCTGAAGAATCGGGCGGAAGCGTGGTAGAGTTCCCGCCGACTGTACTCCGTGGTGTTTCTCCCGTGTACGAATAATCGAGATCAATGAATCGGTGTAACATGTCCCGAGCTGGTAACGCTTGGTCGATAGGAACCATATGCGACGCGTTGTACACCAGCACGTATGTTAAATTCCGCGCTTGCTGGTACACACCCGCTGCAACCCCATCAACAATCCACTGTTCCCTCGGCGCCCACGCGCCACCAGGTGCTTCTTCAAATCCAGTAGCCCCATTCCAACTCATCTGCCCAATCAAATCCTCGTTGCCGAGATGATTGCAAATCAAGTCCTGGTCACCGTTGAACATAAGAACCGGGATTTGCTCGAGAATGCCAGGCAGCATGTCGACTGTCGGTTTCGACTTTTGCGCTTTGAACGCACGCGAAACAGCACCTGAACATTCACTCCATCCGGATTTCTTGCCCTCAGAGATATGCAGCGCGGTCGTAACCTCTTCCGAACGCAAGTACGGAGTCACAAACGTAAGATCATCAGGCCACGACGCACCACAGGCAGGGAACGTGTCGAATTTCCGCACATCGTACATATTCCTGCACGTCTTTCCGTCCTTTTGTGATTTATCCTGCGACACCTCGAGGATCGTGTCGAGCACGTCTTCGCAAATGTCGACCGTGATATGTGGTCCCTTGTTCAACTCCTCGATGCATTTTTGAAGCTTCAAATCAACCTTCTTGGCACCCTCTGTGCCGTCTGTGATGAGTCCCATTTGTCGCGCGTAGGTAGAGTACGCCAGATATTGCCGGACGGGATCGATCCAGCCGTTGCCGAGCATGATACCCTTGAGTGGGTACATTGTTCCCTCTGATGAGTTGCGCGACAGAATCGCGTCGGCAATGTAAGGAATGTATGTTCCTGCGTAAGATTCGCCTGCAATGTACAAATCATCTGACGCATATTGTGGGAAGATTGCGAAAAACTTGTCCATAAAGACAAGGAAATCAGCCGCCATCTCGTCCAATTCATGCAGATAGCTGTCTGTATCTGCAAACGAAAAGCCCGTGCCGACCGGGTTGTCGACAAATAACACGTTTGAATACTGATTCCACCGCCCAGGATTCTCAGCCAACACGCCGCCCTCGTGGACCCGAAACGGACCGATTTCCATCAACGCGCCGTCCATGGACGAACACCCCGGTCCACCGTTGAGCCATATCAGGGTCCGTGGCTTCTCCGCGACATGCTCGTTTTCAAAGAGCCAGAAAAACAGGTTCGCGTGATGTTCTGGCCGGATCTCGATGTGACCCGCGTACATTTTGGGGAGAGAGAGGCCAGAGGAGCCCGGGAGGGTGGGGACAAAGTAGTCCGCGGCGGCTTCGGCAGTGACGAGATCAAGGGCGGTGAGGCCCGCGAGCAGCAGCGGGCGCCATGGCACGCGCATGCTGGATTGCGTAGGCGCGAAGGAGTGAGAAAAATAATTAATGAAGGATATGCAAAACGCTGCGAGGCCCGAATGGAGTGATAGAAGCCGGAAAGATGTCGAGAAGTGGATGCTGGACGCGAAGCAGAACGCGTGAGGGCAGGAGTTCTCGAGTTAAGCGGCGGCGGCGCAGCACTGCGGCGCGGCACGTGACGTGATTAAAAAGATTTAAATTTAATTTACTGACAATACAGCTCCACTTCTACTCCACTTCTACCTCTGCCGACCCACCTGGACGGCCTGGATGGTAAACACGACACACAAACAAGTCAAGCAGCGATGAGTATGCGCGTCGACCCGCGCTCGGGACTTGCGACGCCGCCAGAATCACCGAAAGTGCTGTTCAAGACGCCCAGACCGATTCTTCCTTTGCTCTATTCACGCCGCCCTGTTTGCGATGGGACAGGGCAGGATACCCTAGCGACTGCTGCTGCTGCTGCGTCGTCGTCAGAGGCCGATACCCAGGCTGCGTTGGTGGCTAGCTCGACGAGTTTTACGAGTTTTACAAGTGCGTCGTCGTAAAGAGACATCGAGTCTGTACAGAGACGGGCGTCGGTTCGTTTGAGGCGTGTTCAAGAACTGTTTATAGAGCAGGGATAAGGATGTTTGACAAGGTTCTGCCGACTCGCGAGAGCTACATCTCACTATGATTACTCGACTATATTGCTGGATGAATGGATTGCATCGGAGGGAGCGGTGAAGTATGCATTAGAACCTCAGTATTACGCATCAACCAGGCGTTGTGTTCGTACATATTACTTGTGTATATCATATTCTTAAATCAAAATTACTCCGCTACACCTTCGTCCTGTCCGAGTCCGGAAAGAAAAACTCGCGGCCGTAGGCAGCCGCTGAGCCAGTAGCGGCCAACCCCAGCAACGCCGGCCACGGCTTGAGCTGTCGCAGCGCGCTCCGTCCGTTCGCCATCAAGTAAAGCGTGCTCCATGCTGTTGTTTTTTTAGTCACAAAATGATGAAAAGAATAAAAGTAAAATAGAGTCCTTACCAGACACGAAACCGGCGCCGTTCAGCACGTCGTTGTCGTAGATCATGTAGCCTGTCTGTTTAGTTTCGTTCGTGTAAGGAGGCGGGGAAGAGGGAACACACCTCCGAAGCCGATCAAGGCGCCAAATCCGGCGCAACTTAGTGGACGCGGAGTGTACAGCTGTGTTCTCGCAGCTCTCGGAGCCGTGGCAAGCACTGTTTTGTTTCTCAAATCAGCTTCAAACCAACCACTAAATGCAAGCCAGACAACTCACGCGCGGCAGAGAGACCCCAGGCCGGGTACGGCGTGACCGCGAAGCGCGACACGGTTTCCGAGAAAGTCGAGGGTACTTCCTGCGCAATTTCGGCAACGTCTTCGGGGCTTGCCATGGCGAGTTCTGTGTTCCTAGATACGTAGAATGTAGTGGGAAGGTGAATGAATAGCAGCGAACAGCGGTTCTTGGGATCTGAGGAGGCGCAAGTCGATGCGGAGTGACGTCGCGTCGATCAGCGCCGCACGCCGCAATCGGCAATTTTAGATAGACCAGAGGCCCGGATAGGAAATAGCCAGAGCGACCTCGAACTGCTACGAACCGCCTCAAGCGGACATATTGAGGAAAGCGTGGATATATGTACATAGAATTACACAGTTACACAATACACAACACAACAACAATACACCCTGCGCCTAAGAATACAACTCCCCCGTGCGACTGCGATCCGAAGCCTCCCTCTTCGCGCGCGCGCTCTGCTCGTCGCGCGCTTCGCGCTCTTCTCGTAACCGGTCGTCCTCGTCCTGTAGAAAGCCCTCGATATCCGGCGGCGGGATGTGCATCTGCACGCTCGGCGCGCCCTGCAAGTATCTCAGCTGCTCGAGCACGCGCACGCGGACGTTGTCGAGATACTTTTTTGTGTTGCGGTTGTCGACTTTGCCCGCCAGGTTCGGGTGCAGACTGTAGTGCGGCCCAAAGTAGTTCAGAAACGGCATGTTTTCCGGTAGTTGTGAGTCCAGTTCAACATTGAGAAGGACTGAGGTCTCGTATGCCCACGCGCGCGACACGTTGCGCGGAGTGTAGCCGCCACCGCCGACGACGAGCATGGGCAGGCCGAACGACTTGACGAAGCGCACGCAGTCGCCGTGGGCGCGGATATTCAGGTTGAAGCAGCCGAGGCGGTCGCAGCCGAGCGAGTCGGCGCCGCATTGCAGGACGACCGCAGAAGGTTTGTATGTATCGATGACGGGGGAGACTATGGACTGGAAGAGCTGGATGTAGGAAAAGTCGTCGATGCCGTCGCGCAGCGGCACGTTCAGCGAATGGTGCGTACCCAGGCCGGTGCCAATTTCTTCAAAATTACCGGTGCCCGGGAAGAACTCGCCGTTGTATTTGTGGAACGAGAGCGTCATGACGCGGTCGGTGGAGTAGAAGGCTTCCTGGACGCCGTCGCCGTGGTGTAGGTCGATGTCGATGTAGAGCACGCGCGGGTGGTACCGCAGCAAGTTGAGGATTCCGAGGACGATGTCGTTGACGTAACAAAAGCCCGAGGCCTCGAATTTTTTGGCGTGGTGAAGTCCGCCGGACCAGTTTATGGCAATATCGGACTGCCCGGCAATGAGCTTGCGCGAGGCGTCGAGCGAGCCGCCCGCGTATATGGAGCAGTAGTCGTAGATGCCGTCAAAGATGGGACAGTCGTCGCCGATGTTGAATTTTGACCAGACGGACTCAAAGTCCTGGCGGTTCTCGGGCGTGACGCGCTGCAGAAAGTCGATGTAGTCGTCCGAGTGGAACTGCAGAATCTCCTGCTTGGTCGCGCGGCGGGCAGTGTAGAGGTCCATCTTCTCGTGCAGGCCGTAGCCAAGCACGAGATGGTCGGTCAGCATGAGCCGGAAGGGCTTCATGGGATGCCGGGCGCCAAAGTGGTATTGGCTCACGTCCTGGTTGTTGTGGTAGGAGACCTTCAGGCCGTTGTTGTCGCCGGAAAAGGGCGCATATGCCGGCGTGTTGCGGGTCGTTTTGGCGTCGAGCAGCAGCGTCGGCTGGCCGGCGTTGTCCGGCCGCCAGGTGGAGACGACCATGGTGGTCGAGGTCGTGTGAGGGCGATATATATGGGTGGTATATATGGAGGCGGACTATGTCTTCGTAAGGCCAGCTGGGAATTCTCAATGCGGAAGGGATGGGTCACGGGTCACGTCGGTCACGTGCTGTCACATGACCCTGTGATCCGGAAAATCTTTAACGCGTCTTTTCTTAAATTGGAGGCTTGCGGCTCACCGCCGCTGACGCTGCGATCGTGGTCTTTGCTCGCCTTAAAACCACCCCAGCTCACCCCGGCTTAACGTACACACCATGTCTACGCCTGGTGAGTCTCTTCTCTGCTAGCAGCTATGAACTACTTACTACAGTTTGCAACTCATACTAACAGCATCAACAGTCCCCTTCCACTTCCACCCCGACCGCAAGGTCGAGATCCTGCCGTGTCCCTTCGCGGGCGGCCAGGCGCGCGGCGGCGTCGAGCTCGGCCCGTACCACGTCCTCGAGCACGGCCTGGCGACCCAGCTCGAGCAGCTCGACTGGTCCGTCACCGCGCGCGACCCGCTCGTCTTCCCCAAGCCGGCCGCGGACCCGAACGAGGGCGCGCTCAAGCGCCCGCTCTACGTCGCGACCTCGACCAAGACCGTCGCAGACTCCGTCTCCGGCATCCTCGCCGCCGGCGCGTTCCCGCTCACCGTCGGCGGCGACCACTCGCTCGCCATCGGCACCGTCTCCGGCGTGCTGGACCAGCATCCGGACGCGTGCCTCGTCTGGGTCGACGCCCACGCCGACATTAACACGCCCCAGACCACCACCTCCGGCAACATCCACGGCTGCCCCGTCGCGTTCCTGCTCGGTCTCGCCGACCCGTGTCCGCCGCAGTTTGCCTGGGTCCGTCCGTTGCTCAAGGCAGGCAAGCTCGCTTACATCGGCCTGCGCGACGTCGACCCCGGCGAGCGCGAGATCCTCCGTCGCCTCGGCATCGCGGCATACTCTATGCACCACGTCGACAAGTTTGGAATCGGCAAGGTCGTCGAGATGGCCCTCGATCGCATTGATCCCGAGAGAACTGCGCCTATCCATCTTTCTCTCGACATCGACGCGCTCGATCCTGTCCACGCGCCCGCGACTGGAACCCCTGTCCGCGGCGGACTCACCCTGCGCGAGGCCTGCTACATCTGCGAAGCGCTTGCCGAGACGGGCAAGCTCGTGGCCATGGACATCATGGAGTGTAACCCCGTGCTGGGAGCAGACGAGCAGTCGATTGCTACCACCATCTCGGCTGCTTGCTCGGTCGTGCGCTGCGCCATGGGCGAGACCCTGCTGTAGTCTCTTGCTTTTCTTTTTTTACCTTTGCTCTTTTTGTTACCTCATTTATCAAAGCTGTAGAGCATATATTGTAAACAGTATACTTTAATACAATACACGGCGACGTCGCTACATTCGATTATCGCTTACTACATATAACTTATAACTCGCAGCAACAAACTATAGCCTACGCAGCAGGAACCTCAACAGTCTCGACCTTCTCAGCCTTAGCTGCAGCCTTCTTGGCCTTCTTAGCCTCCTTCTGCCGCTTCTTCTCCTCCTTCTTCCGCTCAGCCTCCACATCCACCTTCTGCTCTCCGCCAAACTGCTTCCGCCAAATGTCCTCCTTCTTCTCGTCAATCCGCGTAAACAGGTACGCAGCCTTGCCAATCACGTGGCCGCCCTTCAGATCCAGCGCAAACTCGTCCGGAATCTTACGCAGCGGCGCTGCCAGCTGCGTCACGATACTCTCAGACGTGGCAGGCAAGTAGGGAAACACGACAGCCGCCAGCAGATAAACCAAGTTCAATCCCACGCCAACCACTGCCGCCGCTTTCTTTGGCTCCTCCGCCAACAACGTGTTGTTCATGCCGTGCTCCTGCAAAAACAAGTTTCCGCGACCCGACAACTGCAGCGCAATCTCGAGACCAGAGCGCAGGTGCACGTTCGTCAGCGCGTCGTTGTAGTTTGCAAGGATCGTGTTAACGCTAGCCTTAAACTCATTGTAAACTCCCTCACCGAGATCCGTCTCGTCAAACTCGGGAATCGTGCTCTCGTACTTTGCATTCACAAACTTCACAATCCGGTTCACAAAGTTACCCAAGTTCGCCAACAGCTCGTTGTTGTTCCGGAAAATGAAATCGCGCCACGAAAACATCGTGTCCGCAGTCTCCGGCCGCGCCATGAGCAGATAGTATCTCCACACGTCCGCCGGCACGCCCGTCTCCTGCGCATTGTTGCCAAACACGCCCACGTTTCGCGACTTTGAGAATTTCCCGCCTTCATACTGCAAATACTCTGTCGTCGAAATATGGTGCAGCTTCAACCACGGCTTCCGCGTGCCAATCTCGGACGACGGGAAAACGACAGTGTGAAACGGAACGTTGTCCTTGCCCATAAACTGGTACAGCTTCACGTCGTCTGGCTTGTTCCACCATTCTCTCCATTTATCAGTGTAATTCGCGGTGATCGACACATATCCAATGCATGCGTCAAACCACACATACAACACCTTATCCTTGTACGCTTCCAACGGCACAGGCGTGCCCCACTTCAAATCACGCGTGATGCACCGCGGACGAAGACCTTCCTTAACCCATGACTCTGTAATCATACGTCCGTTTCGCGACCAATGCCCTTCCTCGGACGACTTCTTGATCCACTCTTCCAGCTCTGGCTGCAACTTATCCAGCGACAGGAAAATATGCTTCGAATCCCTCGGCACAGGTGAAGAGCCATCGAGTTTGCAGCGAGGATTGATCAGTTCAAATGGGTTCAGCAGGTTTCCGCAGACATCGCACTGATCTCCACGCGCATCTTCGTACGAACAACGAGGGCAGATACCTTCCACAAATCGATCCGCCAAAAACCCGTCGTGCTTCTCGCAGTACAACTGCGTCATGGACTGTTCCTCCAAGTACCCGTTGTTCTGCAAATCCAGAAAGATCTCCTGGGCGATTCTAGATTACAGTCAGATCATCTAGTCTTTTCATCTTCTTCGGATCTGACAAAGTCAAAACATACTCAGTCTGCAGCTCGGTCGTCGTGCGTCCGAATTTGTCGAATTTGATGTTGAACCAATCGTAAACTTCCTTATGCAAAACGTGGTACTTGTCGCATAGCTCTTTCGGCGTGACGCCTTCCTCAAGCGCCTTCGTCTCCGTGGCTGTACCATACTCATCCGTACCACACACAAACAAAGCATTCGTTCCACGTGCTTTCATGTACCTAGGTATCTCTATTAACACCTCTTACTAAACACCCGAACACGAGGATGTGCTAAATACCTGGAGAACACGTCCGCGCTGAGAACACTACCGATAATATTCCCAAGATGCGGCACATTGTTCACATACGGCAACGCAGAAGTAATCAAAACGTTCTCTTGTCCCGGTTTCGGCAAGCTATATCCATCAATCAGCATGCTCCCCACCCCTATATCTCGCTTTGAGTAAACTCACATTTCAGATACGTCCGGATTGAATTCAATGCCCGGCGTAATCGTCACCTTTGCCAACTTCTCCGCAACAGCATCCTGTATGTCTTGTTAGTCTCCTACTATCAGCTTTCAAAGTACTCGAGAGGGTGACTCACAACTATAGAAGCCATCTTTAATTGAACGAATCTGGCTCTTTCGTCGGTATTCCGGTCAAGTTATATCCTCTGTAAACCTAGCGCACTTTCTCGATAGCGCTCTCTAAGATCTAGTGTAAAATACTAGTTCTAGTCTGTAAGCTGTTGAAGCTATAGATATATAGATAAATCACTGATGATCTGGCCAAGTCGTACAGATGCGAGACGTGGGGCAGACTCTCGAGTCGATCGAATGCGCGGCGCATATATGGCGACATGTACAGATTTAAATTTTCTGCGTCATGACGACTAAGCAGACCCTTCAATAAATTTCTACGTTTCCACGTATATTGCTAGAGATTCAATTGCACAGCTATTATGGACGACGCAGACGATCTCTTTGATTCGCTTCTTAATCTTGAATCTACGTGAGTACTCCCTCGTCTTATTCAACTCGCGAATCAAATACGTACAGACCGACTAATAAACCTCCGCAGATTCTACCAGGAAGGCTACGATGAAGGTCTTGCAGACGGAGAACGCAGTGGGACAAGCGAAGGCATGCAATTCGGTCTCGTAACTGGATTCCAGCGCTTCCTAACCCTCGGAATCATCAACGGCCGCTGCGAAATCTGGAACCAGCAGCCTCTTATGCCAAAATCTCCATCGCCACCGGTAGCAGCAGGCGACGAGTCGTCTGCCAATGACATCGTACCGCTCCCCGGTGCTGGACGTGCATCGAAACAGCTACAGGTGCTTACGGAGCTCGTGTCGTCAGTGAACACGGAGAACACGGAAGACGCGGTAGCTGACTTTGAAAGCCGTCTGAAGCGCGCCAAACCGCGCGCCAAAGTCGTCGCGCGCATGCTCAAGGACCCAGTCCCGGTCGAGTTTGAGGACGATGTCGTGCAAGTCCTCGGTGCAGCTGAACAGGAGACTATCGAAGATGCGACTACGAGGCTGGAAACTGTGGCAGAGGCACCACATGAGCATGGGGAGTCTGTCGACGAGACAAGTCGTGCGACCATGGAGATTGAGATCAATTTTTGATTAGTCAAAACTGGCTACGGTGCTGGCGGCTGCGGTACATACTCGCCGTTGACGATAACTCCATACGACACGCCCAGTTCGCCAGTCACCCAGGCTGGCATATGTGCATCGTCAATGAGCCCCTTTCGAGCGAGCTGCCGCAGACCTTCAAACACATGTGTACCTTCCAGCACGATCCTCGGACGAGCTACGAATTGCTCTCCAGTGACGTCGTTTGTACTTCTGTCTTCGAGCCGGAACTCAACTCGGGTCAGCGCAAGCTCCTCATCAAGTGCTGGCTCTGCGGGCTCGACTGGAATCTCTGTGTCAACGTCCCCCTCGATTTCAGGTTCATCTAAACCTGTTGTCTTGGGGACGCCGAACCGCGCATCAATGCGCTTCAATCTCTTCCGGTCACGCCTCGTCTCCTCATCCGCAGCTCCGTCCTTCGCAGTCTCATTTATCCGGTCTGCAACAACAGCTTCTGCAGACGCTAGAGGGGACACATCAACTTCGTCATTTGCATAGACGCTCCATCCTCCTCGAGCTGTCGAGTTCCGCGATGTAGTCCGCAGGTGAACAAGAGTAGCGAGCGATTTTGCCGTGAGCGATGTCGGCTCTAGCCGTACTTGGAAACCGGGACTGGAAAGAGCTGTTTCGATGCACTATAACGATCATGAGCCCATGTTTAATCAATATATTCCCGAAAGCTTTCTTACTTCTCTTATTAACTTCTGATATGGATTCAGAAACGGTGTGTGGAAGACGTATAGCGGGATCGTAGGAAACGCGCAGAAGAATGTCCGTCGGGCATTCGCCAGATTCTTGTGTGAACTGTCGTCTAGTTGGATTCTTAGAAGCACAAGGGGCAATGAAGGATGCTGTGACGCGTGAATGTGCTGTAATTCTTGTTAGTCGAAAGGTAAAATACTACAAGAGTCGCGTGTCGCGTGTCTTACGTTTCCGATTAGTGCCTTGAGCGTCATCTTTAAAGTCTTTTGAAGTGCCGGAACATGAAATGTGGGCATTCCTGTATAGAAGTTAGAATCACCAGTTCGGCAGCAACCCATAAATCACTGGTACGTACTGTCGCTGGCGAGGTCGTCGTAGCCATGTGTAGATGAGATGGATGCGATCTTCGACGCAGTCCATTTGTGTGAATTTGGCCTTTCGAATATATCTAAACCTCGTCAGCCTGGCCAATTACTATGTGCAAAACAAAATCATACGTTCAAATTCGATATCTGCAATCTGTCTGACATTAAATCCCAAAGGCTGTGATCATTAGTCCCCTAAATCCAGCGACGCGTACCACGCAACTTACCCAATCCACGTAAATCATCCGCTCGACGATTATTCTCTTTGGCGTCTTCCTTTCTAAAAATGCTAGATACAGCTCACGCACATCATCCGCCATTTGCGCAGCAGCTACCGCCGCCGCCTCTTCGTCTTCATCGTCGTCGACCGGCAGCTGGTGCTGGTGTGGGAAACAGAGCGGCGAGTCTGACGACAGCCACCGGGCCGCTAAGGAGACTAGACTGTCACGAGATAAACGAAGAAGTATTGACGAGTGCGAGCCGGGCTCTGATCGTATTGAATCGTCTTGCATCTTGCTGATTTTAATTGTATAGTTACGGAAATCGGTAAGTTAAACATGTTTGTTTTGATTTTTGAGTTGTTATGGTCACGTGCTCAAAATGCAGCGCACTAGATCAAAAAAAAAGCAGATCTTTGAACATAATAAATAGTTGTAAACTAACTATACTATGCAAGTTCGACCTCAGATAGATGTAACGGCGTCTCGGCGGCACTAGGGTTTGGCCCTGGTGTAAGTCCCCATCCGAAGAGCATTATTACGCGACTTCACTTGAGCATGCCCCATTTGACGACGGATATCAGCATGCATTGGTGGCAGCTGAGAACTGGCAGTAGGACACTACACTGCAGACCTGGATCAGCCCAGACGGGACGACGCTGGATGTGCCGGAATGGACAGGACGAGTAGATGTGTTTTGCCTGGTGTGTTTTCCTTATGTTTATTGCTTTTACGGCAGTGAAGTGCTAACGAAACTGTAGACTGTCTATCGCGGCGCACGACGTATCATCGAAAGCAGAGATTATCATGGTCGGGCTTCCTGCTCACGGCAAGAGTTACATCACCAGAAACTCGCACGGTTTGTGAACAGGAGACAGATAATCCTGCGACTGTTGCGTTGCGCTCCTGGGCGCTGCGGGCTCTGGATGAGCTGTTGGACTGATGTTGATCGGCAACAGGTGTATGGGGATCCTGGATGCTACGAACTCGACAATCAAGACGCGGCAGGTGGTGTTGAACAGGGTCCATGATTGGTCGAGTGGGGTGAAAAGTGTGAAAATACATCAAGTGAGTGGATTTGCTGGCATTGCGCATTTTGCCAACAGTCACAGATGGCCTGGCGAACGATTTCTTGGATAGCGCAGAGTCCTTATCACCCTGTGCCCAAATAACTGAAATACGAAAAAATTCTGGCTGGATACGATGTAGAAGATGCGATGTAGAACGATGTGAAATTCTGTAGATAAGTCTGTTGTATAGATAAGACGACAACTCTATTCCCGGACGGCGCGCCTTCACGACTTCGCGCTTTTTCCCGCTCGGCCAGTAACGCTACCGACAAATCTCGGTCTCCCCACCATATTACGACCATGTCGTCCCCGAATCCATCTGACAACGAGTCCTACATAGGGTTAGACTCTTCCAGCTCCGCGCAGTCTGACATCGAGCCCGACATAGAGGTAGACTCTCCCAGCTCCACGCAGTCTGACATCGAGTCCGACATAAAGCTCGATGCGCCCTTGCGCAGTCCCGGCGGTACCTTCAATGTACACGGTTTTACTACGCTGCTCGAGGCCGTTGTTATGCGCAAGTCGCGAGAGAGAGCTCGCCTAGATAGGGAGAAGTACGCTCACTTATTTTATTATAACCTGCCATCTGATACGCCAGAGCAGGCGGAGGAGTACAGGCGGTCATCTGAGCGGTCATGGTTGCATGCCGATGGATCTCTGCCGGATGGGCACCACGTTGTCGACGTTGTTGAGAGTCCTGGTGATGGCTGGACTCCTTGGGGGATCAGTGACGGGATCCGTTGGGGAGGCACCAAGGGAATGCGTGTGCAGCATGAGTCCCCATTGCACGAGCAAAATGACGTACCCCAGGACGAGCGTACTCCAGACGCTATTAGGGCCCCATCCGAAGAGCGAAATGACACATTCCAGGATGATGGACAGGCATTCCAGGATGATGGACATGATAACGGATGGGAGCCAGACCCTATTAGATCCCCATTCGAAGAGCGATATGACGCACCCCAGGGACAGGATTTCGTTGCTGGCTTTAGGTAAGACCCAAGACGTGTCTTCACATCTTAATTCTGGATTTTGTAAGAGGTTTGACCAGCCTTTGCGAGCCCCACAAACATCCGCTGGAACAACGCATCTCTCTTTATAATTTCTGTTCCACAAAAATTTACATGCTAAACAGTAACTATGATTTGAAGGAAAAAGAAAATATTTACAAATTATACAGTATACTTGGCATGTTAACACCCGAACCTCTCATGAACCTCAGACTTCCTCATATCTGCCCACACTCTCACTAGGAGTCACGAAAGGACGTTGCATTCTGAAGTCTGCATTCGCGTGTTCCCAGAATCTCATTGTCCGCACGCTGTTGAGTTCTTGTAAGGCCGATACAAGCTTCATCCTCTGTCCACTCCAGTTCTCATACCTATACAGCTATGCAACAGTGATCAATTTGACCTGACTAACTCTTCCCTGCCACCCTGTCCCTATCTACTCCATTCGGCTTCCGCTCTTTGACGGGTCGGTTTCCGTTCCTCTCATCTTGCTTCCCTTGCGGTCTCGGTCTCTTCTGTGGCACAACTGCACCTGCCGACAAACTCTCCGTATATGGTCTAGCTTGCTTTCCATCAAAGAATGAAACCAAGTTTCGCTTCTTCGCATCCTCAATCAGCTTTCTCCAAACATCGCTTACGACAAGACTGTCAATGTTTCCAATAATCCATAAGGACGACTTTGCTCTTGTCAGCGCAACGTTCATACGGCGAACGTCTGCAATGAAGCCGACTCCACGAGATTGTCCCGCAGGCTGGGCGCGTACACAAGAAAGTATGATAATTTCCTTCTCCTGGCCCTGAAAACCATCAATGGTGTTAAAATCAACTCCTTGCATTCCAGTCTGACCCAATGCACTGCGGAACGTGTTTTTCAGCTCGCGAAGTTGTTCCTTGTATGGCGTCACGATGCCGATGCGACCTGAAAAATCAATTTTGGGGTACTTGTCTGTCACCTCCCGATACAGCATCAGTGCACATTCAGCTTCCGCGCGATTAGAGTACGAATGCGTTTTTGACACCTGTTCTCGTGAGCGTACATCGAAAAAGCGGTACGGGCCAAAAACTTCAGATCCAGAATGCCACTGAGCGACAGTACGTTCCGCCATGCCGTCACCGTCGATTAATCGCGACTGGTAAAACTGCGCACTCGGGAAAGAAGAGATAGCAGGATGCATACGATACTGAATACTGAGTAAATGCACAGACGACGGGAAATTCTTTTGCATGCGCACAAACAAACTTTGCTCGTATTGGAATTTTGATGCCGTCTGAGATAGTACCGTCGGCGGAAGCTGGTTAGGATCTCCGACCATCGCGCAGCGAGTACATCCGTATTTCAATGGGATTAGCGCGGAAAGTTCCACACACTGTGCAGCCTCATCCACAATGACCGTGTCGAACGACAGCGACAACGACGCCAAAAGCTCATGGCCAGCACCTGACAATGTTGCGCAAAGGATCTCCGCATTTGTGACAATTCGTGCCTGAATACTCCGTCGCTCTATTTCACTCGAGCGCACAGCAACCGCATGTCTATCACGCTCTTCATCCAAACGCTGACCCAAGGCAGACTTTTTTGCATGAAGAAGGTCACGAACCGCTCGAAGCTTATCGCGTTCGTTTTGGTCTTCGGTATTATTCATCTTGAGGTCCACCTCAGCGCGCTCAGCTAGTACTTGGTTCAATTGCTCACGAATACTTTGCCGATCCACACCTGAGCCTTTCTTTTTGTTGTTTTCCTCCTCAAATTTTGCAACTTCTGCATCGACAAGCTCTTCGAGAGTAAGATCACGAACAGCAGGATTGATAATATCACTTCGACCAAGTCGAACAATTCGCGGAAAAAATAGCTCACCCGTGGAGTTCCGAATACCGCCTTTAAGTCGCAACACGACTTCGTCAACGGCAGCGTTACTAGGTGCGCAAACCAATATACGCTTCTGTTCCACTACCGTAGGCTCTTTCTGTACTACAGCACGCTGACCGGGAATAGAAATGGGAACTCCGCGGGATTTTGTAGTTGATAGCGTTGCTCCTATAATTCCAAGAATTGTCTTTGTTTTTCCTGTCTTCGTTAGTAACGGCAAACATTCACGTGCCAAACATAACCGTACCAGTTCCAGGAGGTCTAATCAGAAGTTAGCGTTATAAGAATTTCAATGAAATCACAGCAACATACCCTTGAATCAAAGTAAACCCCGTGCTCTCCATTGCCGCAATAATCGCACCAGCTTGCGGCGCATTAACATTGTAAACCGACTGCGCTCTACGAATCTTTGCCGCATCCGCTCTAATCAGATTAGCAGGCTTTGCCTGCAAAATCGGATCACACATGTCGTAGTACGGCAGTCCTTGAAGGGAACTGAATTCTCTTTCGATCGTCGTCATACTATTCAAAAATTAGCCAAAACAAACAGACAAAGAAAAAAAACTGATTGTACCTCATTACTCGCAGTGCATTGAGTTCAACTTTAGGTAAAAGTTGGCGAGCCAGTTCTGGGGTCGGAAGACAGCGTAACACCAAATCAGACTGGTCGGACTGATGCGATCGCTTAATTTCCTTAATCTTCGCTAAACAATTCATGTACTTCTTATCCGGCCAACGCGCTGAGCGAGTCTTCGCAGCGGTGGTTGCATTCGGATCTTGTTCTTCCGGAATCAGTGTAATGACAACAACATCCATCTCACTGATCTTAATGATTGGAAGGAGCTTTGTGTCAAAAGAAGCGTAAATCTCAATATAGTCATCGCACGATGCTCGATTCGTAATGGACAATCTGAACGGCTTGTCGAACCGCTCGTCTTTAGACTTGGCAATGCTCTGCACGCACTCCAACATCAGAAGCGGTTCAAAGACTGCTTTATACTCGACAGCAGATGTAAACTTGCTCGGAATCGCGCGGTATTTTGAAATATCGCTGCCAACTTCGTCTGAGGGTAGTTCGCTTTCGCTGTGATAATTCCATCGAAGGATTCTCTGGTACAAAGGATCCATGTTTACACGAAGCCTAGCCCTCATATTTCGCTCTGATCTCTCTTTTTCTGACATCGAAGGAGTCTGGAACTGCTGTCGCCGCAAACCCGCAATCTGCGGAGAAACTCGAAGCGGCATTGGCGCGATCTGAGCAGATGTATTACCAGCCATCTTCGGACGGTGGTGTTTCGCCAGCGAAAACAAAGAGTCAACATCAATATCATTGTCGCTGTCATCGTCCGAGGAGCTATCCGAGACAGCTGCGGCCGTAGAATGCGAGACACCAGCTTTCGCGGTAGTTGCTGAGCGTGACATGGGAGCTGAGCCCAAAGTCTCGGTCACTCTGAATCCCGCAGGTCGAGCAGGATGGATAACCTCGTTCACAACCTGTCTCTGCTGGCCCGCAGCAGCTTTCCGGCGCAAATCTTGCAGATCCTGCCGCACTGAATGAAGTCGAGATTTGGCTGCTTGCTGGGCTGATTCTTTCACAATTCTGTTGTAGGCGGCATCAACTTTCTGTCTGGCAGCAGACTTGACCTTGTCTACAGATTCATCGTCCGACACGTCGTACACCTTCTTAGCAGACGAGCTATCTTCTTTCTTAAGCCAGCTATCCAATCCTTTCTGTTTCACTTTCACGGATGACGAAGAAACATCAGAATCAGACTTCACTGTCTCAACTTCAGAGCTTTCACCTCGCGGCTCAAAGTGCTGGATCTCGTAATCATACTGGCTGATTGCAAGCACTATATCATAACACTGAGTGTCTGTCAGATTACTGTAATGATTCTCTGTATGTTGCGACAACTTATCCAGCTTCCGCAAAACATCGACCGGGACTTCCACATTTGCTTGAAACATCCGGTTAAGAAATCCGCAAACAAGCTTGACGCATACCCGAAGCAACGCCGTATCTGACAAACGTAGCCACGGTGACATCTGACGGAGAGGATCAACGAGTGTACTGAGAAGATCAATACCGGCAGCGGTCGGCTTTGAAGGAGAAATCGACTCCAGCTTCACAACAGCGCCATCTGTCGTAGCAGTCAACGCTTGCTCCAACAGCTGCGAGTTTTCGAATAAGCTCCAGCACAGTTCCAATATATCACGCATATAATCCACCATTATATCTTTGGGATATAAACGAGACCAAGTCAGTGTGCGCTTGAAAATGAAGCACATCGCACGCCATGACCCGTTCCACCAAGATTGCGCTGCAGTCCGAACTTCTTTCTCAGGAATAGTGCTGTTGTGTTTAGCAATATATCCATCTCTAGAGTCAAACAAAAGCGTTGTAAAATCCATAGTCATTCGGACGAGCTTAGGAATCGGTCCAAGGCCAAGGCAAACTGCAATAGACCCCGTATTCTTGATAGTCGATACATAGGCGTCCAATACAAGGGACGGATTTGACGAAAATAAACCACGGAGAGACTCAAGTCGTCCAGATGCATCGTATGCTTGTTTTATAATTTCCAAACTGTTGCGCGATACGGCTGAATGAGAAGACAACGAACAAGATAGCAAAACTTCAACAACGTGTCCATCTGAAAGCAATTTCTCCTGTAAACTCTTTGCATTGAATTCACCAACATGTTGCAGGATGCGGGCCACTGCAAACAAGACTTTGTCTATCACCCCACTCAGTCTGCGAAACTTTTTGATCTTTACTGCTACCAGCTTGATAAAGACGTTTGTGCTGGAGACGCCACCTGACGACTCATTACTGGTCCGCATGCTCTCAATCGTTTCCGCCAGGTAAATCCTGCTCTTGCCCACAGCTTGAACAAACGTTTTTGCAAATTCCATGTCGTTTTCTGGAATCCTCCTTTGCAGTAGATCCCAGAATTTGTCTCCAAAACAGACCATTCCAGATTCGTTACGATGATCAGTAGTAGTAGACACAGCCTCGCATTCAGCCTCGGCGGCCGACAATACAGCTGGCGTGATCTCCTTCTGTCTCATGCCTGCCGCAGCAATAAATTCAGTCGTCATAACTTCGCTCTCGTCAGTCACGGAGATACAGTCAATGAGAACGCATGAAATCAGCACTTCCATAGCCGCTTTCTTGACATCAGCTTCACTGTTTTTCATAGTAGCACAGTCAATCACGATCGTAGCATATTTTTCTGCAACTTTTCGACATTCTCGACGCATAATCTTGTCCACAGAATTATTGGATGTTCGAAACACGTTGTCATGAGCATGACCACCCTTAGCATCCAGAAGCATCGACAAGACACGGAAGCCATGGAGAAGACATTGATTTCTGACCATGACATTTGCTGTCCCAAATTTTAAAGGGTCTTGGTATTTCCCTAACAGATTAAGCACCAAAATGTCACCGCACTTCAGCTTGTTGGATCCTGATATTGACTTCACAAACGGCTGAATCCATTCCAGACTTGCCTCAAGGAGCTGTTTCTGCGAAGCTACATCTCGTAAATTCTTTTCAAAAGCGGCATTGCTGTTATTCTGGCCGAGAACGATGTCGGTCAACGATGTTGGTAAAAATGGCGTCGAGATATTCCACATATCTGCGCCCAATGTGCCACAAAGAATTGCAAAAACAGGCAAGATCGAAGACACACAGTCAGGAAATCCTTGCAGTTCGCGCCAAGCCAGCTTCACAATGTCATCATCAGTCGCACCGGTGGTGTTACTACCACAGCAATGATGGAGAATGACAGGTTTGCTAAGACAACCCAGTACTCGACGCATTGCTTTCCAGAACACTGAAACTTCACCTGGTGTCCGTACCGAAGCCGACGAAACGTAGCGAGAAACGCTTTCATGATACGCCCGAAGCACACAACTGTCAAATTCAGCCTCGGTTACTTTCTTCGCCAACAAGTGAAGTGATTTTTCAGCCCACTTATTGAGATCTGCATCGCCTGCAAAGAGAAATGAAATCATGGCGGGGACGATCTCTGTTGACAGACGAAGAAATCGTCCGCCTGACTGAACACCCAAGAACAACGTTCGAAATGCAGCTTCTAGATCTGCGGATTCCTTTAAGAGATACGGAGCATATAAACACTCGTACAAAGCATTGAAACTTTCCGCGATCATTGCTCCTTGTATCGGCTTTGTTGAATCTGTCTTCAATGCTGCCTTGCATTTTTGTGCGGATGGCTCCAGAGTCGATGTAACGCGCTCAGTATCCCACGCTTCCAAAATCTTCATGAAGTCTTCCACATCCGATTGATCAATGCTGCATCAAAATTCGTTAGACCCTGGAAACCAAAATCCGTAATCCCACATAATTTCAACGTACCCTTGCTCCATCATGTCCGCTTTCATCGGAGCTTTGGACTTGTGGTAAGCCTTCACGCATAAGAAACAGTCTTTCAAGTGCTTTCCCAAAGTAGCTTGTAACCAAGAAAGCTCAGGAGTCGCGTCAAACGCGAACAACTGCAACACATTCATAGCTACAACGCGCCTTGACTCGTTACAGAAGAAGTGACTAGTGGCAGGCAAACTCATGAGATAGCTACGAAACGAACGTCGTTAGCTATACCCAAATCTACGGCTACATATTATCATAAAGCTACAGATAAACTTACGTCACGCTCTGCTGTAGAGCTCTCTCTTGCAAATCCGAATCAAACTCCTTCCTGCTTTTCAAAACGAGAGCCGTAACCCGTTGCAACTCTTCATCGACTGACCTAGCGTCACCTGGCGCCCGACCGCCCTTCTGCTCCGGCGGCGCCATAATCTATAGTGATATCAAGTACTCTCTGAAGTCGCAAATAGCGCGAACGAAATGCCGAACTGTGTTATCGATCATATACTAAGTCATGGGATCACGTCAAATGAAGTAGTAACTGAAAGCAATAGAAACGGCGTCCGTAGTTGCAAAAAAGAGAAACAAACAAATGCAACCAAGTAACCCGTGAAAGAGACCAGCAAGAGACCAGATTCCACCCCACCTGTCTAGCTGTAATGTTCGGCAGTGGGCACGTAGAAAGAAGAGGGAAACGAAGTGCCGCGCGTGAGAAAAGAATTTAAAGTTGCCGCGGACACGTGATCACGTGCCGCGCTCAGATCGCGTCGACGCGTCCTTGAAGTGTCACGCGTCGCGCACTCTCTTTGATTTTAACTTGTCAGTTGCGTCAAACTATTAAAATGGTTGAGCTCTCTAAATTTCAGCTGGAAGCACCTCTAGAACTGGGATCAAGGTCCAGTCTTAATGGCTCAGGTTCAGCATTTGATTTGGGATTGACGACTGAGATATCGTGGCTTCTCGAAATTCCGGACGCGGTTGGCAGCGAGGCATGGCCGGCACAATGGAGTTCATATGCCGCTATTCTGACACACTCATCGGCAGTATAGACAACAGTCTGGGACTTGTTTACTTTTTTTCTAATGATCATAGTTTCTGTTTTCTGTTTCTGTTGAGAGCGACATCGGCACCGGAGCGCTTGATTTTATAGAAACTCTAGCACAGTCTCTAACAACCTCGCAAGTACAGGATCTCATTATATTTGATTACTTGACAACTGTCGCCAGTCCTTACATTATCTGAATAGTTTTGGCCTGCAGTAGGGTTACATCCATCCGTTAAAATTCCGCCGTCGTCGTTGTCACGCGACGGCGTCTTGAGAGCATACACGGATTATGAGTTCTCAGGTAAAGCGTGTGTCTTTCGTGTTCGATCTCAATTAACGCGCATAGTTACATTCGACGCGTCATCATTGGCAAACAACGCTTTCATTGATTCTGAAAGCAGCATGGTTCGAGTTACGCATCTTAGCTCGCTCTCGTTCACGTTTTCGTTTCGAGACAATTCCAAACATGCAATGTCTGCATCGGCTGATGGGACTGCACGAGCCAACGAGATGCTACGGCTGATCGACTCGGCTCTGCGAATGACGGTACTAGACAAACTAGCCAACCACATGCCAATGATATTCTGTCCTGGATTTTCAGAAGTAATTACTGTTTACGTACCTGTGACGACTTGAAGATAACACAGTTTGGTCTAGGGAGTAGCTTCGCGGATGCGTTTCTTGACTGACGTGATCGTCCCGTCGATATACAACATATTACAGCGCCGAAGCATGCGTCTTAACGAAGAATTATCAGAATATGCAGACAAGAACCGACTGACGCATATGTTTTGGGATGTCTTGGCGGCCGAATTATCTCGCAGGCACTACATGACCATGCGTCTGGTAATTGACTATTCGTTGTTTAATGTCGCATTCTGGGCCTGAAGCTGATTTATTAGCCCGAATTTCTTAATCTTTCCGAAAATACCAAGATTTCAGTTGATACGAACGCGCCGATGCTATCTGACGAGAGTGCCGCCGTCAGCAGCGAGCCTATCTTATCGTCATGCGACGACCTGCTCTCAGACGGTCCGGAGTTGGATCCAGAAGACTCGCTAAACACGACGATTTCGTCTATCCCATCACAGGCAAAGAAGGAAGACATCGACACTGAGCTTATCTTGTCCTCGCACGATACATTTATATTATCCAGTGCCCCCGGCTCTGAGCTTACGGAGTCACTAGACACGACGATGTCTTCTGAGCCGCTCTTGTCCGAACTAGACGAAGGTCGCGCGTCTACGCATTCGAGCTCTGACTTGTTGGAATTCACAGATGATACTCCGTGAAGATCATACAGGAAAAGAATCTGCTCATAAGAAAATTATTTTGCTATAATATAATACATTTCGCACAACCAGTATTCGTAACACGCCGTTATATCTACTCGTCAACCTCCATCTTCTCTCCATCTTCCTCTTCCTCTTCTTCATCTTCCTCCTCTCCTTCAGCCACCGATACCTCAAACTCCATCTCCTTATCGACATCAACGTACGAGTCGCACATGCACCAAACACTCAACTGATGCTCTCCAGCCACTGGAACCACGAATTCAAGCTTCGTTTTCTGCACAGCCTTCGAGATTGTCACACGCTTAATAGCCAGCAACTGCTTGGAAGATGGTTCGCCAACAACAAGCCACCCTAATCACAGTTAGTTTGGTCACACTCAACCACAAATGCAAGCAAAAAAACTTACAGTTCTCGAGTTTTGGTGTAGGATATAACGGAGCGTAGACAGCCAGATCCACCGGTTCATCCTCCTCATCCACTTCGCGCTCAAGCGTCACAGTGATGTACGCCGGCTCACCAGCAACAATAGCATCTGCATCTTCGATGGTGTACGACATATCCACACTGGGATATTTGTTCACGAAACGCGCAACATCAGATAGCTGTCGATCGTCCATTCCCAAAAGCTTGTTGCGCGGCTCGTCGTCGAGAAGCATAATATCGATTACGGACTCCACACTGCAGTATTCGTTAGTATGAGACAAGAAAACTTGTAAAACAAGGTCGACGTACCCAGCATTCTTGCACTTTTCAATCAAATCGTGCGCAAAGTGCGGAATTTGCTTAAGTGGACTATCCCGATCCCATACCGCTTGCACAACCATCTGACTGAGATCCATAGCATTCATGGCATTCAGGTATCCGTCACTAGACATGACATCCACACAAGCAGAGAGTAGACTCAGAATCTTGCTCAGAACCATTTTCTGGTCGGCTGCAAGATCCGGAGGCAGGTGTAGTCGCTGGAAATGAGCTTGCAGCAGGACAAATGCTTTGAAATGAGGCGAGTCGTAAGACAAGTTCTCCGGCGCCATCTTGAGCGGTACACGATCATATAGACGGCGAAGTGCACCATCTTCGTGACGACGGATCGGAATCGTTTCGTACTCCGCCGCAGCAGTGACAACCTCAAGAATACCGCGCAGTTTCGTCTTCGATGTGAGAGAGAGTGCAAGTGCCTGCATGGTGATGAACGAGATGTTATAGTACGCGCCAATCATAGAGTTATTCAGCGGTGATATCTCGTCCTCGTCCTCGTCAATCTCAATCATCTTAGCCTCTTCCAGATCCTTCAGCGTGCCTTCCACAAGGTCTGACAAATACTCGCTTAGACCCTGGTGAGAGACATCCAGAACGCCGTAGAAACTGGGGTTGGCAAGCAGACGACGATAAAAGTAAGAGAACGTTAACCAATCGACTGCATCTTGCTGTGACGTGATGACCTTGGTACTGATCTCAGTCACAAACGCATCGTGCAAGAACAAATTCAAATGCGACTCGATCGGCAGAGCCTCGTTCAAAAACTTTTTGTAGTACTCTCGCTTCGTCGTCGGCGTCATAATCACTGTGCGTCCGAGTCGGTCAATTCCAGGACGGCAGGCATGACCAATCATCTTTAGAAGATCGCTGATCGGATAATCGACGTAGCGGTGCTCCCGACCTTCGTAGACCTGGGTGCCCATAACCACGACCAAAAACGCGCGCTCGGAAATCGACCACGCAACATCTTTCGCGGCAAGCAAAACCTGGATCGCGCCAGACTCAAACAGCTTCTCGACGATGATCTTGTCACTAGGATACATTGCCTCGTAGCAGTATCCGATACCATGGCTCACACTCTCGCGCAAATTCGGTTCACGGATATTGTTGAGATGTGGAGCGAGAACATCACTGCCTGCCTTACGGTATTTGTCTTCGTCGCCATCTGCTTCGCACAAACGCAGCAGTTCGAGAGTGGTATCGATACACTGCTGTCTGCTATGTACAAATACGATCGCTGGCTTGTTCTCGCCGAACTGCTCGATCGCAAGATATGTAGGCTTCGCCATCGCAATCATCAGTGACGGGAAATGTGTGATTGAAAATCCCTGCAAATGAATCTCAAACGGTGATGGTCGGTCTTTTGGTGAAAAGTTGTAGATACTGTGGTTGGTTGCACCGATCCACTCGCCCAAATCACGTCCATTCGACAAGCACACACTGAGGCCGATAGCCCGAAGCGGGTTCTCCGTCTGGGCAGCAACGTACCGCATTCGAGACACGACAATCTCATACGTCGATCCATTCTGGCCTCCAAGCATATGCAAGTCGTCCGCGATGAACAACCGTACGCTCTGCACATTCTTTCGCTGCTGCCATCTACGAGACACCATATCCCACTGCGTAGGCGTGGCAAGCACAAGGCTTGATTGCTCAAGAATCTTCAGATCCGCAGTCAACTCGCCAGTGAACTTTCCAATCGTCTTTCCGCCCGCCAGTTGAGACAAGCGACGTGTCCAGTCTCTGTAGCGCTCGTCAACTAGATCCTGAAACGGTGCAATGTAGACCGCGCGACCAGGATTCGCTGCTTTGCTCCAGTGATGCAAAAGCGCAAACTCCGCGCACACCGTTTTTCCGCTGCCGCTCGGCGCACCAATGAAAACGTTATCGTCGGTGTTGAACAGCGTATTGAAAACCTGCGTCTGAATCTTGTTGAACTTATCAAACTCAGGATACAAATCGATGAAATCAGGATCCTTAAGCGCAGCCACAGGCATTGGCTGCAAATCAAGCAACTGCGTGTGCGGCGGGAATCGGTCAGGCAAAATCAGATGCCGGAACGAAACGGCGAGCTTGGTCTCCGAATGCAGCCATCGATCTGAAATCACCGAGATGAAATAATTGGGTGGTAACGGCTCCGCGATCGGAACTGTAAACTCCACAATATGCTCGTCCTGGGCATAGGCGCGTCGGACGACAAATAAATCGTGGAACAGAATGTTTTCTCCGTCACAGTCCTCCGCAATGATCCAAAACGTCTCCGCGTTCCCGTGAACGTTCGGATCCCATTCGAAGATCGGCGTGATCGTCAATTCTACACGTAGCAGTGACCGCGTAATTGGCTGTACGTGTGCCTGCATCTCCACTCGCGGAAAGTTCTTGAGCAAGTTAAACGCAAGACGACCATATCTCTCAACCTTGATGGCCTGTCCAACCTCACCAGGATCCGTGAGCTCAAAGTATTTTGACCATGGCATCTGCGACGCCTCGGTCTTCTTGATAACCTCCGGCGGGCACGTCGGAAACTGTCTGAACGGCGAGCTACTCAACCACATTCGATGCTCCACCATCTTGCAAATATCCAAAGCAGTCTTCGCAACCTGTGACCATCCTCTCTTCAAACAAATCTCAAAAATCGCACGCAACAATCTCCCCGCAGACTGCGTGACATAAACCATATCCGCCATCAACGCAAACCCTTCGAGCTTCAGTCGTGAGATATACGCCTGAAGAAGCACATTGATCTTAGCCGACGGCTCCTCGACGGTCTCTTTGATCGGAATTGGCACCCGCTCCAGCAATTTCGCCAGTTCGAGCTTCTCTTCCTGTCGCACCGGAATAAACCGAAACTCTTCCGAAAGCGAGAAAATACGGAAAAGCTCGATCGGCGTAAGAATCGGCTTCAAATGCTGGTTGTACGTTCCCATCGACGAAAACGAAATGTAGTAGTGTGACGCAATACGTCCCAACTCCGTCGGCAGGAGCTTACCAGTCTTTCGATCGTATCGCAGCAAGTTACTCTTCTCCAACTGCACAGCCGCTGAATGCGCCAAATCAAGACGCTTCTGAATCAAAGTATCATCGTCCGCGTACTCCGCGCCCACGTGATATAACGCAGGCGACCTTAACATCCGCACATACAAGTATGTGTAGCCCAGCCACTTCACCGCCTCGTCCAGAGTTCGAATAGTACCAAGCACAATCTCCGCATTCAGATTATCCGCCAACTTCGACATGAACTGCGACTCAATCGGTAATTGTTGATTCATAAGCGACAGGTAGTACTGTAATTCCGTATGAGCTGTTATAATGATACCTTCACCCGACGAGTCGTACTTTGGCCGGCCAGCGCGACCGAGCATCTGTAACACATCCTGTGGCGACAACTCTACCCATTTACCCTTCTCTGGCGAGTAAATCTGCGTACCCTTGATGATAACCGTATGCGCCGGCAGATTCACACCCCAGGCAAGCGTGGCAGTTGACACAAGCACTTGAATCCGGCCATCGGCAAACAAATCTTCCGATCGCTTTCTGTCCTCCCGCGATAGACCGGCATGATGAATACCAAAGCCATACTGAAGCAGATCTCGCATCTCCGGATCCTTCGTGCCTTCACTCGCCTGCTTAAGAATCTCATGCGTCATTGAATCGGTCTTCAGCAAGCTAGTGATAGTCTCGTCCTCAACAGCCTTATCACGAATAAACCGAGCAGTCTTAGCACACTCTTTACGAGAGTGAACAAAAATAATCATCTGATACTTTCCGACATTTTCCATGACTTTGTCGTACGCGGCTTCGTTCATAGCTTGGTAACGCTTGAACGGCTTCTTTTCCGTGATACCGACAAATTGCTGCGCCAACGGACAAGGTCTGAATGACGCGTCAAAGTAAAACATGCCCTTCTCGGGATCAACTCGCAGGAACGTCGCAACATCATGATAATTCGGCAGCGTTGCAGATAATCCGACCAATCTAACCGGCTCGGCCGAGCTACCTTCCATGCGCCGCAGAGTTCGCGCAACAATACTCTCAAGAACTGGACCACGCTCATCGTGAAGCAGATGAATCTCATCAATGATAATCAGCCGTACCAAGTTTGTGTAGCTGACGTCCGTCGCCTTACGAGTCACAATGTCCCATTTCTCAGGAGTCGTGATGATCAACTGCGTTTTTGAGATCTGCTCTTTCGTGAGCTGTGAATCACCTGTGAGTTCTTCCACGCTCATTCCGAAATGCTGCAGCTTCTCACGGAATTCGCGGACTTGCTCCTGCACAAGCGCTTTCAATGGCGCAATATACACAATCTTGAAATCATCCAGCGCAATATTTCCCGACACTGGATCACGGAACTGAGAGATCGTACGTAGCATGGTCAACAGCGCAACGTTCGTCTTACCAGCACCAGTGGGCGCGCACAAAAGCAGATTCTCGTCGTCACCGAACGCGACAGGGTACAGCTTCGTCTGGACACGATTCAGACGATCAGTACGACCAAACGCGACCTGCGCCCATTCAGGCATCTCGGATATCTTGACTTCCTTTTCTGTAGTCTCCGGTTTCTTTGGCGCCGGAACATGAATCTCTTCGTACAACTTCTTCTGGCGCTTGAACGAACCCTCAGGAAGACGAATCTTGGCGGATGACAGTAAATGGTTACCTTCCTCAAACACTAATGAATCCAGGTCCACGAGTCGAGGCTCTCGGCGGTTGGAGATAATGGAACTCTGATCGATTGCCATGATCGAGTCATCCTGGACGTCGCCAGATCCACTAGCACCAGTTTCAACGCCACCAACGAGCTCCTTCAATAGCGCAGTCTCACCAGCAGCGGCGATTTGTTCTTGAACAAGCTTTCGCGAAGCCGCATCAGTTGCGCGCGCAAACCGTGTGCACCAAACTATACGCGGCCGATTTTTGCAGAGACGCGTGACGAGCTCAAAATTTTCAAAGTCAAAGACCTCCATCAAGTCATTTTCAACTTGACGGAGCGAAGAGTCGGAAGATAGAAGTTCCATGATCTGTGTAGTCTTCTCCTGTGTCGTGATTGCGTCGGTGAAGATCGTAGCCACTTGACGTTGTAACCAAAACGCGTCAATTGTATGAGCAGGAATGATGTCTTTGTCTTCATTTGCTGCAGTCTCAACCAGCGCCTGCTCGTCTTCGCTAGCGATAGACCCGGTATCGAATTCGATAGGACCATCTGCATCTTCATCTTCTTCGTCGTCGTCCTCGTTCTCTTCGTCAGACGAATCCTGATCTTCGTCATCGTCCAGAACGACAGCAACTCCGTTATCTTCATCAATAGCCTGCTCGGCGCCATCAGCTTCCGCATCAGGAGCCTCGTAGTCTGTGATTTTGCGGCTCAGGTTCATAAGCTGGTTAAACCGTTCACTCGAGGTCGTGACTCCAAAAATCGCTTCAACCTCTTTCTTCTTGTCGTAATCTCTGACACCTTCCATCTTAACAATCTCCAGCGCTACATCTGCAGCAGATCGCACGATATCATGCGACACATCACCGAGCAACTCCTGCGCCCACGACAGTATGAGTTCAAACGACTGTCGCGTATCTGCCGTACGAGGAATATATCGAAGTCCTTCGATCCCATCAGTAGCAGCAAGAATATCGTCGCGTATCTTGGAGGCTGCTGATTTCCGTTTCCGTCCGTCTTCAACGACGGCTTTGTTACGATCTTTCGAGCCCGTTGGCGCTGAGTCGCGAGACATGCGGGTGCCCATGTCTGCTAGACTGATTTTGCCAGCGAGGGATTCTGGATCACCCGTTGCTTCATCGGACGGACGCGACGTGAAACGTCGGTCCGCATGCAAGACCTTGTTGGCCATCGCATCACTAGATGCAGGTGTTAGTTGAACTCCAAGTCTTGAGAAGTAATGGATGCACTTACTAGCTGTACTGCTTGAAATTCGGCTCCGTCATGATTACTGCAAAATAAGATCCAAGCAATAAGTGAGAAGTGAAAAATCAAAGCGGGCTGAATGCCAGGCTCAGTGGAGAAGGGATGTGGCGAACGACCGGATGGGTGTTGGATTCTTTGTTACACGGATCTGGTGCAATTGAGGTTGAAAAGAGAATTTCGAGAGCCGCTTCAGGGTTGGGGTTTACAGCTCAGAGAGCGCGATTGCCCCCACATATAGCTCGACCATTCCAAACTTCATCCGTTCTTTGCATATAGCTGCCCGATTACGTGTTTTTTCTATTCTGATATCTTGCTCATTTTGATGGGGCGACTGCTAACTATTTGATTATGGGCTATGAGGCGACACTTCTCCGTTAGGCGAGCGTCTGACGACTATGTGGCGCTGCTCTCCAGTTATGTACAACAGCTGTGTCATTCGGGATTCTGAATATCTGCTAGAAGCTGCTGAGCGGGATCTGGGTAGTAGTTTAAAGTGTGAGGTCCCAACGTTCCTTATATGCCAAAATACTCGGCTGGTAGCGGGTACTATGGTCAATGAGGTACGATGACCAAATGCTCCTCTAGCTCGTCTGTGTATCCGGCAGGGCGGATCGGAGCTCATGAATGCACTTATTCGATAGCTAGTGACCAATTGAATGTTGATAAGGGCCACATATTTGCAAGAACTACATTATCTATTGTCCATCGCCGGATCTGTCTGGCTCACTCATCGACTCGTCGACTCCACGCCCTTTGGGCCCCAAACTCGGCGCACGTGATCGGATCGTGGGCATCGCGAAGGAGGCGTCGCGCGGCTTCTGCCTCGTTTCCTCTCATCGCCCACACCTCCCCGACCCCGGTTACCCCATTCCCAGCCAACCACCCATCTCCCCCGAGGAATCACACGCGTTTTCTAATCTTCCGCGTGAGCCGGATCAGAGTCGATCACTTATAAGCGCGTTTTCAGCGAAAAGAACGCGTCGATCTCGTCTTCCCCAGAAAATCAAGGTATCCCACAATGTCTACACCTCCACCTGCAGCATCTGAGCCCGAAAAGGTCGAGGCTCCTGTAGTCTCGGGCACGGAGGCTGAAGCTGCGGCTCCGGTTGCGGCAGTCGACACGCCGGCTTCTGTCACCAAGAGCGACGTGTCTGACGCTGTTGCGGAGGCAGCCGACGCCGACGCGTCTGCTGATCCCCCCGCGGCGGAGCCAGAAGCCAAGAGCGAGGACAAGACTGAGGACGCTGCGCCCGTTGAAGACGAAACTAAAGGAGCCGAGCCGGCTGCGACTGAAGTTGAAGCTGAAGCTGATGCCGATGATGCCGATGCAAAGAAATCAAAGAAGAAGGTTGGCCGACGGGCTTCTATGGCTACGCCTAAGAAGTCATCCGGCGAGTCTGCCGAAACAAGCAGCTACCTTCCTGGCGCGATCGTGCTTGCCAAGCTGAAGGGATTTCCGCCATGGCCTGGGATGGTATGTGCTTTTTTTTATCAGATGGTGTGTGACAGCGAGACTAACGAGTAGGTTGTTGCGGACGCATTTCTGCCTACAAACATTTTGAAGCAGAAGCCCAAAGCACCTGGAGCCTCGGGAAAGCGTAAGAGTTTGGCGCCGGAGGAGGACGAGGAAGAGGTTGAGTCTGGACCGAGCGCGTTTCCCGTCCGATTCTTCAACGACGGCAATTAGTGAGTATCTTTTGCGGGGGCGACTGGAGGAAGATCTACTGGCTAACTAATATAGTATGTGGGCGTCTACGTCAGATCTGAAGACTCTGGGAAAGGAGCAGGCGCAAAAATACGTGGAATCGAACTCTAAGACTGCTAAGAAAGATAAGGCACTCGTGACTGCGTATAAGATCGCAATGGATCCGCCGGCCCTGGAGGAGTTTGCCAGCAGCGGGGCAGCGGATGAGAGCGAGGAGGAGGAAGAAGAAGAGCAAGATGAAGATGTTGAGATGGTGGATGCTGATGCGGAAGCAGACGCGGATGTGGATGCGGATGCGGATGCAGAGGATGGTGAGAATGGCACGACAAAAGAGACTACGGGAAAGAAGAGGAAAAACACGGCCACGGAAGGTGCCGCGGCGAAGAAACGCAAGGCATCAGAGAACGGAGCGGCAAAGAACGGCAAGCCGAAGAAGGAGAAGAAGGAAAAAGTGGTGAAGCCGAAGAAAGAGAAGAAAGAGAAGAAGGCGAAAGTGCCGGAGAAGAGCGCTGCCGAGTTGGAGAAAGAGTCAGTTGAGGAGCGCGAGAAGCACTTTCTGTTTATGCGGCATAGGCTACAGAAGGCGTTTCTGACAGGCAAGGAGCTTGCTGAGGACATCATGGAGGATATGGACGTGTTGTTCAAGCGGCTTAAGGGGTTTGAAGGGCTCACGGAGGGGATCATCCGTCAGACAAAGATGAACAAGGCGATTGCGCGAATCGCAAAGCTGGAGAGCATCCCGCAGGACGCGAAGTACAAGTTCAAAGAGCGTGCACAACACCTGTTGGATGACTGGACGGCGCGGTTCTCCAGCACCGCGTCGCCGGCTCCTCAGGGGTCTACACAGGCTGAGGCTGCGGTGACTTCAGAGCCGGCCGAGCCGGCAGAGAAGGCGGAAGCTAAGACGGAGCCGGAGCAGCCTGCGCCCGTTGAGCCTGAGCCTGCAAAGCCGGCAGAGGCTGCACCTGTCGAGGCCACGGGTCCCGAAGAAGTTGCCCCTGTTGAGTCAGCAAAGCCAGAGGAAGCCGTGAAGACCGTGGAGCCCTTGACGGTGGCAGCGGAGGTAGCGGAGGTAGCAGCGGAGGTATTGAAGGAAACGAATATCGTGCCGGCGGTGGTGGCCGCGGCGACGGAGACGTGAGTGAAATGTGCCGTGCTGGGTGTTGATCTTGAGAGATGTAGGGTATAGTAGAGGGCAGGCCGTGTTGTACTAGTATTCAAGAGCGCAGTTGACTATAGCTGGCGGGCATCGCGGGTCGGGGCGGGTGCCGAATCGGGCAGGCCGACAACAACGGACGGCGCTCAGCCGAGGCGCCACGGTGCTGCGCCGCGGTGGCGGTGCGGGCTGGCCCGGCTGAGCAAGAACGACAATCTGGGCCGGGCACTAGTACTCAGAGAGATGACTGGCGGCCGGAACAGTCGCCGGCAGCAGCAGCAGATCCAGCTCGGCGACAAAGCAAACAAACAAGTAAACAGTAAACAAAACAGTAAACACGCGAGCGCGACTGAACCAAACCAAACCGGTGACGTCAGCCGGCGAGACTCCCGCGAATCCGCGAGATCGAGTCGAGTCGCGCTCCCGCCCAAGCCGCGAGCCGCGATAAAACCGGACCGCGCCCGCTGCCCGCCCGCCCGGCTTTCTCCCCCACCACCGCCTTTCTATCTCGCTTTCCCACCCTCCTTCCCTTTACAACCCCCCTCAACCCTCCCTCACCCTCCTCTGCCTCCCCTCCCCTCCGCCATGGCCGACACCATCATCCCCGCCGGCGACGGCGCCCCCAAAAGGTGCGTATCCCGCCTCGAGCGGCCCGCTCTGCTCCGCCGCACCTCCCACTGCCCTCTCGAACCCCCCAATCGCTGACTCTTTTTGCTCTCCAGCACAGTTCCGCTGCCCTCCGACTCCGTGATCGTTGTGCTCGGCGCCTCGGGCGATCTCGCAAAGAAGAAAACCGTGTGTCTCCCGTCCAATCACGCTCAATTGGCTCGAGTAGAAAGAAAGAAAGAAGAACGTCATCCCGCTAACCTGCCTCTCTTCTCCAGTTCCCTGCCCTCTTCGGTCTCTACCGCTACGGCCTGCTCCCGAAGGGCATCAAGATCATCGGTTATGCGCGAACCAAAATGGACGACGACGACTACAAGAAGCGCATCTCGGCCTACATCAAGAAGCCCACGCCCGACGTCGAGCAGAAGCTCGCCGAGTTCCTCGAGCTCACGACGTACCTGGCCGGCCAGTACGACGACGACGAGAGCTTCCAGGCCCTCGACCGCAAAATCGCAGAGGTTGAAGGCCACCCGTCCGAGTCCCATCGGCTGTTCTACCTCGCCCTGCCGCCGACCGTCTTCACCACCGTCGCCCAGCACCTCAAGACCAACTGCTACCCCAAGTCCGGCTCCGCGCGCGTGATCATCGAGAAGCCGTTCGGACACGACCTGGCCTCGGCGCGGGAGTTGCAGGCAGCTCTCCGCCCGATCTGGTCCGAGGACGAGATCTTCCGTATCGACCACTATCTCGGCAAGGAGATGGTCAAGAACATCCTGATCCTGCGGTTCGGCAACGAGTTTTTTGGTGCCTCCTGGAACAAGAACCACGTCTCGTCCGTGCAAATCACGTTCAAGGAGCCGTTCGGCACTGAGGGCCGCGGCGGCTACTTTGACGAGTTTGGCATCATCCGCGATGTCATGCAGAACCATCTGCTGCAGGTGCTGACCATGATCGCCATGGAGCGGCCTGTGTCGTTCTCGGCCGAAGACATTCGGGATGAGAAGGTCCGCGTGCTGCGCGCCATGCCGCACATTGACCCCAAGAACGTCGTCATTGGCCAGTACGACAAGTCGCTCGACGGCACGAAGCCGGCCTACCTAGACGATCCTACCGTGCCCAAGGGCTCGCGCTGCCCTACCTTCGCCGCCATCGTGCTCTACATCAAGAACGACCGATGGGACGGTGTTCCGTTTATTCTCAAGGCCGGTAAGGCGCTCGACACGGCCAAGGTCGACGTGCGTGTGCAGTTCAAGGACGTCACGGCCGGAATCTTCAAGGACATCCCGCGGAACGAGCTCGTCCTGCGCATCCAGCCCGAGGAGGCTGTCTACCTCAAGATGAACACGAAGCTGCCCGGTCTGAGCATGAAGACGGCCGTGACCGAGCTCGATCTGACGTACCACCGCCGGTTTTCGGACCTGCACATTCCCGAGGCCTACGAGGCTCTCATCCTCGACGCCATCAACGGCGACCACTCCAACTTTGTGCGCGACGACGAGCTCGACGCGTCCTGGAAGCTCTTCACGCCGCTGCTGCACTACCTCGACCAGTCGACCGACATCGTGCCGGCAAAGTACCCCTATGGCTCGCGCGGGCCCGAGTTCCTGGACGACTTCCTGGCGTCGTACGGATACGCTCGCGGCACAGAAGGCGCGTACCAGTGGCCGACCACCAAGGCGAACGGCAAGATCTAAAGGTTTACGTTTGTGTAATGTGAAGCGAACGCTCGTTTAGGCGAATTCAAAATATGCCGGTGTAATGTATCTCGGTCACGATGTAACTCGGATGTGTTCTGTGAATAAAATTGATTATATACGACTGTAGCATGCTATATCAAGAATTTTTGAGATTTGAGATTTGGGGAGTCTCGATCAAGCCTCCTGTGGCTAGAACAGCCGGGCCCACGTCCAGGCACAACCGTTATCCAAGTCTTACGACCAGCTTCCTCACGCCGCTGCAAAAACCCTATAAACCGGGGCAATGGCATGAACGAGCGGGCGACTGGAAGTTGATTATCGTGATCCCACAGACGGTAGCGTAGCAGAGCAAATTCTCGTGTTTGTCAAGACGATCGTTGGGTGATTGGACACTTGTGGCATGCGGGGCGTTGACGCCGGGTTCATGCCTCACTCGCGCCCATGGCTTCCGGTTTTAAGCGCTCATGCGTTTGTAATTATTTATCCGGAGATCGGCCCTCAAAATGACGCATTTGTCATGATTTGTGCGAAGTTACAGTGTGCACTTGGCGATTTACTCTGACCATATTTGAACAAGAGACTAGTCACTAGATCTGGATCGTTCTCCTTCATGAAACTGAACTGCTTCGCGGCAAGATCAATCAGCCAGCCCGGCCCCAGCCGGCTGTATTCGTTCGCTTACATAACCGCCAATTTGGCTAACAGGGAAGCAACTACGCGCCGCCGGAAACCGGGCCCGCATCTCCGACAGAAAACATTCGAGCTTTGTGCAGGCGCCGCCCACCGTGGCTTGTATCGTGCGACCCCTGAGTCGGGCTTCCGACGGCTGATATGGCGGACAACATAAGATGGGAAAGTGGAAACTCGTTTAGAGCGACGACACCAGGTAGCCAGGGAGCAATTGAAGAACAGAGGAAGCAATCAAGTAGTCACTATCGCTGTCACTGGTCCCAGTCGCTTACAGCGGCGACCGGGCAATCAGCAATAGCCTCCAGCGTATAGACCACTTTGAAATACTAATTCGTGCTACAGCCAGCGTATCCCGGAGTGTTTACAATGATCTTCAAATCTTGCAACAGCCTCGAAATAGCCTGTTGCTGCAGCTCTTTTAAAGTACAGTGTACTCTAGCTCTCGCTGTAGTTATGCCTCATTCTTTAGCCTATTCCGAAACGGACATTCCCTAGTACTCCGCCGGAACTATTTGAGTCCGAAATTTATGCAATGGAGCATTGCCATTCTATCTTTTATCAATGTCAAACTTATTTGTACAGACTGTATCAAAAAGAAGCAAGCCCTTTGCGTATATTGCTCGCTCGATGAATGGTGAGCATGACTGGGGAACAATTGCCTAGTATGCACCCGTTCTTGTGATGCTGTGTTCTGAATTGAAGTACACAGACCGCACACTATGCACCATATAATTGATCCTGATACACCTAACACCGTACTCGAATGCTGTATCTTTAATGCATATGTTGACTATTCTAGTAGAGCAATAATCATTGCAGGACCGCACCGATCTGCCGCTTTCAGCAGTGGCTTTTTTTGCCAGTCAGTCCCTAGCCCGTGTGAAGACTGCACTCAGATTTGTTTGAACCTCGCTTCATGTCTGTCTTTGCAGTGTGAATCAGCTTATTTCCACTCTTTGATATGCTATTATTTGTAAGGTCTGTTTTCTAAGATCCTACCGGATCTCGATCATCGAGGAAACCAAGGCAAGAGAGGCTGGGCGTACGAACGTTGGCGCCGCAGACGGTGCTACGTCCTTTGTCGCTGCTGGCATCTCTGATGATGATCTCCTTTCCAAATAATAATTGCTTCGTGCTTTATTTCCTTTTTGTAGCTTGGCAACTATCGCTGCTGCATCATGTGGAAGTAATTCGAGGAAGGTAAAAATATACAAATAACTGGCTGAAGAGATGAGTGACGTCTTTCAGAGAACTTGACTCTTACGTCCACAGACACCCTCACTCAGCTCGCTCTATCGTTCGCCATTGATCTATTGAATACTGAACACTGAACAGGTGACTAGTCAGTCGGCGATAGAAACTTCTCTATCAGGCACCGCGCAGAAAAGCTGCAGTTCGTGACAATCCACCCGCGGCCGTTTACAGCCCCCACAGCCTGGCGTGGCGCGACGCGAATGTAAACAAACACAGATCGCGCAGCAAATGCGCCGCGGCGCAACGTTTACGGCATAACCATGTAACGCTACCAGCGCTTATGCGATCGCGCTAGCCAGCGACCGGAATTGGCCCGCGCGCGCCCCCGCTTCTGCGATTGCGCCAGCGCCGCGCCACGCGCCACCCGGCTGGTTATAAATACCGGCCCACTTCCTCCTGCTCTGCTTCCCACATCAACACACACAACATCCACTGCACATCTCATCTCACTTGCGCATCCCATTATACATTATGCAGATTTTCGTGAAGACCCTGACTGGAAAGACCATCACCCTCGAGGTCGAGTCCTCGGACACGATTGACAACGTCAAGTCGAAGATCCAGGATAAGGAGGGCATTCCCCCAGACCAGCAGCGTCTCATCTTTGCTGGCAAGCAGCTCGAGGATGGCCGTACCCTGTCGGACTACAACATCCAGAAGGAGTCTACTCTTCACCTCGTCCTCCGTCTCCGCGGTGGCATGCAGATCTTTGTCAAGACCCTGACCGGCAAGACCATCACCCTCGAGGTCGAGTCCTCGGACACGATTGACAACGTCAAGTCGAAGATCCAGGATAAGGAGGGCATCCCTCCAGACCAGCAGCGTTTGATTTTTGCCGGCAAGCAGCTCGAGGATGGACGTACTCTGTCGGACTACAACATCCAGAAGGAGTCTACTCTCCACTTGGTCCTGCGTCTGCGTGGAGGAAACTAGATCGTTTTGCTTGTGTAATGATTTAGCGGGAGTTGTATTCTAGGAATTGTTTCTTGGTCTTGGTGCGTAAGGCGGCTGGTTTAGGTTGGTTAGAGGCGCAAAGCGTACTGTACTACAATTGAACAAGCAATTGAATCATATTTTCAAGTAGACTTGTTAGAAATATTTATTCTATAAACTGCTTACTATTGCAATTCCGATTCGAATATAATGTCGGACCAATTTCCAACACATAACTTTGTCCGTGTAGCCCCGCGAACTGGCATGGGAGCTTGAAATCTGTACTGAGAATAGAGCCAGGATATGAACAAAATCGTTGCAACAGCTATAAAGACCTTAAAATAAATGTACGGCCGTACCCTGCTCAAAAAACATTGATCTAACGTCAAGTAGCCCCTAAAATTGTTGGGCGTATATGTACCGTACCATGCCTCAGAATTGCAAGTTTCGCCCGTTCGTCAAGCTTTTGAATATAATTTTGTAGAAAGCCGTAGTATTCACACAAACATCGCCGACAGGTCCGGATATCTCAATTCCATGTATTAATGTCCGAAAAGGTATCGTTAAGGGTTCAAGCCCAGAACTGCTGATCAGATATATCGCACTTCAATAATGACTCGCTCAAAGTCGCATCAGATGGAAATAAAACCTCCCTCTAAAAATCTGAAACTGACTGTAAAATAGAAAGAAAAACAGTTGCTGGCACCAACTAGTTACATCCGAACTCAAATCCGCTCAACTGCAAAATTAAGCGCCTGATTCGGTGCTGAAAGATGTAACTTTCTCAACAGTACCAGCTCCCACGGAAAGTAACAAGCATTTCTGACGACATTCTCTATCCCCGAATTCTCCCACAAGCGGACGACGAGGCCGCCGCCGCGAACGACTCGCTCTCAGCACTTTGACCAAACAAACCATAACGCCCGTCCAGACTCGCACAGGTAGCGAGTCCCGGCGCTTAATCACCAGACGTGAACAGAGAAGAACACAGGAAAGCAGCTCATACAGGGTAAAATACTCGAACGTTGAGATTTTGTCACTGGAAAAGGAGTCGGATTTGGATTTTGGAGTTGATAGATTGCTGAATGAAGCCGTACGCGTTGGTGTGGGTGTAGTGTAGGAGAACTGGCGTTGGACGGCGGATTCGACGAGATTCATGAGCGACGAGCTGACGGCGCGCAACGGAGCACGAAATGCAGACATTTTTCAGTGCGGTAATGAGATGATGCTATATTCTCAAAAAGAACGAGTCAGATTGCAAGCAGTAGAAAAGGTAAGTGATAACTGATCAGTAGTGAAAGCAGCCAGGTGGAGATCTGACGATTGTCAATGGACGTGTTTCTCGCTAAACAAAAAGAGAATTCGGGCTGCTGGGCTGTTTACGCATTTCTCAGTCCGGCTATATTACCCTACCTTGGCTACAGTTGGATTCGATCCGGGACTGCATGTTACACGAGCTACGAAATATTTATCGAAACTGCATCTAAAGGCCGGCCCGTGGTCATATCTACTAATCCATTATCCTAGACCTGTAGACCATAAAGCATTTTGTTTTTCTTGCGGAACACTAACAGCGGCAGAACAGAACAGAACAGAAGTCAAGATCATTGAGCCCGGCTGCCCGGGGGTGGAAAGCGAGCGAACAAACTATCTCGCACCGTGAACGAATGAAAGATCCTCGCAAAAGGAAATAGATACTAATAATCATATTCTATTAAGCGATCCGTGAAAGCATACATTTGTTTTTCTTCCATCTGTTTTCCCCACCCAGTCGTAGCCAATTCATACAAACAAGCCGTAGCATGCCACGGAGCGGCACTGATAGATAGAACAAAAAGACAAAGCCAGAAAAAGAAGCTTCGGTAAAGCATAACAAAGCAATTAAAAGAGCAATAAAAAAAAAAGACAAAAGATATCCGGGAAAAATAAACCATAGCGCCTGCTTTGCAAACAATATAATGACGGGAAGGGGTCGCAAACGCACGCACGGGTTATATATACGGCGAGAGCATTAAAAGCGAGCGACTTGAGCGAAAAATAGAGCCATCGAGGAGTGAAGATAACAAGTAGAGATAATTGTCCAATTGTTACTCCGCCCGCTCGGCTTCGTGCACAAGATTGCTCTCCTTGGCGGGCACCACAGCAGCCGCCGTGCTCGACGGGCTCAGACCGCCAGAACCAGGCGTCGCAGGACCGCCTGACGGGCCCGAGAAGCTGTTTGAATGCGTATGTGGGATGTTTTCCGGCACAGGGTGTTCCAGACCGACGCTGGTGACGCCGGCCGAGGCAGCACGGCCGGCTTTCGAGAGCGCGTAGTCGCCGGAATCAAAGTATTTCCGTTCCTGCCCCACTTTGTTAGCTCCCGATCGACCGGAGTTAGATAAGGAGACGGTCGCGTCGTACCTTGAGTTTGTTTTGGATAATGTCGTGGCGAGACGGCAGACGGCCGTACATGCGCAGGATCCGCTGTTCGTCGGCAGAGAGTGACTGGGGGAACGGCGGTTAGCTTCTTGCAACGCAGGATCTTTCTAGCGCCGTGACGGGGCGAGAGAACGAACGACGTACCGAGATGTCGACTTTGCTCGCGCGAGCGGGGTCCAGCGACGACATAGCAGGCAATTGCGCAGACGGGGGAGGCGCGCTCGGGCGTGTGAATGGGAGTGATAGTCGTGGAGAAACGAGTATAGTCGGGGAAGGGGAGATCTGATCGCGGTGGAGAGACCAGTGGCGACGTCGGGCGGGCGTGCGGCTTAAGCGGTCCTCGATCGATTTGGCCCGCCTGATGGGCAGTTAAACAAGGATGCGTTTACGGCGCAACTGCGGCGGTGTTTGCGCAGATGCGGTGACGTTGTGCACTTTCCAGATACGGCATAAACCACTAACACGCCGCGACGGTTACGCAGCGCCGAAATGACTTCAGCGGCGCGCTCAAGGCGCAAGTAAGGCGCAAGTAAGGCGCGAGTCATGCTCGGCGGAAAAATTCGGGCACGGCTGGGCTGGACGAGCAAAGAGACTCAACGCGCGCGTCAGCAGCTGCAAAGCCGCCAATTACGCGTCCAAAGACAAAAAGGAAGAGCAAAGAGAGGAAAGGTATCTTTATTTCCAACGGAACGCAGACGCGTCCAATGTACATCAATTGTCAGCCTCGAACGAGGTCAGGACAAACTCCAAAAAATTACAAAACATAAGGACAGTGTAAAAGACATGAAAAGACAGTATAGAGCAAAACACCGAAAGCATTAATCAAATTAGTAAACAAAACAACTTTTTCTAACCCGCGACGAACACCTCATGGCGAGAGCTTCACGTCTGTGGACGGCCCTGACTCGGCGGCCTCTGTGCGGGTGCCGAGGATCTGGGACGCGGCCTTCGCCTCGTTCTTCTCGACAACGAGGTTCTTGAGCCACTTGTTCTCCATCTCGAGCTGCAGCACCTTGGCCTCGAGCTGCTGGACCTTGTCCTGCAGATCCTTCGCAGCGCGCTCCATCTGCTGCTCACGCTGCTTCTTCTTGATGCGGAACCGCGCCGACGCGGCCGTGTTGCGTCGCCGCTTGTCTTCCTCAGCCGCGACGTGCGACGGCTCCTCGAGCAACTCGACCGACGACGCAGACCGCTTGAGGGCGGTGGCTGGCGTAGCGGGAGTCGACGCCGAAGCCGGGGTTCCGGGGAAAAGCTGGGCTGACGCGGGAGCCACGACGCCGGACGGCGCGAGCAGCGGCGTGTACAGGCCCGGCGCGCCGGGGTTGGACGGGTTCGTGTTGTGCGAGCGCGCGGATTCGTCGGCGACGGGGATTGAGTAGTCAATGTAGTCGGCCGCGAGAAAGTCAAACTCGGGCTTTCCCTTGAACTGGGCCTGCTGCTGCTGGGCGGACTGCGCGGACTGCTGATGCTGATGCTGCTGCTGCTGCTGCTGCTGGTGATGGAGCTGCTGCTGCTTGGCGAGCACGCGGCGGCGGTCGTCGGTCGCGTCGTGCGGGAAGGGCAGGTCGTCGATGACGGCGCCCGCGTCGGTGGAGCGGCCCATGTCGAAGTCGAAGAAGTGGGTGTTGGCAAAGAGCGAGAGATCGTCCTTGGCCGCGGCCGGGAAGTCGAGGGGCTCGACGGAGTTGAGGTTGGCGATGTACTGCGAGACGTTGACGCCGCGGTGGCTCGAGTACGCCATGTCTGCGTTGCGATGGATTGCAGGGAGTGGCAGAGGAGAGGGGAGTAGAGCGGAGGAGAGGAGGAGCAGAGAAGTGGGCATGAGCGTTGCAATTGAGCGAAGCTGGCTTTGCCCGGAGGCGCACAGGCGCGACGCGGTTGCGCGGTTGTGCCAGGTGCTTTGTAAGGCGTATCTGGTGCAGTTTTGCACGGTTACGGCACCAAAAACGCAAAAACAGCGCACTTCGCGCCGCACCGGCACGTGCGGCGTGGTGCGAGACGCGCGCGGATGGCGTGCTCAGCTCTGTTACTGCATCGGGCCGCGTTCGGCTGCGTTTGCCCGCTTTCGGCGACGCTCTTCACCGCCGCTATGCAGTAGCAGAGGCACCCAATCAAGCGCTGATCAGCACGAGGTGACGAGTTCTTCTTACTACTACTACTAACTCCAAAAGGAGACCCAGTATCAGTAGGAGTTGTAGTTCCTGAATCTGCAAGGACAGCAAGGAACAGTCACAGCAGCCGACGAACTGGCTGTTGTCTGCTTGTTCGGGTCTGGCCGGTTGCCCTGACAACACGCGACACTCGGACGCGGAATCACAACAGACTAACAAGTCCAGTCTCAGCTACTCTTTAGTCGTTTTTCTGTCAAACGGCGTTCTTACTACTTAGTACTTCTGTTGATTCTTGTAGAACAGTCGGAACCATCACTTGTCGAAGCGAGTTCAGTCTACCAAAATAATCATCTTACGCGAGCCTCACGCTCTATTCACGATTGCCGCCTTCAGATTGCCGCCTGCCTCAAAGCATTACACTAACTTATCTTTGATCAGATCAGCAGCCCCTGGCGCCTGTGCCTATACGCCCCACTAGTTTATCCAGTCCAAAATAGTATATGCTCATGAAGTGTATATTTATACAGAAAACGTCAGACCTGCTGCTCAAACAGACGACAACTTGTACATACAGTTACAAAACAACACACATAAATCGACAAGACGAAAACAAAAACACAATGTCCCGAATACATATCAGACAATAATCGTATATAGTTACACCTGCTAAAACACACGCTCCAGAGACAGGTTTTGTAATACTCAGCTTATACTTACCCTTCATACTCCACCGTTACCTATGCCTAAAGAATAGTGAATGAGAACGCCATCTCGATTCTGTTAGTTGTCTTTGTGTCCAATCGAATCCAATCCAATCCAATCCATCCGCGTGGATCAGGATCAGGATCACGATCACGATCAGGACTCAAGCCTGAATACTCGTGGGCCTCTGGCGCTGTTCATCCGTAGTCTATAAAACAAAAGTACACGGCATGGCATTCGAGAAGGAGCCACAACGTGCGCCCCCTCCTCAAACAGCCACAACACCAACATGGTTAGCCTCGACCAAGCAACGCGGCCGGCACACCGCAAATCTACCCACGCAAAGCAAAGCAAAGCAAAGCAAAAGCAGCAAAAAAGCAAACCACGCACCTCGAGATCCGCCAGTTTCCGCTTCGACTTCTTTTGTCGCACGGGACGCACCTCGCCAGGCTCGAACACGTAGTCTGGCAAGTTGAAACTTAACAAACACAGTTAGCAACGCGCACACTTTCTGACAACGACAGCATACTGACTTTCTGAGATTGCGCACGCAAATGCAGTTGACGTCTTCGTTGTACTCTGGCCAGCTCCGGCAAGTCTCGTAAAACTCCTTGCACGGCCACTGAATATCGAGTTGCTTGTTGTTCGCTAAAAGAAAAAGAAAAAAACAATCATTAGAATGAAACTAATATGACGAGTAATGGATATCATACGATCAACTTTGATCTCGAGCCCGATGAAGAAAACCGTAGTATACACGACCAATTTCTGAGCCCCGTTGCTACCGTTCTCGGCCGACGAGTCGTTATCTTCAGCCTTTGCAGCCTGCTCGAGATTGGCCTCTTCGGTCGTCGCAGCCTCGATCTGTTCTCCGTCCGCGACCCGCTTCGCTTCCTCTTCGTCACGACAATGATGCACTTTGTTAAACTCCTTCACAAACGGGTGCGCAAGTTCAATACTGTCGATCCATTCCAGCTTATTAATCAACAACCGGATCTTACTCTCCACCATTCCCGACCATTTTAACTGCTGCTCAGCTGTACCCTTTGCTGACGCATACACAGCCAGATAGTACTTGTATCTAAAGAAGAAATCGTGCTTTTGGAACAAATCTGACCACGGCTTCTTTCCAATAATAATCTCGTCCATCAAAGCGCCTCCCCGCTTGAGTTCAGACATGATCACCTTCTGAGTCGACGCAGATATATTATGAGTAGCGCACATCGACGGATAAGCCGGCGTGATGATTGGCATGCGGTGCGCGCGGTCTTGAGGGTATAACCTCGGATTCCAGACTCGAACTTGCAGCGGGCCGTCCTCAATCGGCTTCAGCATCACGGGCTGGGGCCAGCTCCATTTAGTCAGGATATTAAAAAACTTGCTGACAATCGTCGCGGAGATCGCGTTCGGATATAATTGACAGATTCGAGCAACAAGCATGGCCCACGCTACGCCTCCAGGAAATCCCATCACGTTCGAGTAGATAGCTCGCCCTTGATTTGTTAGCATATAATAACCCAATGCCGACTGCAAAAGAAACACATACGTTTGGCCCAGAGCTTGATGGCTCGTAAAGCATGCTTAAACACAATAGTCTGCGGTACCAGACTCAAAATCTCGTCCGTAACCCGAGTTCCGTTCAACGACCGCAAATCCTTCTCGTCCAAATTCCGCAGCAAGTTCTTATCCTCAAGCGTCAGCGACAGCGGGACTTGCGGAATATCGAGCTTCGCGCAAATCAAATCGATCGAGATCCCGGAAAACTTGATCTTGATAATCGGCACGTACGCGTCCGGCACCGCAGCGATCTCGTCCACCTCCGGCCGCGCACGCACAAGCCGCTGGAAAACATCAAAAAAGTTTTCCCGCGTGACGTGTTTCGGGACCACGACCAGCGTATCGATATCCGAACCGGGCCCGTAAACGCCTAGCCGGTACGATCCAAAAGTGAAAATCTTGCCGCCGGCATCGCTCGCCATGCCTTCCGACATGCCCTTCTGCATGCTCACAGTCTTGACAAACTCCTCCGCGAGAGCCTGCAACTTGCCCAACACCTCGACACTGTTTGTGTTACCTTCTGTTTCATGTCCGCGCATATTGATAACCAGAGCTATCTATACATACCGTTTCTGAGATTCCGCATCGGATTCAAAAGATCCTTGACGTTTGAGCTCATCAATCAACTTCTCATTAAGACCGATCTCGTTCTCGGTTGGTGACACCAGCGATATAGGTGGCGTCACGCCGTAAGTCTTCGCGGTGCCCGCACTGTAACAAGGGGATCTGTTAGCCATCATTTCCGGGACCGAGCCAGAAGAATAAAACCATAAGCAAGCAAATAAAATTATTCAAATAAAAGTACTCGCAAGATAGCGATACTTCTAAACGAAACGCCACAGAGATGGCATACCTATTCATATCAGCGTCTCAATATCGACTCTGCAATCAGGGTCAAAACGAGCAGTAGCCGTAGTTCTAGATATCCAGTTATCCAGAAATCCTCAGACTTATCCTCCCTAGCAAATGCAAAAAGAAGTAAATAAAGCAAGCAAGCAATCAAAAAGGGTTCGCGTATATATAGGTACTCTTCGATTTGTGTCGCGGAGGTTGTACGATTCGCGGTCTCCAATTGCCCGGCAGCCTTAATTCTCATCACGTGATATTAGAAGATAGAGTTTTCCCAATCTGGAAGCACGTAAATTCACGAACTTGAATCCACTCTCGAAATCGATGCGTCCGCGCTACGTTATGTAGATTGCAGCCTATTATTACCTATTATTTTTATGATTATGTCATAAGTTACATAGTACTAAGTAGATAATATTACAGAAGCGACTCAGGCGTCACGACAATCCACTCTCTTCATCCTCCGATTCTACCTTCACGACATCATTAATCTCACCGGCCAACAAAACCTGATCAGTCGGCCGCCGCGGCCATTTCCTAACCCTATCGATACCTTCGCTCGGGTAAAGCCACGACAGCAGTCGTAAAAGCAGAATATCAATCACGATGCACATGACAAATAGCTTACCCGCCCATATTCCGCATCCGTAATATCTTTTCAACCGATCAATCACCGGCTCGTTCTCCTTGTCGGCAACAATGTCGTAGACCTGCTCCGTGCGCCGCGCAACATTATGCCAACCATACATTCCCTTCACTTGATCGTGAAACTTGGACGTGTCTACTGCTTTTGACTCAATCAGCGATATCGCACGACCAGTCGCGGCGACCAGCGAGTCCTCGGCCGGTGATGAAAATATCGTCATATGCGACGGTAAGACCTCTGGAATTCCACCAACTTTGGTGGTCACGACAAGTAGTCCGCACGACGCGGCTTCAACCAACACAGTGCCAAAGGCCTCGGTTAGTGAAGGATGTAGATAAATATGACCCTTGACCATGACGTCTCGAACGTCCTCGTGCCGGACTCTGCCGACGAGCTCTACTCGTTCTTGTAGCTGATACTTTTCGCGCATCTGCTCTAAATCAATCTCACGCGGACCACTTCCGGCAATAATAAATCGAACAGTAGGATGTAGCAGGCAGATACGGGGGATGACGGCAGTCAACAGGTCGGCGCCTTTATTCGGATATAGACGAGAGATGATGACGATAGTGACTGCAACGAAGTTAGTATTATGCAGAAAAACAAGCACCTAGAGAGCTTACTATATGACGACGAGGCTTTGCTGGGATCTGGACGAAAGTTGGACGCCACCACCGCGTTTGGAATCACGCTGACCATAACGGGATCCAGAGAACCACGCAGCACAGTATTCTCCTTACTACACCATCCGTTAGCGAGAAAGAACAAAAATAAAACAAACATTCAAAGCTGAAATTTACCATGTATGCGAAACGCAAACAACGTGCCCGATATCGCTCAAGGTGAACTTCAACAGCTTGTTGCCTAATATACTCCCCGGATCGGCAAACCCAAACAGCGAATGATCGGTGAAGACAGTCTTCAGTCCCATCGTGCGACCATGTAAGATCGCTTCGTGACATAAACTACTCAAACTTGCATGACCGTGAACGATTTGGATCTCTTCTCGAATCAGAATGCTTCGTAGGACCGGGAAGAACGAGAATACTGTAGGAAACGTGGATTCGCGATAGAGCACCAAGAACGGAACATAGTACACTTTCAAGCCGTGCGTTAAATACCGTACTCCAGTCCGAGATTTGTGCGCGTGTGTGACAATAATGACTGAATGGCCCAGGGAAATCAATTTCTAGATCCGATTAGCGCGTCTATTGAGGGCGCACCATGGGCTGTGCGTGGGGATCTCACCGATGATAACTGGTATATATGCGACTCGATACCACCCGGCTGCGGATAAAAATGGTCGCAGACCATCCTATGCACGTCATTAGCTCATGGCACTATAAAAAAGGGGATTTGACATACGCAATGTTGTACGGCATCTTTGCCAGAGCGCTATATCGCTGGTGTCGTAACGCTAAGCATCCGATAACGCTGACTTGCTCTCGTCAATTGTCTGAACTAATACCTATTGGTTAGCACGATAGAAATCCAATTCCTACTCAGTCATCCAAGCAACATACTAATTCCGAACTACCGGAATGCAGAATGCATGTAGAATTATATATATATGGCGATGGTCTATAAACTAGGCTGAAGCCGAATTGTGTTCAGTTAAACTCGAGGGTCCAACTCATCTAAACTTTAAAATGACAACTCGATCCCAGCTCGATGCCAGTTCTATGCTATTACGGCAGCCACACGAAGCAAGGATTGCGTATAGAAGCCTTGTAATGTCATTTCATTTTCATGTGATCACTGATCTATTGCGCGAAGGACTCTATACATAGGTCAATAGCTAACGAGTACCAATACCGAGGGGACAGGCAGCACCTGATCATCGTCAGTACGGAGCACTAAAGATTGCTTTCCTATACCATGGACCGCTCGATAGTTTCTGTTTGGATAGTTTTAACGGACAACGAAGTATATGATTTTAGTTTATTAGTTGTCTAGACTCTAGAGTTTAAGCCGGATAGCTTCATCTAGACGACTCCCGTACACCCGCCCGTTCATGTTTCGAAGTCTCAGGACATGGAGACTGCGTCCAACGCCAGACTTCACGCGGTTGTTGCCTAAGTCAGTATAGTTCTATCGCTCAGGGACCTTCAAACTGGTAAGTCGAGATTGATCCAAAGCTAAATGACAAGGCCGCGATTTGAGCGATAAGATGGTCAGGTTTTGCGCACGTGGGTTGGGTTGCGCGTAAGCTGTGTATGGAACCGCAGCAGATCGCACGTTGAATCAAGAGAAGCCAAGATGCAACGCAAACAGAAAACATTAAACAAGGATTCAGGATTCTAAACAAATAACAATCGGGAAAAAATGGCTAATTTTGTAAATCAAAGTTCAAAAGAGTAATGCGCAAATTCTAGATATGAACCGCGTTCCGATGATATCACGTGCGATGCGGAAGCGGGGATATTTGTACGCACCGCAGTTTGGGCATATCGCGAGATCAAGATCGAGCGTGCCACTCATTCAATTGCGATTGATCCAGCGACTTTGCTTGCTCTAGCAATCTGGAATTAACTATACGCTATACTACACAGTCTATACTTATACTACCAAAATGTCGCTCGTGCTGGAAGAACGCGACGCGAACGGCAACTTTTCAAAAGCGTTCTACGACGCGCATGAGCCCACGCCGCTCACCACGACCGCACCACCAACAGAGACCTCTGGGTTCCATGAAAAGCGCGACAGCTTTGAAGTAACGCCTGGCGATGGTGCTGTGCCGCAAATTGTGGAGATCTCGGCAAACGACAGGCGTGGACAGATGTATGCGACTGGACGACGGCCGGCTGCGTCGCGCGTGCTGCGCGTGCTGCAGCTGCTGATTAGCGTGTTTTTGCCGACGGGGTATCCTGACAGCGTTACAGCGGACTACATCAAGTGAGTGTATTCTGTGCTGTTGTTCTAGTGTTATTTTGGGTGGTGGGGCAGGATAGGTGTGAGATATGCGAGACTGACGGGCATAGTTATCAGATCTACGACTCGATCCAGGCGTTTGCGAGCTCGATCGCGGGGCTGCTGGGGAACCGCGCTGTTCTCACTTGTACGTATTCCTATTTGTTAGTACATGAGCTGGGAAAAGGCTAACAAGCAGCGGTCGGGGTGGGAGACAAGGAAGCCACGAGCACATCCGCATTGTTCATAACCGTGATCCAGGAAACCATCGGTCGGCTGGCGACAATCACGTTTGCGTGGCGATTCGGGAGCATGCTTGAGCAGGAATGCAAACGGTTCAGGTTTGCAGCTGATCTCGTGAACAACGCGGGCTTGGTCTGCGACTGCCTGTCGCCGTACTTCCCTGCCAATCGCGGACTCAAGATTTTCTTTTTGTGCTGCTCGGGCGTGTTGCGTGCTATATGCGGTGTCATGGCGAACGGGTCGCGCGCGGCGCTGACGCAGCATTTCACGGATGCCGAGAGGGGCAGTATTGCTGATGTGTCGGCCAAAGATGCGTCACAGGAGACCGTGATTTCGCTCATGGGAATGCTGGTCGGCACGATGCTGGTGCCGTACATCAATACGGACCGCGAGGTCTGGACGACGCTGACGGTGCTGATCACGGTCCATCTGACGACAAACTACTGGGCGGTGAGCTCGGTCGTGATGGACACGCTGAACCGGCAGCGCTGTAATGTCGTATTTGCGTATCTCATGGAAAAGACGTCGCCGGGCATGATGGACTCGGACTTTATCGACCAGCAAGCCGTGATTCCGGGCCGGATCCTGTCGCCGCGAGAGGTGTCAGCGCAGGAGCGCGTGCTTGAGCAGGACGGCGTGCTGCGGTGGGGCTCAGATGGCGCGGTCATGGGCCACGCGTGGTTCGGATCGATGTCTGAGGTGGTCAGGGTGCTCCCGGTGGGCATGACAGTGAGCGAGCTGGTTGGGCTGTTTGGAGGCGGCAAGACGGGCTACGTGCTGTGGTACGACGTGAGCCGACTGAGGGGCCGCCGGGCCAAGTTTGTTCGCGTTCACGTGGCCCTGGTCGAGCGCGAGAACGACGCGACGGACGAGGACTACTACAGCAAGAGCCTGACGGACCCAACTAAGACCGCTACAGAGAAGTCGTCCGAGAAGACGTCCCCGAAGACGGACACGCGCGAGATCCGGGCATGGGTGCACGCGCTGTATCTGGCGCGCAGCGTGCGGCAGGCACATCGTGGCTCGGGCGACGCGACGTCGATGACGGCTGCGCGCGAGCACATTCTGCGCACGCTGGCGATGGTCGACGGGCTGTTTGGCGGCGTCGGCAGCGCGGCGGACGCACTGCGCGTGCGCGGATGGGACCTGGCGCGCGGCCGCACGATGGTGGTCGCGGGCGCGGTGCCGCGCGTGCGGATCCGGCAGTAGGCGCTGGTCCGGCCTGGTTGCCGTGGCAACCGCTGTTCGGGCAAAACGGCAACAAAGAGAGACAGCTCGCTTCGGCGGCCGCTGACGTCGGCGGCCGGGCTGAGTCAGCCGGCAGACTCCGGTGGCGGAAAAGGGTTTTTGCGCAGGTGGCGCGCCCGCGGCGACAGAGTTCGAGACAGCCCGCATCGGGCGTAGCGCGGCGGCCGCGTCGGGCTAGCCGCCTGCCGCATGCGGCTAGCGCGCCCGCTTTTATTTTTCCGGACGCGAACTGCGAGGCGCGCAACGGCGGAAACGCGCCTTCGATTCCGCCGCTGCCGCTTTGTGTTCGACCGCTTTTCGGTTCCAGCGTTTCGGCTTCGCACCACCTTCACCACTTTTTTCACCCCCGTTTCACCACCCACCACCCCCCCCCTCTCCCTCTCACAGGCCCATGTCCCCCCGGCCGCACAGCTCCGGCTCCGGCGCGGGCGCCCGCGGCCGGCTGCTCATGGGCTTTGGTCGCCACGATCACGATCACGACCCGGACAGCGCCTCTGGCTCCACTTTGCCCCCCGAGACGGCCGTGGACTCCTCCCTCCACCTCACCAGCACCAACAACCCCGTCTTCAACTCCCACTACAACCCCACCTCCGCCTCCAAGCGCGGCCACCATGCCGCTGACCTCTCGTCCTCGTCCTCCTCCTTCGTCTCCTCCACCGCCTCCTCGCCCGTGAACTCGCTGCCCGCCTCGCCGATCTACGCCGTCGCGCACTCGCCCTACTTCACAGGCCCGACCTCAGCACCCTCAGCCCAGCACACGCTCTGGCCCTCGTACAGCGCCAACGTCAACAGCAGCGCCAACACGAACACCGCGAACGAGGCGCCACGCCGCATGCCGGCGCTCGACGACGTGCTCGCGAACCGCGCAGCCTCGCCGTTCTCGCTGACCGAGTTCATGGCCTACCTCGCCCAGAACCACTGCCTGGAGACCCTCGAGTTCACTATGGACGTGCAGCGGTACACGGACGTGTTTCGGTCCGCCCGCCTGCAAGGTGGCGCCCTGACGCCCGAGCACGAGGAGTACGATCATCTCATGCTGCTCTGGCACCGCATCGTCAACTCGTACTTGCGAGCCGAGTCGCCTAGAGAACTCAACCTGCCTGGCGCGGTCCGTGAGGGCCTTGTGTCGCTCGCCCGCGAGCCCACGCCGCCGTGCCCACTACAGCTCGCGACCGCGATCGAGGCCGCGAAAGATCTCATGCGCGAGAGCGTGTTCATGCGCTTCGTGAACGACGCGCAGGCGTTCTGCTACTCACCGGACGAGCTCGATCTAAATGCACCGCTGACGTCGACCTGCACATGCACTTCGACTTGCACTTGTGCGTCAACCTCGACTACTTCGTCCACCAACACGACCGCATCCACACCAGCACCAGCATCGTCATCAAGCAGCACCAGCACGTGGCGATTCCCCTCGCTGCACCGCACTGCATCGTCGCATCACCTTGCGCACGCGGCCATGAGTCACAGGCTACGGGCAAACTCGCGCGCGACTGCGGAACCGTTCGATGCAGCACACAGTCGGCTGGAACCCGCGGACAGCCCTGGCGACGACAGCGTGAGCGCAGGAAGTGGGTCGCCGCGCACGCCGCCCGAGATGCCTGCGACTCCCGAGACGATGCTCGGTCAGGCGGACGAGGTGCGGCATAGTGGGCCGTGGCGCAGGATGAGCAAGCGGTTTAAATGGCCGAGCGGGCATACCGAGTAGGTTATCGGTCTGAGAGAGAGAGAGGAAAAGCGCGAGATAGAAAGGGGCATCCGGTACAGGTCAGGTCGCATTTGCGGAGTTTCATTTATTGAGCCATTATTGTCATTATTCATTATTATTGTGGGATGTACGATAGATGTATAGATATGTATAGTTATAGCATAATGTATTTACATGAATCTACTTGATATAAGTAATATGTGTATCACTTGGGCAGCAGCGATATCTTGCCCGACGGCGCCTCTTTGTTCGACTTGTCTGCGTCCCCGAAGAACACGACGATACACGTCATGTCGTCTCTCACTCGTCGGGCAGCGGGCGGCGGAACACTCAGCAGCATGGCCGTCTGCTCTTTATCAGCCCCGCCGAGCGCGTTGCGCACAATGTGTGTCGCCGCGTTATCGTCTTCGATCGTGAACAGGCCGCGGAAATGTTTCTGGTGCGCGATCGAGCTGCGCAGCTGTTTTTTCGACAAATGGTCCTCAGCCGAGCGCTGGTCCAGTCGTGCGTCGAGTTCGGCCGTGTCGGAAGCAACAGGCACGTCCGCGAGGTCAGATACGCTAGAGAACAAGCCGCCGCGACGGACATGAGTTGCGACTCCGGTCGGCGGAGCGCCTTTCTCGATCTCGTGCTTCTTGACCCATTCGACTACCAACGCGACAGCCTCGCGAGTGGATAACTCGTCCCACACGCCGTCGGTCGCGAGAATCATAAAGTCGCCCGGTTCGACTTTTGTGGTGATAACTTCCGGTTTGGCAGTCACGTATGGCGGCGACTGCGACGCTCTCGGCGCAGTTCGTCCAAAAAACAGCTTGGACGCGTTATCAATCATCGGCGCGGGCAGCTTATATCTTGCGTCGCCGAACGCGCGCGTGGGCTCTAATCCACCGAGCACGCGGCCGTCGCGGATCACGTCTTTCTCGTCCGGATGTTCTTTGCGGATCCGGTTGATCTCGGTCTCGTTTCGGCCGCACTGGTCGTAACTCAACGGAGTCGCGGTCCACTTGCCCGACGGATCGCGGTGGCCCCAGACCGCGCGTGAGTCGCCGGTGCAGGCGACCCTGAGTGTCTGCGTAGCAGCGTCGTAGAGCGAAAGTAGCGCACATGAACCCGCCATGGCAGGCATCAAGATCTCAGCCGACGCGGGTTTGTACGGGTTTTCGAGCAAGTAATTGACTGGTTTCTTGACAATGTCGTCGTCGAGCTTGAGGAACGCCATCTCAATCGCGCGGTCGATCTTGCGAGCGTTCTCGATCGATTCGATGCCGTACGTGCTCGACTCCTGAGTCGTCTTGATTGTGTCTACCAGTTCGCGGGCGACGTACGGAACGAGCAGTTCGCGCAGCTTGGCCGATGTGTTCCATCCTCTAGTTTTGTTAGCCAATGCTCAAGGTTACAGCGTCTAGCCAGAACAGAAAAAAATGGTCCATTATACATACCCATGCCCATCAAACACGCCAAAGAAATACCAATCCGATTTTGCATCCGCAAAATTGACATTCACCAGCTTAACCGCGTAATCGTCCTCGACCTGCGCGTTACTGGCGACCTGCGAGATATCAAACCGCGCGATCCCGCTCGCGCGGTCAACCACGTACGCCTGCTCATGCTCGCGCAGTTTCGCATCCACATCCTCGTCTGAAAGTGTCCGTGTGGATTTTGTCGCAAAGTTGGCGCGCGGGAACTCGACGGAGCCCGAACCGAGGGCTGTGAAAGCGGTGGGCGCGATCGACGGCTCGACGGGACGCGAGTCGTTGCGGATCACGGGCTGGCGGAGGGCGGAAAAGGAGGATGTGTCGACAGTAGAAGAACGCTGGGAGATGTAGAGCGCTGAGGCGGTGACTGCTGCTGCGGTGGCCGCGACGGCTGCTTTGCGGGTCGATGAGGTCGATGAGGAAGATGAAGACGAAGATGATGAAGCGGACGACGACGACGACGACGACGAGCGCGAAAGACGACGTAGCAGCGACGGCGGCAGCGCGGACGGGCGAGACGCGCGGCGGAGCATTGTTTACTGTGTTTTCTATGTAATGTGAAGTTGAATCTGATTCCAACTCCAGATGAAGTTGAAGTTGGAGTTGACATTACGCGGATCAGGGTTATGGAGCGTAATAGGGTTCAGGGTTATCAGGGTCTGGGGTTTATGGGGTTTGTAGGGTCTGGGGTTTACCGGGCTACTCCGGGTCACGTGCGCTTGTTGATCTGCTCGACAATCCAATTCTCTCCACCGGCTTATCAGCTTCACGAGCACAACACGGCCTTCACACAATGTCGTCCAACATGCTCACGATCCCGCTCCGGCGGACGGAGCCGATATTGCTCGCGCCGGCGATCCGCAAGTGCATCGACGCCGGCTACGGCCAGCATCCGGACATGTTCGCGGCCGACATCGCCGCGCTCGACGCTCTTCACGCGTCGATAGTCGCCCCGGAGCCGCGTCAGGAGAGCCTGACGAGCCTGGCAAAGTACTTTCTGCAACTTACTTTCCTTGCGGCCAAGTTCCCAGCCGACTTTGCGACCTTCACGTGGTTCGGCACGCTGGGCTACGCGACCACGGCCGCGGTCGCGCATCCTGATATCCAGTTTGAGCGCGCGAACGTGCTCTACAACATCGCCGCGCTCTACACTCTGATCGGCATCGACGAGAACCGCACGACGGGTGCGGGTCTTAAGGCTGCTTCTTTGGCGTTCCAGAACGCGGCAGGATGCTTCACGTATCTGAAAGAGCAGGTTACGCCCGAGATGCGCTTGAAAGCGCCCGAAGACCTGTCGCCGGCCACGCTCGACGTGTTGATCTGGCTCATGCTCGCGCAGGCGCAAGAGTGTTTCTGGCAGAAAGCGGTACTGGATAATCTCAAGAACTCGCTCGTAGCCCGGCTAGCGCACCAAGTGTCTGAATACTACGGTCGTGCCCTCGAGGCGACGTTGCACACCGGCGTGATTCGATCCGAATGGACGCACCACCTCACGTGCAAGAAGTTCCATTTCGAAGCAGCGGCGCAGTATCGCGCGGCGTCGGACTGTCTCGCGGCGAGCAAGTTTGGCGACGAGATTGCGAGACTACAGGCCGCGCTCGAGGCGGTCAAGAAGGCACTCGCGAGTGCACGGTACGTGTCGGCTGCGGTCGCGGACGACTTGAAGGGGCTACAAACAAAACTGAAATCCGACCTCGCGCGGGCGGAAAAGGACAATGATCTGATTTATCTCGCGATAGTGCCGCCCGAGAGCGCGCTGCCCGCAATCAAGAGTGCCGCGACGGTCTCGGCAACAGTGCCAGACTCACTCACGAAGCTCTCAGAATCGCTGCAGTCGACCACGTACGGACCGCCGCTGTTTGCTCAGCTTGTGCCCTTTGCGGCTCATCTTGCCGCGAGCGTGTATGTCGACCGCAGAGATACGCTTGTCAACCGGCTCGTTATTGCGAATATGGATGTGTTGAGCGTGCAGTTGCATGAGGTCCTTGCGCGGTTGGGTTTACCGGGCTCGTTACAAGCGCTGGAGCGGCCTGTGGGGTTACCACCGTCGCTTGTCGCGCATGTGCAGGAGATCCAGGGAAGTGGTGGCTACGACGCTTTAATCGAGACGATCGAGGACGTGAGAAGTTTAGCGCAGGTCAATAGCGCCATGTTTGAAGAGGCTTCTGATATGCTTGAGAAGGAGCGGGCGGAGGATGATCTGATGCGGTCGCGGTACGGCACGAATGGCTGGCGACGGCCGGCGTCGGCAGAGGCTGGCCCGGATGTGTATTCGCGACTTGAGGCGCTGCGGGGTACGATCAAGACTGCGCTCGAGAGCGACGAGACTGTGAGAGGGAACTTCAGGGAGCATGAGCGCTGGATCAGGTTGCTATGTGCGGATCAGGCCACGATCGAACGCAACGTGCCGAGCGCGGAGCCGGCGGAGGTGAATGACTTGAAATTACAAAAGTTTAGCGGCGAGCTGCGGGACAAGCTGAACGAAATCTCACGGACAGAGTACCGACGCAAGAAATTCATCGACGAGGTGACCGACAAGGCCAAGACTGACGACGTGACTGAGCTCGTGCTGAAGGAGACTGCGAGACTGGAACAGCTTGATCCGCTGGGCAAGATCGAGCCGTCGATGTACGAGTCCCTGTTCACTAAACGACTGGCAGAGCTGTATGATGCGGATAAAGAGCGGGTTGAAGCGGAAACTGAGGACCAGACGAGACTATTGACTGATCTCGAGCTCTGCAACATGGACTTTTCGGCCGCCGTTGCTCGCGCGCGCGGGTCTGTATCGACTGACCGTGAGCGCGCACTGCAGAGCTTGGAAGAAGCGTTTTTCAGATACAAAGAGCTGATGAAGCATCTTGAAGAGGGACGCAGGTTCTATAACGACCTCTCGCGCGCGCTGACAAAGTTCCAAGACGAGGCGAACGATTTCGTGTATAGTCGCCGCGTAGAGGCGCGCGAGCTTGAAGGCGACCTAGCCGCGCAGTTTGATCGGTTGCAGATCCAGCAGCAGCAGCAGCAGCAGCAGCAGCAGCGGACAGAAAGTCCGTTGCCGGCGCCGCGGGCGCAGGGTCCGCCGCCTGCTGTGCTCAATTCGCAGGCCGGGCTGTGGAATCCGAATGCCGGGATTCAGTTTGGGAAGCGGTTTTAGTTGTACTGTTTGGAAGTGTTTTGTGCTTGGGTCGAGTTCGGGATGTATACAGTAATTATTAAGCAGTCCGCGTATGTACATATCCATTTTCGGAGGACCCTGGGGATTTCTTGAGATTTACGAAAATATCGCGAATAATTGTCGGGATGTCCAAACGTAAAAAGGCGAAGGTCTGTGCTATCGCGAAATACTTTAGCCGCGCGATCTTGACGTATAAAGGAGCCCGTGATCCCTATAAGCAGTCAAGTTAATTGTTTCTCGGCTTCTAGTTTACACGTTTCCATTAATTGGCAAGGCAAATCAAAATGATCAGTTTCCCAGTCAAAGTGCTCTCGGGCGTGATCCTGTTCTACGGCATGATCATGGCGACCCTACTCCCGTCACCCTTCAAATGGCGTCCCCTGACGGCCCCGGACATGACCGCATTCAACTCGTCCGAGTACGCGATCAACAACGACAAGTGCCATTACCTGCTCGACGCCCAAGCCTGCGAAGATATCAAGGTCGACCGCGCGACGGGACTCGCGTACTTGGCCTGCGGCGACGTGTTGACGCGCAGTATCGAGTTTTATCCGCCGCAGAACATTCACAAGGTCAAGCGGAAATCCACGTTTCTCGACAACCTTTTCGTGTTTGATGTGGCAGATGATTCGATCAAGCCGATCGAGTTTAGAGGATACCGCGATGAGCTCGATATCGTGCTTCACGGCTTTGACGTCTTTTACCCAGCTGATAAGCCAGACACGAGACTGTTCTTCTTCATCAACCACCAGCGACAGCTCAGTCTGATTTCGATATTCTCCTACACAGTCGGAAACGACTACATGACCTTTGTCCGCGACGTCCGTCACCACACGATTCGCACTCCCAACTCCGTCGTCGCGATCTCCGAGACCTCGTTCTACACCACCAACGACCACCACTACCGCACAGGGCTCGGCAGATACGTCGAAGACAAGTACGGACCGTTCGGATGGGCCGACGTCGTGTACTGTTCGTTTAGCCCTTATGCGACTTCTGCGTCTTGCAGTATCAAGCAATCCGGATTCTCGTACGCAAACGGACTCACTTTGCTCTCCGACAACAAGCAATTAGCAGTCTCGGACTCGAATCTCGGAATGGTTTCAATCTACGACATGGACGCTTCAACCCACGATCTCCATCTCGCAAGATTAATCTCGACCCACCTCGCGCTTGACAACTTTGCCGAACTGCCTTCAGGCGACGTGCTCGTCACGGGGTTCCCGGATATGGCAGCAGCATGGACCAAATTCAGTTTACCATTCAACGAGACCGTGATCGCGCCGACTGCGGCCTTGTTATTCAAACAGAAGGAGGCATATGCGATCCCGCATGTCGCGTTCTGGGACGATGGAAATGTCGCGAGCGCGGTCACGACTTGGGCGTATTCTCCAAAGACGGGAAAGTTGATTGGCGGCGGTGTTTCGATGGTCGGACTCGCTGTGTGCGATGTTGAGCCGGCTGCGCTTGGCTTGTAAATTACTCTGTATCATCTAAATGAGACATATGACGTGCATATAGTTCATAGTTTATAATAAAACTTATATCATTTGGTTTGAGTCACTGGTCCTCTACAAGTCAAATTCACCTATCAACACAGTAGGCTTCTACACAGCGTTTGGAAGCGGCTTCGAGCCGTTCACGTACTCCTCCAACATACCCACAGGCTTTCCCTCCTGCAAACGGTGCAGCGTCAACGCCGCGATCAACGCCGCACCAACGCCGCTTCCATCCTCAGCGGGCACCAACTGGATCGGATAATCCTTCGGTCTCATACCCTCCCATCCAAAGATCTCTTTGAGCGCCTGCGCACCACGATCCTGGAAGTTGGGATACTTGTTGAACACGGACCCGTCCGCGCCGCCGTGACATTTCTTGATGTTCTTCTTGGTCGCGATCGCGGCCACTCCGCACGCAGACAACCGCGCGGCACGCGTGCCAATCAGCTCGGCCAGTCTGCGGAGCAACTTGCGCTCGGGCTCGGTGGTCTGGATGTTGAACCTGTTTTGGAAGATTTCCTCAATCTCAGGCAAGTTCTCGAACGGATCTTCCTCGATCTGCGACAGCAGAGACGCATCGATCGAGTACGCCACTTTCAGCTTGCTCGCGTCTTGCTTCTCAAAGATGAATCCCTGCGTGTGCAGATCGAGCATCACAAGTCTGTGAATCTCGCCCATGTACAGACCTGCAATCATTTTCTCGAACGCTTGCTGATTAGGTCGGGGAGATTCTTCGTCGATCTGCACGTCGTATGCCGTGCGCGGCAAGATTACGTGCTCGCTGTCGAACGCACCCCATTCACAGTTGATTGCCATTGGCGTGTCAGCCGGAAGATCAACAAGGCCCTCGAGCTTCGGGATGTTACCGACCGTCTCGAAGTAGGCCGCTGTAAATACAGTCAGTCTCAATCCATAGATAATTGAAACGGGAGTAAAACCTACCGTTACAGCCAGTGCCAAAGATCAGGCCCATCTGAGTCTCGGGATCGGTATAGTTCGAGGCGACCATCGTGCCCGTGGTGTCGTTAATCAACGCAGTCACGCGGATCGGCACTTTCTTTTTCTTCAGTGCAGCCTCCAGCAAAGGCTGCACGTCGTGGCCCTCAACATTGTCAATGTCAAAGCCCTTTGTCCACCGCTGCAGCGTGCCGTTGTTGATCGCGGTTTGTCTAAAGTCAATCAGTGTCGTCCGTTACGTGCCAAATCAGGTGGTGAACATACGAGCAGGGATAACTGAAAGTGAATCCCAAGTGAAGATCCTGCGCCTCAGCTTCTTCCTTGACTTCATGATGCTGCTTGATAAACGAATCAAGACAGTCGGCAATGTAGTCCCACAGCTGTTCGGACGTGCCCGTCTTCATCTCAGGCGGCATGTGGTATTTACACTGCGTGACGTCGAAATCGCGGTTTCCCAGAAGCTCGACCTCGCACACCCGCAGATTTGTGCCGCCCATCTGTGTGCTTGTTAGTCGATTTTCGATCGCGAGAAGGGGGGGTTGATTGTTGGTCGACGCACATCAAGAGCAAGAAACTTGCCGGTTTCCTTGCCAGTCGGCATGTTCATGACCCACGACGGAATCATCGGCTATGTACTTGTTAGACAATGTTCTTCTACTCGCGAAACCGTCAAACCACAAAACAGTAGAAGTCGATTGCTCCTACGTCATAGGTGACGGTATCCGGCGATACCCGGGCCAGAAGAACTCACAATCTTGCCGCCTTCCTTCGAAAGCCCTGCAAACAGTCAGTAAAACGGTAGATGACCATGCACACGATGTTTTAACCCGCACCTTTCTCGAGCTCCTTGACAAAGTGGGCAACGATCTCCTTCAGCTTTGGCGTCTCGACCGTGAAGAGCATCTCGAGCTGCGAAATCTGCTCGAGCAGATCGCGCGGCACGTCGATCATCGAGCCCTGGCGGCGTCGTTAGTATCCAGAGACATCCAGGGTCGTGAATTGAATTGGCGCGTTGAACCAAACACACGCACCTTGCGGGAGGGCGGCTTCTTGGGACCGAGATGAACCATGGTGACGGCTGTAGTGCGGAGAGATCAGCGATTGCGGTGGTGATATGATACGACGCGAGCAGCGCGGTGGTCCACGGAGTGCTCTGGAGGTTTGCAGTGGTGATGACGGCGAACGAGGCAGCAAGTCGCGGTTACAGCGTTGCAGCGTTGGTTCGGCAGGCAAGAAGGCGGATACGTGAAACTCAGAGGGAGGAGACTGGTCGCTTATTTACGCTGCAACGCGTCCGGGGACGTGATCGCGCCTAAAATGGAGGCGCGCGCACGGAGACCGCGCCCGTTCCGGCAATTCCGCCAGGTTCTGCTTTCAGTAATTTATTTACAACTACATGGTTACTGTTTACCATATGCCGGTCAATCAACAATGACCTGGATGTTCTAGGCTTCTATCTCCATCGGCGACTGGAACGACCGGTCTTGCATGCAGCGTGTAGCAGCACTTAGTGCCGCGCGGATCCGGAAATTCACCGCAAGCACGGAGAAACTCTCATGCACAGACGTCTTCTTTTTTTCCGACGCTTAGGAGGCTGCGTCGGTCCGAGATCGACCTGCGCTTTGTTTACGCGTATCAGTATTAACAGTAACCATATATTGACAATAAGTTGTGCTCTAATTCCAACTGATTAACTGAGGACTGAAGTATTTTGCCTCTCAAAGCCGGAGTGCTGGTATAACGCCTGATATAGAACTCGCCAATTACAATCCGACCGACCTGACCAACTAATGACTATACTGCCTGCCAACATGCACCCAAACGCCTCTCCCAGCTTCAGCCGATAAAAAGCGGACAGAATACACACTTCTATCCTCGCTTTCTCTTACCCCCTCGAGCCTGCACTCCAGTTTGCTCAAACATACCCGTCTTCTCTTTCTTCACATCACTAAGCGCTCGCGGCGATGCTGTATCCGAGCACTCACCAGCAGCAGCAATCTTCGCCGAACTCTCACCAGCGACAGAATTCTTCGCCGCCCGGCTCTTCACTCTAAAACTTCTCCCTTTCAGAACCCGCTTCTCAACCAACGCCCGCATCTGAGCCAACTTTTGCCTGATATCCGACTTCTTTCTCAGAATCCCATCAAGCTCATCCATCTCCCGCACGTCAGCCAGAGGTTTTGTCGACACACCGTCCTCGACGGTCGCCAGATCCTCCACTCGCTCAGAGTAACGAATCATTCTCCCAGATGCGCCAGAACTGTCAGCAATTCCTCGCCGCTTGCGATTATACGTATATCGGAACGGCAAACTCTCTTGCCGCTTGGTGAGCAACGTCGACCCCGACCTCGCCGCGCGCGTGGTAAGTCGTCTTTGATACGCTGCCGCGACGCATGATTTGTGCGCTAAATTCCAGCTCGGGACGGGGTTTTGACAGAAATAACAGTGAGGAGTACAGCATTTGCATTTTGTCGTTGATTGCTTGACCATGCTTGATTCTTCTGCTGGTTTCTCGACCATCGTGATCTTTGGCGGCCCGGGACATTTCTCAATTTCTGCTGTGCTCTGCGTCTTTAACTTGTCCTTCAACTGCTGAACCACACCGTGGAAATCGACCTTGCTACATTTCCGATCAACTGTAATCTCATCCAAATTCGGAGCCATGTCGGGTGGATCTTCAGCAACAGCATCATCAACAACAACAGCAGCAGCATCATCCTTCAGCTCACTCTTCCCCGCGCGCACATCTTCCACGGTCCTGTCTTCATCGCCGGGATTCCGCGCAGTTAAATACGCGCAAAATCCAACAAATCCAGCGTACACGGTGACCACCGATGAAAGAAACAGGATATCTACTGTATCCATCGCGATCCACAGCTGGGGGCCTGTCCACGTCGTTAAACGTACAATATCTGAGCGGAGGAGCCGGTTGGGGATATTTCAACGCCAGGAACAACAGTGCTGGAACGGAAAAGTCTGGAAGGATGTGAGAGATTTGCTGGACTAGTAATCTTATGAGGTATCCGATGAATGTACGAGGCCAGAAGCGGAGAGCCAGAAGTTGTAAGCGGTTGTGCAGACTGCCTGCTCTGCACCGCGGTTCTCTTCGATGTCTCTGTTGGCGAAATAGCAGTAAACACGCATTCAGTCGACTGTTTCTGCTAAGTCCTGCCGTGATATTTAATAAATAGAAAGTCAAATATTTAGTCTTAGAGCTTTCTGTTGCTGCTTTAGTCGATCGGCAATATAAGAAGCTGTTGGTTGAACTGCGAGTTTGGTAGATCGCGGGTTTGGAAATGGGCGCGCGCGCGTTTTGTTTACTTTTCGCATCACGTGGAGTTGGGCGTGACAGTTTAAGCCACGCGCGTATTCACGTGATCCTAACACGCCCTAACAAAACTTGGATCGCAACGGATCGATCTGCGAGACTTGATTCAACTCGTTATATTCTATATACATACTCTTCTCGAAGTTTGACCTATACCGGGCTACACGCTATTTCTCTCTTCAGTTACAGATAAACACGATTTGCGAATCTGAATATTGAGTACTGCGCTGCGCTCGTCAGCTCCGTTTTACGACCGAACCCCGGTCCCTCATGCGACGGTGCGCGTTGTCAAACACCCGATTTGCGTGACTACAAAGCTGCCTCCGCCGGTCACTGGAGCCGCGTCTCTGGCTCTGGTCCCAGGTCCCAACGTCCTCCAGTCCAGAGCAGCTCACGATGAAAGCAACTTTTGTAGTGACATGGATCGAGTATTGGCAAGCGTACCGTTGCATGGGGTACCGGATTCGGGTCGTAAGCCGCAGTTTGGCGAGACTGTTACAAGGGTCAGTCGCTCTATCATTTCTATGCGTACAACATATCGAAAATTTGCGGTATCTTGAGCTGGCTGCCGTACCAGATGACTGCATAGTCAAATATGATTGTCGTGACAACAGGGGTGAGTGTATACCCAGTGGTCCTCCAGCCACGCTTGGATTGCTCTGTGCTGTGTTCGCAGGAAGGCAAGAATGAACACATAGCGAGGCTATCAGGGCGTGGCTGGAGGGCTGCGAATCACTCAAAAAGACCATTTACACTTTTACGGTCTTAAAGTCTTGAATCCATTTTAATTTTCGGCAATGAATACAAAATGATGGTTGGTCTTAAGCTGTAGTCCGGCGTAGAACGCGATATCGATGCAGTACAGATGAGCAGTACGAGGAGAGTCTACAGCCAATCAGCTACTGTAAATGGAAAGAGATGAATTATAATACAAGATATATCCCAATAATCAAATACTCCGGTCCATATATCGCACATACAGCTCGTCGACAAAGTGCGGATGCTTAATCCCCGGCGGCCGTGCCGTCTTAAAATCCTCAACCGCGACCCTGACCGGCCGCCTTAGCCGCTGGATCAGGTATCCGCAGATCAGGAACCCTGTCCGGTTAAACCCGTAATGACAATGCACGCCAACAACACGACTCGGGTCATCGCGCGTGATGGAATCGATTAACTTGACAAACGCGTCGACCTGTGACCGGGTCGGCGGGATCTTGGATACGGTTGGGAACTTGTGATATCGCACGCGTGCGAACGAGTTCGGATCGTACGGCGGCGAGTCCCGCGAGATATCGACCACGTCTGTGATTTCGGGGAAGTCTCTCTCGAGCGCAGCCGGGTTCGTGTCCGGGTCGTCTTGGCGGAGGGTTTTCATTGCGCGAAACGGCGCGCCGCGGACGCGGGACGAGACGGCTTGCACGGCGCGCCATTTGGCTTCGTTCTTGAGACTCCATTTGTCGTCTCGTGCTGCCAGGTCTGCGAGTTGCCAGCCGAGCGAAAGCCGTTGGTCAATGTGCTCGACTACAAAGTCGTTCACGATGCCACAGACTGTTTCCGGGTGCGTGGCTAGACACATGTGGCCTGCTCTGGGCAGAAGCGCGAGCTGAGTCGGTAATCCTGATGCGGTTCGCAGGTCGGCGATGGCTTGTGCTGCTGTTGGCGGGGTCACGTTATCGCCTGATGCGCCTATCATGCAGCATGGTGCCGTGATACTGGTCCAGTCGGTTGTGGACGCTATCCGGGCGCCGGCAGCGGTCGCGAGCCAGACGCGCGTGTCGACCTGCAGATTCCACCGCAGTTGCCTCCGTTGTGCGGTTTCGTCTGCGTCGGGTCCGAGCATACGCGCGACCGATGCCGATGATAACCCGCCTTTTCGGTCGCGGGCGCGGAAGAGATCAAAGACTGCGGCGGGCAGGATTGATGCGATTGATTGTAGTCTTTTGGAGGATGGGTTGGGGATGGGCGAGACGGGGCAGATCGCGACGAGCCCGCGCACGCGATGTGAGAATGATGGTGAGTAGGACGGGTTTGCGAGAGTGGCGGCGACGGAGGTGCCGAGCGAGTGCGCGACGAGCACGACCTGGCGGTCTGATCCGAGCGTCTCATCGACCGCAGCAGCCACGATCTGTGCAATACTAGAAGTCGTGAACGCGGACTGCGGCAGGCTTCCCGTAGCAACAGACGACGACAGCTCAGCGCCGCCACACCCCGGCGCATCAATCGCAAGCACGTCGGCAAAGTACGCGAGAAAATCAACCAGCGCGTCAAACTGCGCAAGCTGTCCTCCGAGCCCATGGATCAGCACAAAAGCCGGCAACGACGCGGCATGCGAGTTTCGCGACGAGCCGCCGTGCACGTGCACAACGCGTATCGTGGCGGGCTGCTTGAGTCCGGGTAAAGAAATGTCGAGCAGTTTGCCGTCGCGCGTGGTGAGCGGCGAATCAGCGAGCGCGGGGTCGGTCAGTACGTCCTGCTCGAGGCGCGAGAGCGAGCGTGCGGAGTGCACTGCGCGCCAGAAAAGCGAGCCCGCGCCGGCTGTGAGCAGCGCGAGCAGCACGAGCAGCAGCATGTGGTCGGGTGGGGGTTCGTGGAGTGCCGGGCGTGCGCTGTATGGGGCTCGACGGCGACCGGGATTTCGGTCTGGCGCGGTCGCGATGCGATGCGCGATGGCGGTGATTACTCAGACGGGCCCCAACCCTGATCTTTGTTGTTGTTGTCTGTTGACTCCAGCTGGCAACTGCCAACACAGCAGGCCACAAACTACAGACTACAGTCTACTACAACCTTCGACTTGCAAGAAAGAGTTGAAGAAATTCAAAGCATCAAGGCAATAAGATTATAAGGCCGAATCCGGCTAGGAAAACGGAACGGTGGTACCAGTTGTCAATCCAGACTATCACACCGATTTAATTTTTTTAATTTTTTATTTACGTTTTGACCGAAGCGGAAAGTAGTGTGAGACACAGGTGAGCTCACACTTCATTGCTTGTCAGTGCTACTCTTTACTACATTTAGAAGACTGAAGACCAAGTCTAAGAGTAAGATGCAATAGCTGTTGAACATGCACGTAACTGGCTGGCGATATTATGGCTACAGCTTCGGCTACAGTAACCAAGAGCCCAAGACAGCAGGTCAATGCAAACAGTCCGGGTAACGAAAAACAAAATGAAGTAAGACACAGAAAACAGCGCAAAGTTATTAATTATTAGACCATATTAAGACAAGATAGCAACGAGATTTCGACAATTAACAGTTTCACAGTTAACACGATGAATGAATGAAGTATGAACATGGCGTTCACGGGCGAGCGCGGCCGGATGCAGATGTTGTTTAGGGCGCCGGAGACGACTGATGGATGATGATATTGGAGGGATGAAAGGACTATGCGAATGCGATGTGAAGTGCAGTGATGCGAGAATGTGCGATGCTGAGCAATGTGTGTGTGCGCGTGTGGATGTATGTACGTGTGAGTGTGAGTGTGACTGTGAGTGTGAGAGAGTGTGTGAGCGTGTGAGAGAGAGGCTGTGTGTGTCTAGTCCTGCCGGAACCGGTCCTCAGCGGACATGAGCGCAAAGAGTTTATCGAACGCGCCGGCGGGTTTGGCGTATTTCTCCTTGGCCGAGGCGGAAGAGTAGGCCGAGAACGAGGACGAGGACGAGAGGGCCGGCGAGGAGGCCGCGGAGGAGAGCGGGGTGAGGGCGAGCGGGAGCAGCGGCCGGCGGCGGGTGCGGACTTTCGTGTGTTAGTATGGCAAGAAGAGGAAGAGCAGAAGAACAAACACACCTCTCATGACGGCCACCAGGGCCAGCAGTAGACCGAGCACGACCAGGGCGAGCAACACGCCGCGCACTGCGCCGAACGACGAGGCAGCCTGGGCGGCGGCTTTGGCGGCCGCGCCGGGCGACATGGAGGTGTAGTCCATGTGGTAGAAGCGGTCTCTGAGCAGATGCTCCTCGAGCACGCGCTCGTCGACGGACTCCGGGACCATCGTGGGGCAGATCGAGGGGGCGAGCACGGGGAAGAGAGACGGAGGAGGAGGAGAAGATAGAAGGCGAAGGCTGTCACTTTATAAGATCCCGATTCTAGGTTTTCGCCGTGTTTCGAGTCTATTTCAGCAGTTTGGGCTACTTTTAGTTCTGCGCCGCAGGATCGCACGCCGGCTCGCCGGGTGCAACGCCGCTTGCGAGTCCAGCGCGCCGGGCGGTGATGTCAGTATTCAGTAATACTGAATAACAGCACGAAAGCGGCACGATCGCCGGCGACGACCTTTTCTCTTTGCTGCCCCCCGTGTTCCCGGGCGAACACGGAAGAGTGTAAACACGGCAGAGTGTCAATACGTGATGGCCAGTCAAACTCGTCATCCGCCGTTCGCCGCCGCGCGGTGCCTGGCGCTACGCCGCTTCCGGCTAGCGCGCCGGTACATAATTAACGCGCTAGCCGAGAGCGGCTAGCGCCACGTGCTCGGTGTTGACGCCCGTTGCCCCGGCAACCGTGTCTGTACGCCGACTCTAATGCAATTGTTTTACACGGCGACACAAACACAAATACACGTAGACAAAACAAGAAAACATGACATAAATCTTTACGCGGCCTTCTTCTCCGCTTCAGTCTGTTCAGAACTGGAAACGGCCCCGGCCACATGCTCGACATCCGCCCGCGCGTGCTCGGCCGCCTTCTCCTGCGCCTTCTTATCCGCCTTCTCCCACCGCTCAAGCCCGCTCTCCTTGACAAACCAGCACAGCCCCAGCGCAATCACCATCATCGGCACGTAATACGCAAACACGGCCCGATGGGCAACCATATACGCATGCCTAACCTCGGCCGTCTCGCTCGCCGACAACCCGGACAGATCCGGCACCGTGTAAATACTCGTCTGCATCGACTTTCGGGTCGCGAGCGGCAGACTGTCCGGGATATTCGCAATCAGCACATTCGACAGTAACGAGGACGCAATCGCGAGGCCCACGGCCGCGCCAAGCGATCGCACGAGGTTCCGAACTGAAATCACGACCGCGCGGTCCGGTTTCGGTGCATTGGCTTGTAACGCGATCAGCGCGGGCTGGAACGTACAGCCGATTCCGATGCTTTGGAAAATCAGCGGGACCGCGAGCACACCTGGCGGTGTCGTGTCGTTGAAGATACCGAGCTGGATGGCGGTCGCGGCCACGAGCATCACGTATCCGATGCGGATCACGATCGCGTATTTCTGCGTGCGCGAGATGTATAATCCCGACGCTGTCGAGGCAAATGCTTGCGGCAGTGTCATCGGCAGCAGCATGACGGCCGAGTACACGCGCGAGTACCCGCGCGCGTTTTGGAAATATATCGGCAAGAAATTGACTTGCACAAAGTACACGCAGCCCGAGAAAAAGACCTGCGTGAACATTGCCGAGCGGATCTTGCTTCTAAACAAGCGCATCGGCATCATCGGCAGCTTGCTCACGCGCATTTCGACATAGATAAATGCGAGCGCGGCACACCCGCCTACGCACAGGAACGCAATCACAAAGGCTGAGTTCCACGCCCAGGTCGTGCCGCCGCTGGTGACGGGGATCAAGATGAAGATGACGGCGACGGAGGAGAGAAAGACGCCGAGCGAGTCGACCTGCTTGATTTTTTCCCGGTAGTGGCCTGGTGTAAACTTGAGCGGGATGATGAAGAACGAGACGACGCAGGAGACGAGCGCGCAAGGGCCGAGGATGTAAAACATGACGCGCCAGCTCGCGTGGTCGATCAATGCGGCCGCGATGAACGGACCGACTGAGTTTGCCGTGCCGATAGTCGAGCCCAGGATGCCCTGGTACTTGCCACGCTGCTTAAGCGTCACGATGTCGGACAGGATGATCATGGTCAATGCCGTGATTCCGCCGGACGCGATTCCAGTGAACCCGCGAAACACGTACAGTTGCGCCGGTGTCTTTGCGAATCCGCATAACAGGTCCGACAAAAACAGTAAAAACAGAGCCGAGATGTAGATGTACTTGCGTCCAAAAATGTCAGACAGTCGACCGTACAGCACCTGGAACGTCGTGTTTGCAATCATAGTCGACGTCGCGGCCCAGGTCACCGTCGTCTCGGCGTTCAAGTCGGTCGCGATGCCGGGAAGCATTACGCCGAGCGAGGACTGGTCCATGAACGCAATCAGCGACGAGAGCGAGATGGCGGCAAACACAGTCATCAACTTCGCAAAGGGCAGCAGGTTGGTCTGGTCTTGTAACTTGGTCTCGGCTTGTTCTTGCTCGAGTTCCTGCGCGTTCTGCGCGCTGTCCTCGCCGCTGCCGTCGCTCTCGCTCCCGCTCCGGTGCCTACCCATCCCGCTTTCCCGACCTGATCCTGCTTCTTCGTCGTTCTCCAGTTCCCCGGTCCGCTCAAGCTCGACGTCAACCGAGCCCGCCGGCTCGCCCCGCGCCTCGGCGTCCAGCGCGTCGAAACTCGCGCGCGACATGGCGCTCTTCTCCATCGTCTGCTGTGACCGGTAGCTCAGCACTGACTAGCACTGTGCTGTGCCGTGGGTATCCCGTATCGTATCCGTATCCGTACCACGTAGAGAAGAACAGAAGCACGCATTACGAGAATTGTGGAGGCAATTCCAGCCAATTCAAGCAGCACGCGACCGAGCGCTGATTGATTGCAACAATTGATTGTCGCGTCTGATGGCTCGACGATTAGACTTCCGGAACCGGCTCGTCGCGTCGGAATTGCCGACTCTTTGTTCCTGTTTAGCTTGCACTTCAATCACGAGATGTCTGCTCTTACTAGACTACTGCCTACTGCCTACTGCTTACAACTTACAAGTTACAACCAACTGCTCTGCTTTCTCGTTTCAACTACAAGAATGCAATCGAACTAGACTATAGAGCAAGAAGGCAGGTCGACTGCGTGCGGCATTATCGAGTCGTCTCGGATCAGCAGCCGACGACTAACCCTACCGTTATCTGATACCCGGCACTCTTCTGTCTTCATCACTCTTAAGCCATCAAGTCTTGCTTGCTTAATCGTAATATGACTGTCGTGAATCGTGATAGTAGCTGCTAAAGTAAGACCGTACGTTCTATATGCGACTATAAATTTTCCAAAGATTCCGCCTGCTCATGTATACCAAAAACCCATTCCATCAACAAAAAACAAATAAATGCCCCCAATATATACCGACAATATACTACAGTATTCTTCAGTTCTTCTGACTCTCTTTCTCTCCTTCTCTCCGCTCATCAATAATGAGTCATCATATTCCAAAAAATCCCTAAAAATGCGGCACATGCAAACTCGTCAACAGCATCGTAAACACGCTAAACAGACCTTCTCCCAAAACCAATCCGCTAGCAGCAATCACAAGCGCAACATGATCCGCCTTCACGGCCGAGTTCCGGCGCGAAAGGTACCACGCCGCCAACCCGCCGATAAACCGCGCGAGCGTGAATGAAGGCGAGTTATATATCCCGACACCGACTGCCACGCCGGACGGCACCCAGACCGCCCATGGCCGTTTGCCGTAGATTGCCTTGATGACTGAAAACACGCCGAATACAAACGCGAAAAACAGCGCGAAAGCCTGAGCGTGAGGCGGCAGGCCTGCGCCGGTAACCAGCCGCGAGCAATCGATCCAGACAACCGCGGTCGGGATCCGGAACACGGCCCCAGGTATCTCGTACACGGCGTTATACAGTCTATAGACTGCGGTCGAGAGCACGACCGAGAACGTGGTGCCGATCATTTGCGCGTAAAACTGAGCTTTGGGTGACGCGCCGAGGATATGGCCGGTCTTGAGGTCTTGCATGAGATCGCCGGCTTGCTGGGCGCCTGCTTCGGCCACACCGCCGGCAATCAGGTTGATTAGCACGGCGTTGGGGTTGCTGCGTGGCACGATCAAGGCGAACAGGATCTGTGAAATCTTGCCGATTCCGGAAACCGGGTTGAGATCAGTTTCTCCGAGCGCGCGCACACCGAGAATTGAGAGCACGAATGCAATCAAGATGGCCGCAACGATAGCGTACATGGGCACACTAGTAAACACAACCTTGATAGCCACAAAGCAGAGAATAGACGATCCAGCAATTCCAAGCATCGTCGTCCGGTAAGACACCAAATGCTCAGGCGGTGCGTCGTCGTCATCCTCGTCCTCCTCTTCCGCACCAGCAGCACCGCCATCCTGCGCCTCATCCGCATCCGCATTCGACGGCGCGTCCGGAACGCTAGCGTACTGCGCCGCCTTTCTGGCAGCCATGGCGTTATACAGACTGCGGCCGACAACGACGGTAAACGAAATAACACTGTCGACGACCATAATAGCGAGCGAGATCCACAAGATCCAGCCCTGGCCGCCGGTCTTCCAGTCATCGATCGGACCGGGAGACCAGCCCATCTTGGTAGACATGGGTGCTAACACGGCCCATCCAAGGAACGCGCCAAACAGCATCGAGGACACGGTCGGAAGACCCATGATGATACCCTGGCCGACGTATGCAGGCGACGGTTGGAACGCCCAGAGCCAGTTTTTGGAAAGCGAAGTGCCGAAAATAGGCAGGCTGCGCAGGAAAGGCATGAAATATGCCAAAATAGTATACCCGGCCGAGATGTTGAACGAGATCACGAGATTACGGATATTCTGATGGTAGGCATCGCCCTTGTCTGCGTGTTTCAAAATCGTGTCGTCCGTGATGTCGTCAATTGCCGAAAAGCCAGAGTTGGAAGAAGCGGTAGACACTGCAGGTGACGTCGGCGTGGTTGACGGCAAGTCAATCTCGGCTGGCGTGGGCGCAGGGTCGGGTTTCTCGTGAAGCACCGAAATCATCGTCGCGGTCGCGCTGCCGGACGGGAATCGCAGCTTCTCCTTGACAATCACCTGCTTCCGTAACTGTGTCTTGTGTCAGCAAAATCATCACTTGGACACATATAATATAAAACAAAGCATTGAAACGTACGGGAATGGCAAAAAACACGCCAAAGAATGCGATGCCGGTACACCAGACCAGCGTCTGCCATACCGACAGCTTAACCGGCCCGCTTTCTTCTGGCGTAAGGAACTTCTCCAGCGCCGGGATAATGCCAACAAGACCAAATCCCAATGGACCAGTGCCGACAGCGACAGCGATACTGCAAATAGTTAGTCGGCCATCTCTCTCAAAGTATCTATACTCTCGCCAAAAAACAAAACCGGACGCACCTCTGCACAAACACCTAAAATCCCGTTAGCAGTCAGAAAATACATATGCAACATCAATCGGCTTACATTTTCAACATCAGTGAACGGATAGGTCAAATGACTGTGAAACGTCTTGAACGCGGCGTATCCCAGCAGCGCCGACGGCAAGCTCATCATCGAAATCCATCCCGTTTGTAAGCCAAACTGGAAGTTTGAAAAAAGCACGATAGATCTAGTCAATTTAGCCACTTTGTCCATATACACAACCGCAGCTTCTCTCCTCCCGCAGAGATTCTCTTACCCAATTCCAAGACCGACGACGACCGCCCGTACCGTCATCTGCGGCAGATTCTGCTTATCCAATCGCTCATCACTGATACCCGCCGCGCCGGCCTCGCGTGCGGGCTCGTACAGCGCCGGGGAACTTCTCGGTTCAGCCATTGCGGGACCAATTGTGTCTGTGTGGACTGTTTATTCCGATATTTTAGCCAGACACGGCACTTGGCGAAAAAGGACGGGAGGCGCGTGGTGAGTAATGGCCGAGATATCGAATTCTCGAGGACGTGATCGCTCTAAACCTTAAAGAACGTCAGATCACGTGCGCGCCAGCGGTTTCCTATCGCGGAAATGTCGCGATTTCGAAGTTCACACGAAGATTATAACGTCTTCTGATGGAGAGCAGTTCGAGGAAGTGAATTGAAGGTAATAGAAGCCCGCTTCTCACTGGAGAATCCCTCTGGATGAGCAGCGAGCGCTGGCTGAAGCTGGCCGCGATGGCGCACGTCCCGCGGAGCTGAAAGATCTCCTGCACATCCGTCAAAGCGTGTGCCAGATTATATAGCCGTGCGCAACCCTGTAAACCCTATAAACCAAAGTACTCCTGCTGCTTCGAGAACTACTTCACAGATCATGTCCAATCCACATTTATCATCAGACGGTCAGACCTCGAAGCTTTCTGCCCGGTTTTGGACTCTTCACTCCATCATTCTTGCCTCTGGTAATTTACAAATGCAGCAGAATTACGCGAGCAGGATAGTCTAGCTCTTTTTCTGGTTCTTCCTGTTCTGTGCTCCCTCTCTGCTATCGACTTCAAACCATACTGTCTACGAATATGACGCCATCTTCACTCGAGCTTGAAACTGGCGTAAATGGCATGTCTGAACTCAGCGATATATTGCCGTCGGTCAGAGTCCGTTTGAGTACCAACAGGTCCAGCACTCATCGGAGAGCACCCTCGATATTTCAAGAAAACGGGTCACTCATGTCTTCTCCGCCGATGTCTCTTCCAGATACTGTTCATCAAGACAGCGATCGTTATTTATTACCCGGTCTTTTTTCTCGGTCGCCCATAGTAAGACAGATATCTGCGCGGCTGTATCGCAGCCAGGGACGTATAACGCAGGCGCGCGCCGATGCTGTTTTGCGAGAAATATCCAGGTTGCCGGAAGAGGCTTTGGTGCCTGGACTGAGGATTACTGATCCGCCGGTAGTGTATTACAGAGATGGAATTGGAGAAATGAGAATGGTTGACAATCGCATGGAATATGATGTCGCGAGTCATCCAGATAAGCTGGATTATTGTGAATACCCTGACAGTCAAATATGTCCCGAAAGCCAGAGCTATTCTGAAAGTGTCTCATCACCGAAGCCAGACTCTATGCATTTAGCGTTAGACAAAGGGGATTCGCTCTTGGTTGATTCTGATTTCGATTTCGACTTAACCTTTGACAGAGAGAACGATGCATGGCCTCGCGTACGATTTTCCAGAGCGATCATCTATGTCCCGAACCCCTATTTTTCGTTTCCCGGTTCTCCTTTTGAGATTTCTTAGAGGCAAGAGTCTCTTTAGAGTACTGTTATTTTACTGTCAGAGATCATGCGTGATGAGAGAGATGATATGAATCATTTTATAGCGGTGTTTGTTTTGCTTCAAGGAGTTTTCAGTAGTTATATTTCAGAGTTCAGCTAGGCGTTCAAGATCATATTATCGATGGTTCTTATGGTTCAGTTACATTTAAAGGATATATAATTATAAGTTTAACATTGTCAATCTCCACGGCTCCAAAACTCCTCAAAGAACTTATAGACAGCCAAACATCACGCAAGAAAATCCTCTACAATCTCGTTAAACGCCGCTGCCTGCTGAACGTTCACTATATGCCCACTCCCATCAATAACACTCAACTCAGTCCCGCCCAATTTTTGCATCTCACGGCTAACCTCAGGCAGATTGGCATCTAGCGAGCCCGCTACAAGTAGTACCTCCTTGCCTTGGTCGCGCGATTTGATTCTTTCCAGGTAGTCCACAAGATCAAATGATTGTAATGCACGTAATCCGGCAGCAAGTCCCTCAATACTTGACTGCTCGACCATCTGCTCAACTTCCTGAACACGGTGCCTTTCCTTGTCTAGAAACGCTTGACTCTCGGGGCCCGGAAACCAGAGCTTCAAGGCAAACTGAGCCAATGCGGCCATTCCCTGCTCCTGCGCCAACTTCAGAAGGTAATCAAACTGATCAGATTCACCTTCGCCCTTCGCTGGACTTCTTAGTCCACTACCGACGGCCACTATCCGTCCCACGCGATACCGATGCCGGGCTTTAAGCACGATCGCGGTCGTAGCACCCATACTAAGTCCCACAAACGCGTGTAATCTCGCAATTCCGAGATGATCCAACAATGCGACAACGTCGTCAGCGTACTCGTCAAAGCTCATGCCTTTGCCAAAGTAATCGAATGCGCCATCCAGAACTAGCGGTGACGTGCCGTGAAAGCGCTGGTCGTAGAGGATGATTGTGTATCGATCCTGGAAATGGGCGATAAACTCGGTCCATAAAACATCTTTTGCGCAAGCAAGTGAATTGGAAAGCATGATGGCAGGAAGTTCGGTATTGGAGGAGAGCACCTCGTAACTGAGCTTGATCCCGGGGGCCGATGGCAGGGAGAACAGCCCGGTCTGCAGATCTGAGCTGGCTGGAAGCACTGTCATATTGCAAGATAATTAATCAAATGTCAAGAAAGACGATGCAAAATGCAAACAAGAAGAAGGAAATATTGTTTGAAATCAAAGAAAGCGATAGTTGCTGCCGGGATCACGAATTTAAGGGGAAATATATAGATCGGAGTCCTAATTCCCAAGATCGGAAATATGTACGCAGTGACGTAATGGGCGCCCGGCTTTTTTGGCCAATATGCGCATGATTTTCCGGTCCACGCTATATTAATGCAATTTTTACGGCTCCTAGAAGAGCAATTGGTTTGCAGTTGACTTCAAATGACATTAACTGAATGCAGATGATTGTGAACTGACAATTGTTTTTACTAATCTGAATCCTCATTGCCTGATTAATCTAAATCGAAGTGTGCTCTATTTGCTATGCTAACTAAGCCAGTTCCCAGCAGGCACGAATGGTGATGAGTCCATGGTGGTCGCTAGATACTATGAGCTCAAGAATCCCCCGACAAGAGTGTTAAACTCTTCCGCCTTTTGAATATTAACAAGATGTCCACATCCCTCAAACATCTTCAGCTGCACCCCGCCGACAATCTCCATCACGCGGTTGATCGTAGTCACGGGACCGTCCATCGAGCCCGCGACAAGCAGCACCTCTTTCTTCTGTCTCCGGTCATTCATGTACTCGAGATCACCAGTCAAATCAAAGTCCTGAATCGCGCGCACGCTCGCTGTCAGACCCTCCACAGTCGCGCCCTCAAGCATCTCCCTAAGCTCTTCTCTCCGCTCCGGGTGGGTTTCAAGAAACTCAGCGCCCTCGGTGCCCGGAAACCAGCGCGCCAGGTTCGCCTCGGCGAGGACTTTCATGCCCTGATCCCGCGCAAGAGCAAGTCGCTCTTCGAACGGATCCGTCTTGCCAGGCCCGGGAGGCGGCGCACTCTTGAGCGCGCTCGAGGCAGCGACGACCTTGAACACGCGCTGGGGGTACCGAGCTTTCAAACGCAACGCAGTAGTCGCTCCCATACTGAGTCCAATAAACGCATGCAGCTTGTCGATTCCGAGATGGTCGAGCAATGCCACGACGTCGCTCGCGAGCTCGTCGTACGTCAAGCCCTTGTTGTAGTCAAACCCTTCGGATAATGGCGACGCGCCGTGAAAGCGCTGGTCATACAACACGATTGTGTATTTGTCGGCAAATTTGGCGACAAACTCTTTCCAAAGGACGGCGTAAGACGAGATCAAGCTGTTGGAGAGCATGATGGTCGGCGCATCCGGCGAAGACGAGAGAACCGTGTACGCGAGCTTCACGCCGGGCGCGGACGGCAATTCGAAAAAGGACGGCGGTTCCAACGACATTTTTGTCTAGTAATTTCTGAAGAATATATAGTTGTGCAATTGTGATTGTTGTAATTGTGCAATATTGCAGGTTTCGACGATGTAATTCTTACTATATCGCGGGCCAGCGGAATATTGCGGGGACATATCGAATTCGAATTATTATATTCTTTTTAAAACTCGCTTAAAAATCTCGAGATCGAAAAGCATGTTCTGTCTACGTATAACGTATAGAAACGACCCAATTGAGAGAGATCACAATGACAAAGCAGACAGTACGCAAACTGATACGACCTGCTGGCGAGCGCTCTAAAGCCTATGTCGACATTCTCGGCAGGTTGCCGTTTGAACTGCTCATGGATGTTCTCTCGTACGTACCGTCGCTCGATGTGATAGCATGGAAGCGTGTGTCGCGATTATGGTGCTACAGGTTATCAGACGACGTGATTGCTAAGCAAATGATTGGTCTCGAATATAGCGGTGATATACCCTCGGAGCGACCTCAAGATCGAAATATTTCAAGCCACGATGTGCTACGGATGTATGCATTTCGCTCTCTTGCCATTACGAATCCTGATCGATATGCTGTTCACAAGAGGTTACAGAAGGATTCGTGGTTCCCAGCATGTGGCGGTGGAAAATTTTTTGTCTGTATAGGTGGCCTATTTGGTGCTCCATCTCAATCAAACGTGGAATGTATATATCGTGAGTGCATGGTGTATGACTTATTTTCCGCTCGCTCCTGGACGATTCAGCAGGAACTGCGGCCTTGGAGGACGACCTGTTCAGAACATATCTGCGCAATTATTGGTGATGCTTCTGAGAAACATATTCTTCGAGCATGGACTTTTGCGGATTCGGGATTAAAGTTGGTGTTGCCTGATTTTCTTCTGGAGGAGCCTCCAATTGATATGGCTTCTTCTGGTCGCATTCTTGGGGTTCTCGGACCGGTCGATATTTTGCTTTGGGATACGGAACGGAGTCACTCGTTGCCCACGGATGCCATCAAAACTTACCTCTCTGTTCATAAATTTGAGTCGAGTTTGGTGAACATCAATTCAGAGAGGAAATTTGTCATCTTATTGGCTTACTCAAACGTTGTGCTGCAGGATTCAGTTATTATATTTGATTATGAACTTGGCCAGAACCCGATTTTTGAGTTCTCTGTTTTCACCTATTGGTATGATAATTTCTCAATGGAGAAAGGGGCCAGTCTGGAACTTCGTATTATGGTTAACCTCGATACCTTTGAGTTAACACATGTCACCCCTTTGGCATTTGAGCCGTCTGATCAACACCACCACGCGGAGCATCTTGGCGGCCTGAAGCAACTGATGGGTACTGACGACTCAGACTTCTTTAACGCTATAGTCATCACCTTTGGGGGTAATTCAGGTATATACCAGTCTCCGGAGTACCGCGTTCGATACATTAATCATCCTCGATATTTACATCCTTCTGCTGACAAGTCATCTAAATTTACGATGTTGTCATATCTGACACTCGATGAATTTTACGTCAGTTCACGGACTCCGAGCGCTGAAGGTGGTTTGATGTCGTTTAATCTGTACGACTATTTGGAAGCCAAGGCCGGCGGTCCAGCAATCGGCTTGAATGGAGCGAGCAACTGCAATTATACACCATGGGAACTTGCAGAAGATAAATGACTGCGTTATACTAAGTACTGGAGCAAGCAAGTGGAGAGTAGCAGCGCATAGTTTGACCTGTTGCAGCATCGATTCTAGTGAGTCCGGGATGGACCTACAAACCAAAGCGGAACATAGTATAATAATAGTAATACAGAAATGACTAAAGTGGCAACCAACTGTTTAGAATTAGTTGTGCAATTGTAAATTTGTAATTATAATTGCAATTGTCACATTGTGTAGTTAATGTAGTGTAATTGTGCATTATTTTATTGCAGGTTTCGGTGTAGTATATCGCGGGCCAACAGATTTAAAATTGCGGGGACATAACTATCAAATTATTTATCGTAATTAAAAATCTTGAGATCGGAAAGCGCACATATGTCCAGTCTATAGCCCACCATATATATACATAACACATGTAACATATTGATAACGATCCAATTGAGAGAGATTACAATGACAAAACGGACAGTACGCAAATCGATACAACCTCCTGATGAGTGCTCAAAAGCCTTTGTCGACATTCTCGGCAGGTTGCCGTTTGAACTGCTCATGATTGTTCTCTCATACGTGTCGTCGATCGATGTGATAGCGTGGAAGCGTGTGTCGCGGTCATGGTGCTACAGGTTATCAGACGACGTGCTTGCTAAGCAAATGATTGGCCTCGAATATAGCGGTGATATACCCTCGCAGCGGCCGCAAGACCGAAATATTTCAAGTCACGATGTGCTACGGATGTATGCATTTCGCTCTGTTGCCATTACGAATCCTGATCGATATGCTGTCCACAAGAGGATACAGAAGGTTTCGAGTTTACTAGCATGTGGTGGCGGAAAAGTTTTCGTCAGTATAGGTGAAATTTTTGGTGTTCCGTTGCAATCCGACGTGGAGTGTATATATGGGGCCATGGTGTATGACTTAGTTTCCGCTCGCTCCTGGACGTTTCAGCTGGAGATGCCACTTTCGCAGATGACCTGTTCAAAAGATATCTGTGCAGTTATTAGGGTTGCTTCTGACTCATCTGAGAAGCACATTCTTCAAGTATGGAGTTTTACGGATTCGGGATTAAAGTCGGCGCTGCCAGATGTTGTTCTGAAGGAGCCTGCAATTGATATGGCTTCTTCTGGTCGCATTCTGGGCGTTATCGGACGGGTCGATATCTTGCTTTGGGATACGGAACGGAGTCACTCGTTGCCCACGGATGCCATCAAAACTTACCTAGCTGTTCATCAATATCAGTCGAGTTCGGTAAACATCAACTCAGAGAGGAAATTTGTCATGTTATTGGCTTTCTCAGATGTTGCGCAGCAAGATATGGTTTTTATTTTTGATTATGAACTTGACCAGAGCCCGATTTTTGAGTTCTCTCTTTACACCTGTTGGTCTTTTGATTTCTTGTCGAAGAATGGGAGAAATCTGGAGCTTCGTATTATAGTTAACCTCGATACCTTTGAGTTAACACATGTCACCCCTTTGGCACTTGAGCCGTCTGATTACTACTACTATGCGGTACATCTTGGTGTCCTGGACCAGATGTTCTGTACTGAATCAGACTTTTTTAACTCTATATATGTCACCTTTGAGGGTGATTCAAGTATATATCAGTCTCCGCAGTACCGCTTCCGACGCATCAATCATCCTCGATATTTAAATACTTCTGCTGACAATTCATTTCAAAATACGAGGTTGTTATATCTGACACCCGATGAATTTTACGTCAGCGCACTGGCTCCGAGCGGTGAATGTGGATTGATGTCGTTTAATCTGTACGATTATTTGGAAGCTAAGGCACGCGGTCCAGCAATCGGCTTGAATGGAGCGAGCAACTGCAATAATACACCATGGGAAATTGTAGAGGATAAATGACTGTCGTATGTTTTAGTACTGGAACAAGCAAGTGGAGAGTAGTAGCGCATAATCATTGACCTGTTGAAGCATCGATCCATGTGCAATTCAGACACTCGCGCTGACTATAGTAATACAGACATGATTGAAATGGCAAATTATAAACTCTCATAGACTCCGTCAAACAAGAATATATATGTACAAGAACGACAAATTAGTTGTTCACCGCGCGTTCTTCCATCCAAGAAACCCAGTCATGAACTTTACCCGTCTGAACGCTTCCACTCACAACAACGACCTCAGTCTCCAGGTCTTCCAGCTTAAACGGTCTGCCGTCTTTCCGTCCCAGCCATCCACTTCCCCCAATAACTGCGTCGGTAGATTCATCTTCGTCTTCGTCCTTTTCGGCGCTTAATCCAACTCTGCCTATTGACTTGTTTCGAGTTTCCCGAATTTTCTCTAGCTCGATCTCCAAAAGCGTTCGAAGTCGTTTAGCTGGCACCGCCGTGAACAGTTCACTCTTGTTCGCAGCAATAACGACATCTGTTCCACCGCGCACTTGGTCCGTCACTCGCAGCACATCATACAAGTACTCTGCTGCCTCGCGAAGTTTCTCAGGTTTTCCCATCAACGATGCATCGACGACAAATAATACTCCATGGATAGTCCGAGCAGTTTGAGCGACTTGAAGGGTTTCGAAGAACCCATGTCGGAGCTTTTGATGACCCGGCGTGTCGATCAGTACGAACGGCTTGGAGCTCTCCGCAAGATTGGGAAGTTTAAAAGTAGTCGTCACGTTCTGCTCGATTGAAGGAAGAGTAGATGATTTCTCACCGTACCGTAACTACATAAATCGTGTTAACCCGAGGCCACCAAATGCCAACTTCTAGAGGTTGCCATACCAAAGTGAACAGTGCCGTCTTTCCAGCTCCCGATGGTCCAGCAATTATATAAGTAGGACCACTAGCAGCAAGGCCATGCGATTTGCGAAAGAAATGTTCGTAAATAAAATATGATCCAAAGAACAGAACGCCGGCAGCGACTATGTAGATTGCCAATGGAATGCTGTCGTCTCTTCCACCCGAGGTCGAGATGAGAACCGGCGTATCGCTTTCTTCCGAGGCCATTTCTGCTTTAGCAACTACCAAACTAGTTTAATAGAATCAGCAACTGATTAGAATAGACGTTCCGCAGTCTCTGAATAAGTGCGTGTTGCGGGGAGTTGCGATTGATCGAATGTTTAACTTGAACGTCATTCGAGATGCGCCGCACATGCACCAATTTAATCGAGTTTTGACTGAGGATCGTGTACTTTCGAGTCGGTTTAATTTCTGGAGCGCTTCTATTTTTATTACACCCAGTCCATACCATTTAACTACTGGTTCCGGGTTTGGTAGTTTCAGCTTCATGTTTAAAGTAATTAGTAAATATATACAAAGAGCGCTAATCCAGTCCAGCAAAGCTCGGCCGCGCCGCGACTTTCTTTGCCTCTTGAGCCACCCTATTTCTAGTTTTGCCGCGCTTTCTCCGCTTTTGCTTCTTTTTCTTCTTCTTATCCTCGTCTGAATCGCTGTCGGCATCGTCATCGTCGCTGTTGTCCCCTTCGTCTGAGTCCGAATCCGAATCTGAAGCTTCGTACTTTTTCTGTACAGTCGGCTGCGATTCGATATCCCAAATTCGCACAAACTCGCCACCAGCAGAAACAACTCGTCCCCAAGCATCACACGCAACCACAACTATCCCATCGTCGCCACCATGCTCAAACACAGTCGTAGTTTTCCGCTTCTTGACGTCGACAAGACGAACTTTTCCATCCGCACCTCCCGCGAGAACCCGCTCGCCAGGATACTCAGCCAAGCAATCTATACTCTCTGTCGATAAAATCGCACGGTTTTGTTGATCTGACCAGTTATCCTTTGTCCAAAATGTGAGTACACCGCTAGCCATTCCCATTACAGCCGTGACTTGAATTCGCTTCTCTGTCTTGCCATTTGCAATCGGCGGCGCCGAGGATCCAGGAACATTATGTGGAGCATATTCAAAGTACGACGGATATGCAACAGCTGAGCATAAGATCTCGTCCTCCTGGTCCTCGGACTTACTCAGCACTCCCTTTCGAATATCCACACGCGCAACGACCGTCTCGGCTGTCGCGATGAATTGGTACGTATTTTGGTATTGAGCAAGCTGTGTAATACTAGTCACATAGTCGTCTAGCGCGTCCTTATATGTAAATGCAGGTGTCTGTAGCGTTCGAGGGTCGTAGATCTGAATCGTGCCGGTTTCGGTGCCGACGAGAACGTGGGTAGCGGTCGCGGTGAGAGCAGTAGCCGGTGCAGGAAGAGAACTTGAGTTTTTCGCAATCACGCGACCACTCATGGGCGACGCCTGCTTGAGCACAGAGTCCGAGCCAGTTGAAAACAAATCTGCAAATCATATTAGCCTGGATCGAACAACCTGTTCGTTTATGCTAAAACGTACTCATGCCGTCGTCGTCAAACACGATCCCGCGACAACTTCCCTTGTGCCGTCTCGTTTTCCACAACTCTTCGCTAACCTCCACGCCAGTCACTAACTTCTCGTTGGCCTCACTGTCATCGCTGTCGTGGGCATCTTCGTCATCTTCCCGAGCATAGCGGTGCATGTAAACATGGCCGGTCCCAAGTCCCGTTGCCACGACAGGATCAGACGGGTGCACGGCGGCGCAGAACACGGTATCTCGATATAATATGCTTGTCTTTGGCCGTGAGATTGTCGCAGCTTTCTGCGACGGCGCCATCTTGACCTTGTCTATATATATGTACACGGAATATCTGCAGATTATATCCTCGATGTTGAATGCAAGTCTTGTGAGAATATTTACGTTCCATATTTTTTTTTTCGAGGGGGACTTAAAAATGAGCCGCACACACGTGACTTTAGCTTCCCCGGTTTTTATCACGTGCGGTCACAGATCAGAAGTCGCATTAACCCGGAATTTCGGTTCCTTTGTCCTGCAAACGCACTGAAAAGAGGTTCTTGGATCCCGGGGGGTTGTTCCTTTTGGTCTCTTTTGCCTTTGGAGTACTGTCGGGCTTTGGAAAGCGATTCGTTTGTGTTGTCCCATGTTTTGATTCTCGAAACCCCGGCAAATGAACGAGATCCTGGTCCTGCCCGTTAGCCCGGCATGGCGGCGTTGTCTGCAACGACTGCTCCAGCATTCGATCCAGGCTGGATCACTCACACAGCCGCGGCAATATTCTTCAAATTTTATATTGAGTGCGCAAGTACCGTGTTTAAGAAGACGCGGTAGTGAAGTGGTGCTGCTGAGTACAGCGGCGACGGGTTTGGCAAAAGCGTCGTGTGATGGCGACCGGGTTTCCCGTCTGGCATGGACGACCAGGTCTGCGCAGCGACGACGCGTTTCTACGGCCGAGAGTGCGGATCACCCGGAAGAGACGACTGTCCAAGGATACAGCTTTAAGTCTCTTGATACCCATCGGTACCGAAGCGACGAGCATCTTCTTGCGTTTGTGGATGCGAAAGCACGACAGTTCTACGCCAGTGGAGCGCCTCAGCGCGTTGCGATCACGAACTTCACATCAACTCGGCTCAAACGGATAGAACAGACGGGTCTTCGTGGGGAGATGACGAAGTTCAACGTGATAATTGATGACGGGTCTGAGACCATGATTCTGAAATTCAAGGGTCTCCTGCATCACCGTCTTTGCGAGTCGTTCAACGAAGTGTTTAAAGTCGCCACGCTGCAAGATACAGACATGCGGGATTATGTGTGCTCTCTTGGGTCGGCTAGGCAGCAACTGAAGGAATCTTCGAGCGGTCGGCCAAAGTTCAGGGAACCAGATAAGTCGTACGGTCAGTTTCCTATGCTTTCGTCAGAGCGTCAAGTGCCCGTTGCATCGCTTGTGGTCGAGGTCGAGATTTCAGACGGCATGTCGGACCTGAGAATGGACGCCAAGCAGTGGATCGAGGAGTCTGGAGGGGAAACCAAAGTGGTGGTGATTATTTCATTCAAGAACTACGCCAAGATTAAGGATAGAGTGGTAATCATCGAGCGATGGCAGAACGGGGCGTATCCTGGCCTTGAATACGAAGCAGTGTGCGTTCAGAGTCTGCGATACGTGAATGCTACGAACGAGGTTGAAGGTGGTCCGCTGCATATTCCAGTGTATCTGCTGCTGGGATATATTCCGCCGGATAGGAGTCCGGAGGATATCATCATTCCTGACAAGACGTTGCAAGAGTCGTACAAGGTTGTAGGCAATTTGCCACTTGATCTTGACGGATTGATTGCTGCTCTGCTTTACGCCGAGGAATCCTCGTTGTAGAAGTCCATTATGATGGACTAGCATGACGACAACAACTCAGGGTTCGCGGCATCAAACTGGCTTTGAGGCGAGAATCTGAGAGTAGCATATTTTACAGGCGGACGCATTTTGTGATTGAGGGGCCGTTTTGAATATATAGGCGCGGGCGCCTCTTTCAACGCATAACATCGAGCGGCATCTTACAGCATAGTAAGTGATTAGCTGTATATAGAGAAATGTATTCAGGTAATTCACCTGAAATAGAGCTGTATTTACAAGACGGTTTCAATGCATATATACAAAAGACCGAAAAAACCAAATTCCCTTGAACACCGTACGGCTCTTAAGTTCGATATAACCAACCCAAGTACCAACACATCACAGCATTCACCTCGCGACCTTGTTCAAACTCCTCTGGCAACCGATACTTCAGAATCCCTTCAATCTTCGCACGCACAATCCTCTCCGTTCGCGTGTCTAGATGCGCAAACGCGGGATCCGAAAGCCATATATCCGCGATCCTGTTCGCGGGTACTTTGACATGAAACCGTCCGACGGCTTCCTGCAACGGGAACCGAAACAGCGGAGCCAAATTCCAGAGATTCGAATGATCCACCATCGGCGCGCGCCATGCCGCGCTCTCGAACAACGACTTCTCAGGCTCCTTGTACTGTCGAAGGACCTTGCCGATCGATCTCTGCCATTTCGGGATTTTGATTCCGTTGATCTTTGAATTTGAAATTGCGCGGTCGGCGCGCTCGATATAGGATCGCTGGAGAAGTTTCTCCCGGGTGGTCTGCAAGACAGACATGATAACGAGAAGATGTTGCGTCAACTTGTCCGCGGTGGGATGTAAGCCGTAGAGCCTACCATACTTCTCCGCGATCTCATCTATACCTGAAGATTCTCGAAATCGAGACAGACTCGACATCGACGTAGTTCTCCTTGCTTTATATGTCGAAAGCCTGGTCGCGACATCTTTAAGGTCCTCCAGGTTCTGATCAATCTGTACGTTGGGACTGATATTCGCCGAGGACGTGTCGCCTAGCCTCCAATCGGCTTCCGGCACGATGTATGGGATTGGTGGGTCATATATCGCCGGGTCGAACTGAAATGAAAACACAGCCGCGCCACCTTCACGCAGATGATCGTAAGTCCAGTCTAATGTCTTTGCATGCTCCTCGGTCGATTGTGCGAATTTGTGGAAACTGGACGAAAAACAGACGGCGTCAAAGACATCAGTATGATACTGATCCCACTGCCGGTCCGACAGTACCATCCTCAAACTCGATGCATCATATGTACCGCCCTGATTCATTTGCGTCACGTTCACATGTCTAGCATAAACATCATTTCTTTCAGTCTGCTCCGGCGCACCCGTTAAAATATGCTGAAACAGACCCAAGTCCGGGTCCTCCCTCAAATTCAACACGGTACCACCATGCGGAATCCCGATAGCATCAGTCTCAATCTTCAATGACGTACGAAACTTGGAGTTATCCATAAGTCTCTTTTTCGCCTTCCCCGGCCATGCCCGTCGTGGTAGTGGCTTATTTTCGAGACGAGCTTGCTGGACAGCAGCCTCGAACGCTATCTTGCCCGCTTCGATTTTGCGCTCAATTTTGCGCCTAACTTTCACAGCATTACTCGTATGCCGCTTAAGTATCATGGTCGTAACCGGTGATGGCGGTTTAATAAGCATGGCGGGACGGAGGTGGAAGAGGACATGAAGAGATGTCATATGAGATGATGAAGATTGGGCGAGCGGGAAGTGCTCGTCGCGCGTATTGACATGGCCCCCCTGGGAAGTCTCAATTGATTTAACACAACTGAAATAATCCCAGTATGTAAATTGTAAAGCACAAAGTGCAAAATCTCCCCGTTCAAAAAATCGTATATATGTGTAAAGATGAGTACATATATCGCGTGCAGCGTTGTCGCGGTACGTTCTCGGCTCAAAAACTTTTTAACCTAACCCTATGACCATAGAATTCCAAGTTCTCGAGACTTAAGAGATCGAGATGTAGAAGCAGATTGAGCCATTAGTTTGTAGAAAGGACTCCAATTCATTGACTGCAAATCGCACCTATGTGATTTATAGTAGGCAATCGCGGTAACTAGTCTAAACTAGATAGATTCGTCCATTATTCGACACTTGAAGCAAAAGCATGTCCTAATTGATATATGATACAAAACACAAAAATACACCCAAAACGCCAATCTTGCACCCTTTCGGACTCTTCCTGAATCTGACAGCCTAGTCATCACTCCATCCTCCTCCTCGGTGTAGCCCCGACCTCATACGCCGGCGTCGCGTTCCCACCAGCACCCGCGCCCGCAGCACCGCCGTCCGCGGTACGCGCAGCAGCAGTCTGTGAGAAATTCTTTTCAGGCTGGTGATACAGCACGACCAAGTACCGACTCTGGAAATTAAACCCGGATAACTTGTCGCATGCGGTTTTAGCGTCCGCGATGTCGTCGTAGACGACAAAGGCGGTGCCTTTTGTGCCTTGCGCGTTGCCGAGTCGGATTTGTCTGTGACGGAATTAAGTTAGTTTAAATCACACAAAAGAGAACAGAAAAAAGTGGATGAGAAGTAAAACGGGGATGTACCTTATTGAGCCGAATTTGCCAAAGAGGTCGTAGAGTTCCTCAGAGGTGACCGTGTAGGAGAGATTCTTGATGAACAGAATCCGGTTGATCTCGGCCGTGACTCTCTACAAATACTTGTTAGACTTTCCACATTCTTCACTGTAAACTGTACTCTCAGAACATAGCTAGCTACTTACTCTGTTGTTGTACGACATGTTGCGAATGTAGTATGTCCTTTTGAAGAAAGCTCAGATTCGCGGCGAGCAATTCGAGTAAATGCAAACAACCCTAATCCACCAGGTCTGAATCGTCAACGTGTCCCCCTCGATTCTCGATTCTTGATCCCGATGTCCGCGTCATCCATTTGATTACGACCCCACCACCAGCGCAATTGCCAATCCCTTCATAAGGCAATTCCTCCAAAAGAATGCGTCTGTTCCTGTTTGCATTAGCAGCCGTGACCGCCAGTGCCGCGTCGGCAGTGACGGCGGCATTGCTGCCACCGCCCGTGAGCGAGTTTACAGTGCAAAACATGCTACGCACGATCGATCTCACGAAACCGTACGCGCGCGAGACGCAGTCGTTTATTCTCGAAAACACGGCGGACAAGAGTTTATCGCAGTTTTACCTGTCTGTCAATTCATCGTTTTTGTCGTCGAGTTCAGAACAGGATGATGTTGATGGGCAAAAGTACGCGGTGTTTGAGGTGAAATTGAAATCTGAGGATTCGGCTGTGGGCGCGACGCCGCTTGTGGTTGAAGCGGCGGGGGAAGCTGTTGATGGGCTTCAGTTTATGCGGGTAGAACTGGGTAAGAGTGTATCCCCCGGATCCACGGTCACGATCCAGCTAGCGAGCGTGCTTGTTCACGGATTGGAACCATTGCCCAAGAAGATCAAGCAAAGCGAGATCCAGAACCTGGTCTGGACCGGATCCCGCACTGCGCTGATGCCGTACGCGGTCACGAAACAGCGCACAAAGATCAAGTTCCCGGAACGGCCCGCGAACGCGTACAGCAAATATGGCAGCGACCCGACGATCGAGGGCTCTACGCTTACCTACGGCCCTTACACGGACATCCCGGCCCTGACGTACGAACCCATCAGAACAAAGTATGAATACGCGCGACCGCTTGTCCGCGTGACGAAACTAGAGCGCGAACTGTGGGTGTCGCATACGGGCGGTAATCTTGCGACGGAGGAGAAATACTGGCTTACGAACGCGGCTGCGGAACTGGCGACTTCGTTTTCGAGATTACGGTATCATGCGTCAATGATGGCGAAGGAACGCACGACCGCGTTGCGCGCGGCGGTTGTCCAGCTGAGACCGGGATCGCGGGACGTGTATTTCACGGACGAGATCGGGAACGTGTCGACGAGTAACTTCAGAGCTGATGCCCGGGAACCGTCGATCGAGATTAGACCTCGATACCCCGTGTTTGGCGGGTGGAATTATAGTTTCACGCTGGGCTGGAATCAGGATGTCGGACGGAGTCTGAAGACGGTGGTTGGTGACGCGGGCGAGGAGATGTATATCTTGCGCGTGCCGCTGTTGGAGGGACCGGACAATATCGTGTATGACGACGTCGAGGTGTCGGTCGTGCTGCCCGAGGGTGCCATGTGAGTTTCTTTTTCTTGGTGAGTTTGAAAGTGGTGAAGTACTGACTAGATAGAATCGTTGGGGTCGAGTCTGCGTATAAGAACGTGGTGGAGAGCAGGTCGCTGCTCAAGTCGCACCTGGACACGGTCGGCCGGACGGTGGTGACGCTGTCGGCGAAGAACATGATTGACGAGCAGCGCCGGAGCGAGCTATATGTATGTTTTTTTATCTTTTTTGTTTGTGGATAGGACAAAACTAACGAGCAGGTGACGTACACGTACTCGAATGAGTCGATGCTGCAGAAGCCGATTATCGTGACGGCGGCGGTGATGGTGTTGTTCTTTTCGTATATTCTGCTGGGACGGCTAAATTTGAGCATAGGCGGGAAGTAGAGTGTAAAATAGACAGAACACAAAACAAATAGATTCTTTTACTAACTATTTTAGCAACTTAACTATAAGTTAAGCAGATTAGTTATAAATAGTGAGAGATGTGAAGATGAGTGATTATTTGTATTAGATAATGCAAGTCTACTTCTTGGTCTCGTACTCGCCCTTGATCTCGCTCTCGTCGCGGATCTTCCAGGTCATGGCAAAGGACCTGCACGCGTCCTCGTACGAGGAGAGCACGGAGGTAGCAGGACCGGGCTCGTCAGCGGTGGCCGGAACCGACGGCGTAGGCGGGGTCTTGCCGGCGCGCTCGGCCGCGACACCGACGAAGGTCTCCATTTCGTTGAAGAAAGGGTCGTCGCCGGGGTAGGTGTAGACCTTCTCCTCCGTGTCCGACTCGGGCGAGCGCACGTAGAGGGTAGGCACGGTGTAGAGTTCGCGCAGACGCATCTGGTAGCCGTCGGCGTAGATTGCGATTTCGTTTGAGAAGCGGATGCCGTGCAGCGCAACGACGTGGATCAGGGTGCCCACCGCGCCGGAGTCGTACTTCCAGATGGCGGTGGTCGCGCGCGGGATGCGGTCCTCCTCCGCGATCTTGGACTCGTCGATGCACTGGTGCGCGAGCTTGCCCGCGGGCTCGTAGTACTCGAGCGCGGTGGCCTTGACCGAGTCGAGCACGACCTCGCCGCCGATGTAGCGCGCGAGATCGCAAAAGTGGGTGCCCTGCTCGATGATGGGCCCGCCCTGCTGCGACTTTGTCCACCAGTCGACCTTGCGGACCTTTTCGTAGGCGTTTGCGTAGCGCGCGACGACGCAGGTCACGGTCAGGTTGTTTTCCTTGATGATCGACATGGCCTTCTGGACGACCTTGAGGTAGCGCATCATGTAGCCGACACCGATGGTCAGGCCGGCCTGGTTGAGTCGGGCGGCTACTTCGAGCGGCTGGTCGGGCCGCGTGGTCGCGACGGGCTTTTCCATGAAGATGGTGGGCTTGTTGCCGATGAGACGCAGGATCTCGAGCTCGAGGTCGCGGCCGGGCAGGGTGGTTCCGCGGAAGAGCGGCGGCGCGCCGAGGATGATCAGGTCGACGTCGGCGGCGCGGATGAACGCGGCGGCCTCGTCGTCGAGCGCGGTGAAGTGGCGGGTCTTTTTGTAGCCCGCGGCGGCGTCGGACGCGGCCTTCTGGGCGAGCACCTGCGACACGCGCTCCGCGTTCGGGTCGAGAATGGCGACCACGTTCAGACGGTCGCCGAGCAGACGCTCGACGCGGAGGGAGTGGTTCCAGAGCACGTTGTCGTTGCCGAACGTGATGTTGCCGGCGCCGATGTAGACGACGTCGATGGGCTGTGAGACGGTCATGGTGGACGACGATGTGGAGGGAGGGTGGAGGAGGTGGGAGTCGTGACGGCGGTGAGGGTGGTGAGGGCGAGCATGGCGGCGACGGCTATATATGTGGTTCTGGGTCGTGGTGACCGTGGGGGGCTAGTGCGCGTTCCCAGCAGGTCGAAGTGTAAATAAAGAAGTCCGCGGCTGCGCGCCGCGGATTGTGCGGCCGCAGACCGTAGTATTGACTAGTTGGCTTTTCCTGGTGGCCCGGATAAGTTGTGGAAAGACCGAGTTGCAGTCGGCGGGGACTCACTCTGCTACTACGAGACTGGGAAGAGAGAAGTCGCCGCGGTCGCGGGCGCATACGGCGCGCTGCCGACGGCCGGCGGTTGTTTAGGCTTACACGTGGATTTAGGCTCAGGCTTAGGCTGAAGGACGCGTCTTGGACGTGGAGAGGGCGTGGCGCGGGTCAAAGTTGTTCCGGCGGGCTTTGCTGTTCTGTTTGTGCTTCTTTGTTTAGTTGCTGTGTATTTTGTTTGTTTACTATGTTTGTTTGTTTTGGTAAGGTACTGTTTACTGTTTACTGTTTGCCGAATGAAGGCAATATCGTAACAGCACCGCGTACGACTGCGGTTGTCTAGACGCACCACTAGTCGCTCTCGCTCTGCCTAGTGCTCGTACTCACAGTTGAGTCCGCTGTCAACGCGCCATTAGTGGAACGTAGGTTAGGCGCTGGCACAGGGTAGAGTAGGGGAAGGCTAAAGGCAGTGTTGCTGCACTTCCCGATGCGGCCGCGCCGGCCCGCAGCCGAGCCGCGGCTGCATGCCGAGCAGCGCCGCATTACCTAATCCACACGTGACCGTCACGTGGCGCGGGAACAAGGTTCCGCCGGGCGGGGTCGCGTGCCGGCCAATCGCGGCGCGGCAGGGCGCGGGTTGGGGCTGGGGTTAGCAGGGTTAGCAGGGTTAGCGGGGTTTGGCGCTTCCCCAGATCGCGCGCGTCGCGTTCCCCGGATCGTCTCTTTTTCCTGCAGTTTTGCACCGAAACCGCGCCGCCAGAACCCGCGGCTTCACGACTTTTGCCCCACCAGTCCGCTCCCGCCCAAGGCCACTCCTGACCAAAGAAGGCCTGCCCGACAGCCTCCTGCCCCAGCCATGGCCTCCGCCCCCGCCGCGCCGCCGTACCGGCCCTCGCGCTCCGCCATCGCCTGCAAGCGCTGCCATGCGTCCAAGATCCGCTGCGACGTCTCGATCCACGGCGCGCCCTGCACGCGCTGTCGCGAGCGCGACCTGACCGACTGCCAGCTCATCGAGTCGCGGCGCGGCCTGTACGAGCGCCGCGAGTGGATGCGAAGGGCGCGCGTCAAGGAGGGCGTCGAGGGCTCGGCGTCTGCGTCGTCCGCTGCTGCTGCTTCGTCGTCTGCTGCTCCTTCGTCTTCTGCTGCTGCTGCCGCTGCTGCTGCCACGACCGCTCCTCCTCCAGCAAACCCCTCCAACCCGCCCGCCGCCTCCCAGACAGTCGTCGTGCAGGCCGTGCAGGCCAACGGCCAGCCGCTGCCCGCCGGCTCGCGCCAGCTGACCTTTGTCCTGCCCGACGGCGCCTCCGCCTCGCCCGCAGAGCTTCTGCAGTCGCTGCTCGTCTCCGCCGGCGGCACGGCTCTCTCGCCCTCCTCCGCGGCCCCGCTGGCCCAGCAGCACGCCTCCTCCAACTCCGCCTCCTCAGGGCCCTACGGCTTCCTCAAGACCACCCTCTGCGCCCCGAACCACGACCGCGCCGGCACCACCGAGAAATGGTCCGTCGTGTTCCGCTACTTTGTCAACGACGCCGCCTCAGAGGCCTCCTCAGACGGCGTCATCCGCAACTCGGTCGCCTACTTTGGCGACTCCTTCCCCATGGGCGGCCTGCTGCAGAGCCTCTCGCCACCGCAGTCCGTCGACGAGAGCCCGCGCGCGTCCTCATCCTCCGCCTCAACCATCATCGCAAACAGCACGCAAGCCTCCGCGACCTCGTCCTCCTCCCTAGCCGAACACCCAGACCACATGACCGCCGCCAAACTGGCCTACCTCGAGAGCCAACAGTGCTTCACCAAGCCGCCGCCGGACGTGCTGGCCGAGTTCGTCGCGACGTACTTCCAGAAAGTCCACCCACTGTATCCCATCATCGACCGCGTCGCCTTCACGCACCTCTACCGCGAAGGCCGCGTGCCATGGCTCCTGCTCCACGCTATCTGCTTCGCTGCCGTCACGTACTGCCCGCTCAGTCTGATTGCACGCGACAGCTCGTGCACGCGCCGCGAGGCCCGCATGCTGTTTTACTGGCGCGCAAAGTCGCTGTTTGACTTTTCCTACGAAAAGAGCAAGATCGTCCTGCTGCAGTCGTCCATCCTGCTGTCCTTCTGGGGCGGCCAGCCAAACGACTACTGGAACACGTCTTCGTGGATCAACTTTGCCGTCAACGTGGCCGAGACCCTGGGTCTTCATCGCAACCGCCCCTCGATCCAGATATCGGACGACGACCGCGGCATCGCGCGCCGCATCTGGTCGACACTGGTCGCTCGTGACAGTTTCTGCGCTGCCCTTCTCGGCAAACCGCTGCGTATCAACTTGCTGCAATGCGACGCCGAACTGGCCACACTGGCCGACTGCGCGGCCGACGTCGACCCCGGTGGCGAGCTCTGGGGCACCCGCAAGCCCGAACACGGCCTCTACATGATTAGCATGACCCAGCTGGCTCTGATCCTGCATAAAATGCAGCAGGCGCGTGCAATCAACCGGCCGATCGACACGCAGCTGCTCGTGCGCATGCGGAACGCGCTGCAGTCCTGGCTCCGCGATCTGCCGCCCGAGCTGCAGTTTGAAAACTGCGACCCCGAGGCTCCGCATTACATCTACTGCGTCTCGGTCGCGCTGGCGTACTACCACAACATCATCTACATGTACCAAATGGCCCCGCCGACCTCGACAATCACAGATCCCGTCGCAGCTGAATTTTTCTCGGCCGCGGCCGCGCAGGACGCGGTCACCAAGATTGCGGATCTGGGGTCGTCGTTGGTTACAAAGTCGGCTATCTCGCTGCTTCCGCAGAATGTGTATTCCGCGTTTTTCATGGTCATCGTCACGCTGTTTACGCAGATGCGCAACTGTGGCGATCGCGAGACGGCGGAAATCAGGTTGTTTCAGACGCAGCTCAAGATTTGCGAGATGGTTGTGTATCAGGCTCAGGATCACTGGGACCACGCGGACTGGATCCTTGCGTTGTCTGAGAACGTGCGGCAGCGGTTCGATCTGCTGGGAAACAATAACAGCAAAAGCACGCGGTCGTCGTCGTTCTCGCAGCCGTCGCGGAGCACGAGAGCAGCGGTGGTCGACTCGAGTATCTATATCAACACGACCCCCGCTGAGACGCCAAGGGGGTTCACGCCGCAGCCGACGACGGCGACGGCGACGTCGACAACTGTTGGCACGCGCGAAATGATGCCGCCGCAGATCGACTTGGACGGGGTCACGTTCCCGTCGTTGATGTCGTCGGACGCAGAGCTGGATGATTTCTTGCGGAGTCTGAATATGATGGGCGGCATGATTCCGCCGGAAAGCACGCCTGAACCGACCACGTCTGCCATGGAAGATGTCGAGGCCGCTGCTGAGCAGCAGCAACAGCAGCAATCACAACAGCGGTCAAGGGCGCAGAAAGTGGAGCATTCGCCGGTGTCGACGCGGTCGGCGGAGAGCGAGCAGATGGAGATGTTTACGGAGAGCTTGACGAGTAACGGAAAATGGGGCGCGTAAAGGGCTGGGTGGGATTTTATTGGTGTCCGCTTGGAATGTCGCTTGGTATATTTATTATTATCTTTATATTATTGGTGTTTGGATTGTTTTGTATATCTATATGTGTAACTATAACTAACTATCTAATATTGAAAAGCTGTAAACTACTCTCCTCTAAATGATATCGTAAAGGCATTACATAACTCAAAGCGGCTGAATGTCAACATGTCTGATCGTCGTTAGGTCCAGACTTAATTATTATCGCCTCGATCGAGCTGGCGGCGCGAATATAAAAGCCCGTTGTGGTCCACCTGGAACGGCTTACTTACAACTAGTAGTCTTATAGTTGGTGAACATGTCGGTCTTCGCGTCCTCGTCCGCGTCCGTGTCCACCGCCGCCGCCGACGGCTCGCGTCGCATGAAGCGGGTCGTTGTTCTCTGCGACGGTACGTCCGATTATTGTCACTATCACTCTCGCAGCCATCTAACAACAAATCCCAGGAACATGGCAGAACTCGCTCAACCAGGACAACAGCAACCCATCCAACATAACCCGCCTCGCCCGCGCTCTCGCTCCCCAATCCAAGGACGGCACGCCTCAGATCGCGTACTACCACCCCGGCGTCGGCACCACTGGCGGGTGGTTCAGCCATGTCTTTGGCGGCGCGATTGGTGACGGGTTTCGGGCGCAGATCGAGGAGGCGTACGGGTTCATTGCGTATAACTACGTCCACGACCAATCTGTGCCCGATGAGCTGTTCTTTTTCGGGTTCTCGCGGGGATCGTACATGGTTCGCGCTATCTGTGGGCTTATTCTTGATTTCGGATTGCTCACGAAACCCGGGATGTACCGGTTCACGGAGGTGTTTACGACGTACTTGACGAAACCCAGCACGAGCAAGGAATTCAAGAAATTGAAAGCAGAGTTACTGTATAAGGACTTGTTGATTCCCGGGAACCAGATCACGGTCAAGTTTATCGGATGCTTTGACACCGTTGGCGCGCTTGGCGTGCCCAAGCTCTTGCCGTGGCAGGTCGACAAGTACGCGTTTCTCGATCCGCAGCTGAACAACAGTGAGTCCATTTTTCTTTTCTTTACATAAATTCAGCTATGAGTTCAGGATACTGACAAGCAAACCAGACGTCGAAAACGCGCGTCACGCGCTCGCGCTCGACGAAACTCGCTGGCCATTCCGCCCGACTCTCTGGTTCTTTGAAAACACTAGTCCGAACCTGGCAAACTACAAGCAAGTCTGGTTCACGGGCGTGCACATCAACCTCGGCGGCGGCCAAATGTCGCACGCGAAGTGGGGCACGGATAAACTTAAAGCGGATTCATCAAAGAAGCTAAAACATAATAAGCCGCCTAACGTGTTGTCTGATGGATCGTTGATCTGGATGGTGTCGCAGGCGCGAGACGTGCTTGAGTTTTCAGAGGAGTATCTGCATTCGAATATTAGTGCTGCGCGAACGATGGCGGACGGGGAGACTGTGGACGGGACGCATGGTCCGAAGGTTCCGGAGCCTACAGCGGAGCAGGATGCGTTCTATCTTGGTCCGATCTGCTATAACTATTTCGGGATTGACGCATTCATGGCGCTACTTGGAGTTTCACCGCGCCATGTGCTGGAATACGAACCTGGAACAGTCACAAACACGTCCTTTTTCTACGCCATCTTGCTCAAGGTATGGCACATCGTTACGCATAAAGTGAAGAAACCATCAGACTGCGTGACGAATGAGATGGTGCATGTATCTGTCAAAGACCGCGGTACACCGCATAAGGCGTTGGAAGATGTGTATTTCGAAGGCGAGGAAGCGGAACCGGGGAAGAAGATGGTTAGGTGGGAGGAGTACTCGGAGTTTGAGATTGCGTTCTGGGAGAAGGAGAAGCAGATGGGATCTAGTAGCTCTCGTAGCAAGAGCACGTAATCTGGTTTGACTTATTCACGCAAGTGCTTTGGTGGTTTTGGTAGTGTGTTGCAGTTGAATTTTGCTTATCTAGGCGCTGGGGTATATAAACCTGGGGTTGGAACTTGGATTTTGAATAGTAATAACGGACTTGGAGTATTGATATGCAACAAATTACAGTGTACTTGCTAACTTGCGCGTTTAGACAAAACTACTGAACGGTAGCCAGATTTTGGTCGTTCAATCCTTGAATCCTGATATCGATATCGATCCGGTCCGGTCCCGTCTCCCGCTGTTGTTAAACCTGTTTTGAAACTCCTGTCGGACTTTGCTACTTGCTATACAAGTTTGGCCCACAGGCCCCACAGGAAGTAATCAGTCTAGAGTCTAGACTCAGCTCCGGTCTGGGAGGGGAGCTACCACTGAGTCAATGGCGCACCATCTGCCACGGCGGCCGCAGAGGCAGCGCGGCTGAAGCTGAAGCAGGCACGGCTAGACAATCGTCTGTATCCTGAGCCTTTTCCAAGCGACCAAGCCCAATGCTCACAAATTACAATGTAACAATATTGAATTATCGATGTTCTCAGTAAAATTCTCTGTGTCTGGCCAGCCTTTGTCGGGTTTTCTGACATGTGCGCGGTTTGTTATCTTTTGTAGAACGTTACTTCTCTCTGGGGACTAGTTTCGGTTGTTGCCGTCAATTCAAACGTTAAAATCATGTTCCGATTTGCGTCCACAAAACACTTTGGCTAGCCGCAATCGTACTCACGCAATCAACGAATGGTCATGTTTGCAAGCACCTTATCTCACTATACAGCTAGGCCAGCGCTCTTTCGGTCCTTCCTGTGCTATTCAGAATCTCTACAGAGTACAGATCTTCTTCCAGGTGTCCGCATACATTCATTCTGTTAGCCATTTTCAACACAACCGAGAGCAAGCCCAGGGATGTACAGCCTTTTATACGGAGCTGTCGCTCTGATCGTCATGATTTCCAGAGTGAGCGCGTTCACGAATTTTACCTGTGATCCAGCGATGATATATGCTGTTGAAACCATTTTGAGCGGTGGTATAGTGTGGCACAACGAGACCGACCAGGTAGACACGCTTAGGCGACACTATGACTTGGGCCACTATTATTCAATGCTGGAATTCATTGTCGCGACAGACAATGAATATGAAAATGCCGCGAGTAATGCAAACTACACTGTAGAAAGCTACATTACCGAAGTGTTGGACGAGTTGTTTGACGACGGGGAGTTGGACAGGATTGAGTGTCTTTTGCAGATATTAAGGAGTTCATCTGAAGCACCGAATTACTTGGACGGATTGGTTGCCAGCTACGTCAACAGAGGGGTCGCGAGTGGGAGTGGAAACAGTTCATCTTCTGAACACAGTTCATATTCAGTGAGGAGTAGTAATCAGTACATGATCCATGGACCACGTGGGGACATCAGCCCGTCAAGTCTACGCATGAAATTGGCAGATTATTACACAGTGCTACTGAGCGCGGGTCCTCGGCAATGCCAATGAAGTAGCTCATAATTATGATGCTCTGCAGACAGATTGTTATTTGGTCGCACCGAGCACGGCGATCATGACAAACGCTAAAATCCATGCTGTAGCAACAACGATTTTTGCTCCTTGCGTTAGTGCAGATACCGACTGCATCTTTCATTAGGGGGATTATTACATGGCACGATCCCGTGACGGTGACATCCGGCGGCCTGAACTATGCAGAAGTGGCTGGAGAAGGTGATTTATCCGGGCATGGGTGGTCTGGTTATTTGATTATCCCGGATATTGAGGAGATTTTGTTGTTCACTAAAATCCTGAGATTTGAAGTCGGTACATGTTTCTTGTGAGAACTAGTGGTTTTGTGAATATATAAAGAAATTGAACATCCCTTCACATTGTTAGTTACTTGCCTTACCTTGCTGCAACAACCGACGAACCGTCACTTCACTTTTACTACGATTGCAGACCGCAGCGATACACTGATAGCGTGCTTCGGAGCACCTGATTGCAGATTCAGGGGTAATAACCCCTGAACCTTAACTCTTGCTAGGTAACGTCAATTAACGTCCGTAAGAGGTAATCCATAAATAAATGAACCTTACACCGTCTTCATGAACAGCTATATAGCTATATATTAACCACGTCCACTACAGCAAGAATAATCGCGCCCAAACTTTTCAACAATTACTACTACTAGCTACCACAAACTACAGTATGCGAACCGGAATCTAGCAATCAAAAGACTCAATGGCGCACCTTGTACTCCGCCGGAATCTTATCAATCACTGCGTCCCGGTCCTCCATAATTACGACGCCCATGCCGCCCAGCAAATGCACATTTAAGTGACAGTGCAACATCCACGCGCCTGGGTTATCCGCAATAATTCTCAACACAGCATGGCCACCAACCGGAATGGAAAACCCGTCACGGTACACGGGATGTTCAAAGTCCAGCTGCTTGTCGTTCGCCTCAATCGCCTGCGCAACATCGTCGTACGCAAAATTTGCCGCGGTCGAGTACGAGATGATCCAGAAATTATGGCCGTGCAAGTGCAGCGGATGCGTGATCTCGGCTGAATTGTCGATAATAATGTCTACCACATCGCCGTACTTGATTCCCACATCAATCACGACCGGGTCATCTGGAAGCTTGTCCACAAACAGCACCGGCGTCTCGACTTCCATCTCACGACTCATCATGGCGCCGTTCGGCATCAGCGACAGTGCAACGGGGTCAGTGCGGTTAGAGTACAAATGAATCGTCTTGTCCGCTGCTCCTTTGGGCGGTACGACGCTCTTGTCATACGGGTACGCGATCGTCTGGTTAAACTCGTTAAAGCTGTCTGACACAAGCGTACCGCCAATGTTCTGGTACACAGTCACGTTCTCTGATGGTTCCATTGGTTGGCCAATGTCGCTCTCATACGACAAAAATGCCAAGGACTCGAGAATCTGCGATCGGCCGGGCGACGCAAATCGCATGCCGTACACGCCGGATTCCTTATCAGTCTTGACTAAAATCAAAAACCGATGACCCGGGCTGGCTTCAACCTGATACACAAGCTGAGGCTCGATAAATATTCCCTCCATCATGACCACCCAGAACGGATGCGAATCAATCGAAAACACGATATCAGTCGCGCCTCCCATGTGCGACAAGTCAAACAGCATCCACTTTGAGCCATTCACATACACAACCTCGCGATCAGTAAATGTCGGTTGGCACTGGAGCGAGTTGCCCGGTGCTTCGAGCGCGACTTGATCAACTCCCGGAAACCCGTTGAGAAGAGTTACGTTGGTGCAGCCCATGGAATCAAAACCAACCGTAACACCATCAGTCGCTGCAAAAATCGACGCAATCCGCGCCGCTCCAACCTCCGACATGGCTTCTTGGGAAAGGCAGATAATACGACCCTTACCGTTGATAAGGTACGACTGAATACAAAGCGGGTCAATTCCGTACTGAAACGCACGTGTCATGACTGCATCTGAAGTCCACTTATACCAGTCGGCAGACGCAAGCAACACAGGCTCCTTCTCCTTTGCGAGAATCTCCCTGATAGCCTCTGCGTTTTCCGTAATCGTCTCGTAGGGCCTGGGACGCGACGCAGCAGGTCTGATCCAGATTCCGCCGTAGACTCCGTCTTGGTACCGAGCGCGGTAGTGCGCATGATACCAGAAGTTTCCGTATTGGCCCTCCGTCGTGAAATTGTATCTGAATGATCCGCCAGAAGTGATGGGGTACTGAGAAACACCTGCAGCGCCGTCAAGCCACGGAGTTCCCTGTTGATGGATACCGTGCCAGTGAACCGTAATCTCAACATCGAGGTTGTTGTATACCATAATGTCAAGCTGATCACCTTCATCGCAGGTAATGAAGGGACCTGGAGATGTTCCATTGACGTAGTAAACCTCGCGATAGACACCGTCGGGGGCTTCGTAAGCCGACGTCAGGTTGAGAACGTACGGCACAATCTTAGCCGACGCTGATGCTGCCATCGTGACCAGCAACACAGCCAGCACAATAACTGAGCGAGAGGCAGACATTTTTCGCTTGAGGTTCCTGTTGACAGTTGACAAAAAGACCGACGGACGTGGTGTATGCGCGAGTGGATATCAGCTATTTAATAGACGGACTCCGTATCATGCCATGATAGCTAGCGGAACTGCGGAAGTCCGGCATCTGCGAGATTGGCTGAAGTGAGTGGTATACTGCGTAAGATGGGTATCTTCACTACTCTGATAGTAGCAGTAAGATGAAAGAGGTGCGGTAGAAACCAGCATAGTCGCTACCAAAGTGCCGAAGTCGTCCCTGTTTACCCTGGATCCACGTCCGCGCTTCGCCAGTTTGACAGCGCCGAATCTGACACATGTGCGCCAGACTGGAGCCGGATTTGCTGGGACGGCAGGGCACGCGCTAGCACTCTGGATCCAGCCTAGTCCGTCCTGACGTCCAGCAAATTGCAGCGACCGCAATGGCGATTCAGGGTAGCACTGCGCGGCACATGCGAGCTGCCGCGCTGGCTTTTGCATATTAGGTTTGGTGGACGACAGCAAATGCGAGCTGCACAGGCACTACAAGCACTGACAAGCATTTACAGCTTTGTGCCGGCTCGACATTACACATTTCTACTACAAGCAGCTGGTTCGCGAGAGGATAAACAGGTTAGTATAAGTTGGGCTCAACGCTTACTTGCAATATCACTGATCAAATACCGCATCAAAAGCTCAAAACTCGCAGTAAGGCACGCCCGCCCGTGTCTGAACATCGATGTTCTCCCCCCACCGCTCCCTCAACAACGTCAAATTCTCCGGCAGCACTCCGTTCAGCATCTGAACCATACACGCATACTTTGACAACCCTTGCATCTTCATCTCAGCCAGTCCAAACGTCATATAGCTATATCCATAGCTTTGCGCTGACGCGACTGAGAAATACTCGATTCGTGGCATCGATACGAGCGTCCGTGTCGCGCCTTCAAATAAGTTTATTAAATGACCGAGTGCTTCTTCCTGGTTTCTCCAGATTTGGAAATCCTGCTGCGCGGCATCGAGGCCGCGATCACTGTAATCTGCGCCGACGCCATCGCTCGGCTCGCACGAGAAATTGAAATACTCCAAGTTCGGCCATTCAATTTGTTCTTTCCCAGACTCCTCTTCATTATTGGTCGGTACTTCAGCGTCAAAAAGTTCAGTCGAGAACGGACTTCGAAGTTTAAGTCGCCGCAGAAATCGCGAGCGCTGACGCAGCACTTTACCAACTCCAGCTATTCGTCGCGGTGATCGTAAGTCCAGTTCAAGAGCCGAAATAGTATTTGGAAATGCGCTTATCGTTCGCAACAAAGCGTCGTAATCGCCCCTCTCGTGGGCTATAGGAGTATCTGCCAATCTGTACTGCCACGAAAGCGTCTCGATATATGAAAATCGCGCAACCAGCGCTCCGACAGTCGACGGTCCTAGGATCCAGTGCTCCTTCTCAAACGTGCTCGTAATCAAAAGCCTCCGCACACCAGGAACTTCTCCGCCAATTGAACAGTCATCAAGTCCTCGATCCCCAGCAGCAAACAAATCAACCGCATAGTCATCCAACTCCGGCGGCGACATGTACCGATTCGCAGTCAACGCCAGCACTGGCCCAAATCCCAAATATCGTCTTCCGGCAATCCCAACCGACGGCGTCGCGCCTTCTTTCCCAAATAATCTCAGCAACTCCAAAAATCGTCCCATCCGACCCGCTAACTCCCGATAATCCGGCGTCTCAGTACTCTTCTCCAACGGCGTCCCGGCTACATCGCACCGCAACGTAACCCGCTCAACACTATCCCCAAACTCAGGATTCGCGCGCACAATAGACAGTCCCTCATCTATTGAGAAGCACCGTACTGATGTCTGCGGATCCACGCGGAGATAGACCTTCAGATGCTTGAACCGCGCACGTTGCACGATCGCGCGCCATTCCCGACACACGAGGCTCCATTCGAGCGGATATTCGTCTGATGGCGCGCCGTATAACGCGTATTTGAAGATCTTCACGTGAAGCTCGTATGGCAGCTTTGAGAGCGCGCGATGCGGTGGGCGTGGAGTCGAGTAGATGTCCATGACTTGCTGCTTGGGGACGGGAGCTCGTCGAGATTTCGATATCGATAGCGGCAGACCCCGATTCAAAATCAGGGGTAATTGGTCCCCGCACAGCCAAATTAGTCCCAGTTTTTTGACTATTCAAGAACTAGCACCCTGTTGTACCTCCGCGTGCAGTCTTAAGTCTTAACTGAAAGCTACAGCTTTCAGCAACTTGTATATACGCTTAAAATAGACAGAGTCCATAGCTTAAGTAGACCAAAAATACGGGAAACTAGACAACACAGTCTCGACTTCGCTGCTAATTCCAGAATTATCCCATTTCATTGACCCATCAATACTACTAGAATTACATGTTATTACTCCATACTATCCAACATCCTCAATCAAACTTCAAAACGCTATGCCGTACATCCAAAAAGCCAATAGGTACTAGAATTAACCCATAATCCCATCTCATGCTATATGGTAGGTATCGCCGGTTTCTGAAATTTTTTTTTTCGTTTCTTGAACTTGACACTCGCTGGAGTCATATCCACAACCATATCCAAAGGTGTATTGCTCGGTATAGTTCCTTCGTCCACGGAAACGTTTGCTGAACCTTCGACTGAACTAGCTGGATCAACATCATGCACCAGGCTCAGGCCTAGCTCTTGTAGATCACGTCTGTGAACTAGCTTTCCATAGTATGCGCAAATTGCCTGTAGAACGTCAGTAAATCTTCATAAATAAAAACAAATATGGTAATACTACTAACTTTACAATTTCCAAAAGTATGGATATACGAAAGTTGCACAGCCACATCCTCATCTGAGATCGTATTCGCTGCATTTGTCCGCAGTTGCGTTATATCGGAATTCCGTGGTATATACAGCGCAATATCGCCTGAAACCGTCCTAGCCGCATCCATTATCGTCGTCAATCCATATGGCTGCATTGCTTCGAGATCAAAGATCTCTTCATAGAGATATGCCGGACCGCCCCATGGTGGGCTTAAAAACACAGAATCTGCTTGTACCCTACCGCTGGCGATGACTTCGAAAAAATCCCCCTCAATGAATTCAATCTTGTGCAAAACTCCATATAAAGCGGCGTTATGTCGCGCACATCGTAATGTCACCGGGTTCTTCTCAATCGCGATAACCTTGTCAAACACCTTTGCGAGCTGAATCGTATTCCCACCCGCACCACAAAAGGCGTCTAAAACTGTCTTCTTGCTTCCATTTAACGCCATGTGTATCGCAATATGTCTGTAATTGCGTTGGTTAAAGTTCTCCGCAAGTCTGAAGCAACTATACGTACTGTGCTAGCGGCTCCGGTGTCACACTGAACCATGATTCCTCGTTCATCCAGATCCCGCTGTCGAACTTCTTGAAAAGAAAATACCGCTTTTTCCAATAACTAAATTCAGTCAGACGTATTCATTAGCAGTACATATAGTAATACAGACTACCTACCGCGTGAGGTACACCGGAATAGTGGAACTCGTGAAGAGCACATCGTCCATGATCTATACGGATCGTCAAATCCTGGCTCGACCCATGACACGCTCGAGTACTCACGTCGTGTCCATCGTCGTCCTCTAAATCCATGATGTTTTAATTGTTTCCCGAGTCGCGTCGATTTATAACATCAATTAGGTCCAAAACTTCGAAACATATGAGAATACTTTCAGAATTAGGAGTGCGTAATAGGGGCCGTCACATTTAAAGTGATCAAGTTGAAAGCCGCCGCACGGTATAACGTGCCATATGAAATCGATCCTCGTACAGATCAAAGTTCAAACTCTTTGGTTATTTTCGAACTGCTGGTTTTATATCTATGTAGTCTGTAAAACAAGCATGCACTGATTAGTCAGTAAGTCTATGTATGAGACTGTGAGTATTTGTGAGCTTGCGACCATGTGTTTTGCAGTTATTGGAAGAACTACATCCTACAGATAGCTACGCGTGATGCAGCTAAATCATCAATTACTCTCGATCCCTAAATATACAAACCGTCCTAATCCAGCTCTTCTTCCGACTCTTGCTTAGCATTTGTTTCCGCCTGCTCGACTGTCTCTTCATCTGTCGGCGGTTTAGATATCTCCGCTTCTGGCTCCTTAGACTCAACCTCGCTCTTCCTCCGAATCTCCGAATCCTTTGGCGGAGGCGGCGGTAGGCTAGAACCAGCAGCATTAGAAGGATGATAATCCAGTTCCTTGCTAATCTTCTCTTGCTCATCAAAGTACGCATCGAGCTGTGCGTGATTATCGCCCGGCTGGTGGTGATGCTGTTTACGGCGCATGTACCCTGGCACTAACACGTCAGCTGGAGACGGAGGTGTAGTCTGAGAAGCTGATCCCTTTGGAGGTGACGCAGGAGTCTCAGAGTCGATGTGCATTTGCCGAAACAAGAGTTCTGTCTGCGTAGCCGGTACACCGGACGCTGTTTCCTGTTCCATAGTCTGCGTAGCTTCGTCCTCATCTGCGGCAAATATCGTCTCACCTGGAATAGGAACCGAAGAATTAAACGCTGGAATAGTGTGTAAATAACCGGTACCGATACCACAGCCAAGAGCACCTTCACCGCCCCAATCTCGCTCGGGCACGATCGTCGCAAGCCGGACGGTATCGTAGTCATGATTGTAAACTTGTAGAACCAGATCCCGTCCAATATTCCCTTCAAGCGCATCCGATAGCGCACTGTCTTCAAGTAATTTGTATCCCTCAATTCCGACAATATAATCCGCATCCGCCACTAACCCTGCCCGGAACGCAGGCGACGCAGTGTGCACATCGAGAACGTGGAATACGACTCGAGAAAGCGCCAGAGGTGCCCATTGCAATGATAATCCCAGTGAAAGCGTAGCCCCTTCGGTTTGATCAGCTGCCGGAAGCGCGATCGTCACTTCACGCAACTGCTGGCCCTTAGAACTGAACACCGTGAACCGAACAGTGCGACCGGCGCAGTTGGCGATTTCCTTCGAAAACAGCTCTGCGTTTCCGTCCTCCTATCAGCAAAATCAGCATTCAGCAATACCTCCAGACCTACTATTATCGCACAGCAAAGACTCACGATCTGACGTCCATTGATACCGCAGATGAAATCAAAGAAGGACTCGATTCCTGCGTCCGCGGCAAGTGATCCGTCCGTAACCCGGAGCACCTGGAAACCAAAGGACTCCAGCAGAGCTGCAGTCGCCGCATCAAAACCGCGCCCGCCCTGGCCGGGAGAAGACTGCTCGTTACCCATTGCTGCCCGAGATTGGATTGTAAGGGCAAATGCTCGTGATTTCTAAATATCGAATTGTACAATGCCCGCGCTGGCACGATCACGATCTTGTCGAATTCAAACTGTAAGCCGCACGGCGCCCAAAGCGGATATTTCGTCTCTTGCGCGATGAAATTCAGCTGATCTCGAGATCCTCCATGTGGATCAATTTTTACACTAGTTAACTTACATATAAGTTTATTCATACGCCTATTGTACATCCTTCTCCGGCGCAGTAGCCGACAAATCCTTCTTCTGCGCCTGCCATATCCGAGCAATCTCCTCTTCATACGCTTTCTGCTGCAAGGCAACATTATAACTATGCCCTCCAAATTTCGACTTATCAACCTTCTCCTCTGGCGTGTTTCCAAACGCTTTAAATCCTCCCTTCATAGAGGTCCGGATAAAACTAAACGCGAGGCCGCAGCCGGATGGGTCCCCGTCGCCATGTAACTCCAACATAGCCTTCCCCTGTGTTGCGTTGATGAAATTCTTACTCGTGATCCATGGCGCCAGCTTTTCTTCTGTACTCATCCCTTCATGCTGCTCATCATCTTCTTTACCACCACCATACCCCTGATCCTCCAACAACTGCTGTCCGACTTGCATCGTCTCAAGTAACGTAATTTCCTCAGGATTCGCCATTGCCCGAATTCCGTCCTCGTTGGGCAGCACGTCCGTCGGTTTGATCTTCCAGAAGCCCTGATCATCGCCTGTACGCTGATATTCCATGAATTCTTTCAGTCGCTGTCGATTCTGCATATCATTCTGGTCCGGGAAATGAGACGAAATACCCTTGACCAGAATGCGTTCCTTATCCGCCTTATGCAGCACACGATAGACAATCATTTTCAGCCGGTTTTTGCTCGCAGTCGTCACCCTCCGTGATCGGGGACTCGGGATCTCAGTTACGGGGAAAGTCTGACCGACGGTAAACAAATGCGGGATACTGCGCAAAAAGTATTTCTGCCCCTCCCCGCCTCCAGTCCCGCGAATCATCAAGAAATCCGTCTCGTGCGACTCATGTCGAAACAAAGGCGCTCGCACAAGCCGGTTATAAAGCGTTGGAACAATCTCTCCCTGATCCACAGAGCCAAAGTTCCAAAAAGGACTGCGATCCTGCGCGCCGAGCACATAGGTCTCGCCAATACTTAACTTTGGCCGTGCTTCGTCCTCTGGCGATTTCTTGCGATAGTAATTGATGATTTTGCTGCCCATACCAAAATTCGACATGACAGTCGGGTACTCTTCTGAATACTCTAACAGAACGTAATTTGACCCATCTCCAAGCGACAGATCCTTCGAAGTTGCAAATATTTCCGCAGCTTCTTTGCCTTTGTCTTTTTTCTTCTTCCGGTGCCGTAATTTCGAGAACCGGACAGTAACATTCGGTCGGACGACGAACATTGGTCTGTGTATCGAACGTGCTTGCGACTTTGATAACTTGACCTTGTAGTATGGCGATTGCAGTCTCATGGCGACCATCGAGTGGTCGATACCGAGGTTACCAATCGTAGCACGCACTCGGGACTGATAATTCTCCTTCAGCAAATCATATGCTTGGTCGTTTGAAATGTTATACCGCTTTTGAAGCATTTCATCACCCAATGTAGCTTGCTTCTTTGGTCGTTCTAGTCACGTTAGTACCTTACTACACCAGCACAAACAGATGTGATACGAACCTGCGCGGATCTGTGTATCAACTAGTAGCTGCGGATCATTCAAGTCTAGCACGACTCGATTCGCAAGCTCCTCCAAATTCCCTTCTAAAATTGCATCATCATCGATACCATCAACATACTCGTCCTCGTCAATCCAATAAATGTCATCTTCCACCGCCAGCTCCCCATTTTTGGCCTTCTTGGTGACCGTCGCCGTAAGCTCGTTCGCATCCGAATCAAACTCCCAGATAATCTCACTTTCCCAGTCATAGCATGAAAACAGTAGTTCCTTTTCCATTTTAGATAAAGTCCGTTCTCTAGGCACCGCACTGCTCTTCGCCCGTCGTTTCCGACCGGTGCCGACGTCTTCACGCAACTGCACTACTCCAGGCCTATCTGAGATTGTCCCTCGCGACCGAATATGTGACCTAAATAACTTTTGCTGATCCTTCTCCGCATCTAATGCTGTGCGTGTCGGTGCGCATGGCCGAATGGTAGCTGGTTTAGGAAGAGATAAACGGACGGATTCCGGTGAGAATAACGATGTCATACGCAGTGGGCGGGAATCTTCGGCTTGCGCCATGTCGTTGAATAACATGTCCTGCGCCTGTGCTTCTACTTCTGCCTCGGAGAGCTGAATGACTGGTATCGGCTCTGGTGGTGGTAGTGGAGGTGGAGGTGGCTGCATTTGAATCGCATCTGCTCCAGGCGGCAGCATCAGCGAAGGTCCGGCCGTGACTGATGTGGAGGGTACTGGCATGTCGACATCCATTTCATCTTCTGAAACAGTCTCCCTCTTCACGGACGCTTCATTCTCTTCTCCTAGATCTTTCATCCAGTCATCCTCATCTTCGTCCGCACCCGCAGCGGGAACCGCGCTCTCGCCCACGTCAGGCGCAAGACTTCCATCATCGTCGTCCATATCCGAAAACTCTTCATCCGCAAGCTCGTCTTCGTCTTCATAATCCACCGCATCGTCCGCATGCGCAACAAATTCCCGCTGATCAGTTCCTAGATCCGGTATCTCACCCGTAACCGCCAAACTCATCATGTCCTCCCCACCTTCTCCGTCCTCTGCATCTTCACCTTCACCTTCGCCTTCACCATCGCTGTCATTCCGATCTTCTGCAAGCACGGCATTCAAATCATCAGCATCAATATCCTGTGCTTTAAAAATTGCCTGTAGCTCGTTATCAGACCCTTCTTTTTCCTCGTCGGACTGGGTATGCGACGACGGAGGCGGCGGAGGAGGTCGCGTCAGATTCGGCATCGTTTGCGAGCGCTGCGGAGCCGCCATGATGGCCTGAAAGGGCAGACAAACCCAGACGCCCCTACTTCAGGCGGTTTATCTTGACGAATCCAGGGCTGGCAGTCGGAAATCAAAAGATCCGGGAAAACTGGCGATGAATCAATACGGATCCGTTTGTAAGAATGACGACAGCGATCGCGAATCAATTCGCGGTCGACAACTTTCGATGTTCGCAGACGAGGGATTTGTACTGTTTTCTGGTCTCCTCGTACAAGTTGGCGATTCTGCAATTGATGGGCTACTCAGCGCCGGAATTTACCGAATTTTGACGATTTAATGTATAGCGACGTCCGACGAGCTGATCTTAGAGCAGCCAAACAGTCCAATTTACAGCACCGCTCCACAACGCGTCCCGGCGGTGTTGATTGTTTACAATTCAAGGCAACCTCGATCCTCGATCACGGCTATCGGCAGCGCCGCACCCGATAACATTTCGACATCGAGACCACCAATTCTCCCACCAATTGCCTGCTTAATACTGCAATTGCACTCTCCCTATACCCCTTTCCCATCCTCTCAACTATGGCAGAGACCCTGAAGATTCAGGCTCCGTCGCTCGGCGGCGTGACCATTACCGGCATCCAGAACTCGCCCGACACGGTGCAATTCCGCGGCCTGCGCTACGCCGAAATTACAAAGCGCTTCGACTATCCGGTTCGTCTCGACAGCTATTCGGCAGACGTCGACGCGACCGAGCACGGGTTTGTGTCCTTAGTTGCCAATTGCCATGAGTCTACATGATACTGACGCCAGACAGACCCATTCCGCCGCAGCCTGCGCGCGCCCCTCCGCCAGTCATCCCCTTGAGCCAGCTCCCGACGTCCACCCCGCGTCAAGACGAACTCGAATGCCTGAACCTCAACATCACGCGCCCGACCTCGCTCCCCTCCGACGGCTCGAAAGTGCCCGTCATCGTCTGGATCTTCCCCGGCGCAAACACATTCGGCTCGGCCGCCGACAAGAGCTACGACCCGACTGCGCTCGTCGCGCGCTCTGCGGCCCAGGATTTGCCGCTTATCTTTGTCAATCTGAATTACAGACTTTCACTGTTTGGATTCATGCTTGTCGATGGCCGCGCGAACCATTCCATGTATGACCAGTCCGCCGCTCTCCAATGGGTTCATGCGCATATTTCCGACTTTGGCGGCGACGCATCCAACATCACCTTGGTCGGTGAAAGCGCCGGAAGTCTAGGCACCCACTATCACTCTCTCAACTCTCTCTCTACGGGCCTGTTCCGCCGTCTTGGACTTATGTCTACTGTGATCGAGTCCCGCACTCCTTTCCCTATCGACGACGCAAAGGCATTGGCCGACAAAGCCAAGAAGCTGTGCGGCGTGACCACAGACGAGGAACTCAAGACTATCCCCGTCGAGACCTTGATCGACGCGGTTCCAATCATTGGTGGCATGTACGGACCCGTGAATGACGGCGGCTGGCTCGGCGACCTCACAACCGACCCGACTCCGTACATTGACCGACTCCCACTTCCGCAGATCGAAGCCGTCATGATTGGAAACACACGATTCGAGTCGATTTTCTACGCTCCCAAGATCGGATTGATCCCTTCTGAGACTCGTCTTGCGCGATTGCGCGAGGTACCTTTGATTGGTGAGGATCTGGCGACTCGGTACGGCATCGCAGAAGCTATGACAGAAGAGGAGAAGCTCTTGAATCTGGTCCAGATGTACGACGATATCTCGTACGGCCAGCCCGTCGATCAGACAGTGAAGCAGTTCCGCAATGCAGGCGTGAAGACTTACCACTACCTCTTTGACGAGCCGAACCCATATGACCCGTCGCTAGAAGCCCACCACGGTGTCGACGTCCTCTATTTCTTCAACTCGTTCAAGTTCGACGCGGCATACGACTCGTTCATCGAGAAATACCAGACTGGCTGGATTCGATACGCGTATGGCCTTGCACCATGGGATTTCCTGGCTGACAGCGGCGAGATCGAGAATGTGGTCATGTCGGATAAGGACATGCATGTTCGCACCGAGGGTGAGTATGAGAAGCGCAGACGCGCGGATGCGTTTGCGAAGCTGAATGAGCACCGTCATCAGTATGATGCTTACAACATCACCAAGCGCTTCTTGTACGTGTAGACTACGGGTTGACTTAAGAATTAATAAGAGATTAAGAAGAAGCCATCTATGGCCTATTATATTTCAGTCTATCGCCATCCAACGCTATTATATATATATACATGCAGACCATTTAACTTCCGACATTTGAAACTCCGGTAAACAATACCCAAAGCAGAAAAACTACTAAAACAATAAAATTAATAAGTTTGTCGCCGCTGCTCGTACTCAGCAGATGGTGACAACGAACCCGAAAGATCAGGCAACGGTCGCACAACTAAATCTGATATCGATACACCAGCCTGCTCAGTGTGGCCGATTGCGTCCACTTGGACGCCATTGTCAGGACCATCCGGCCCATCGGCTACAGTCGACACAAGACTATCTGTACTAGTATAGTTCTCCACAATATTCAGCAAACTTAGCGATTCTGTCGTGGCATCTGTCTCACTAAACTGACTTAAATTTCCAATCTGAACGCCTTGCACAGGCACCGCGAGAGATGGTTCCACATGTTGCCGTCCAGTTAGAAGCATTCGCATGACAAAATTCTGTTTAGGTTTCGGTCCACTTGCTGCAGCTGTGTGTACCCTCCGCTGGTACAGTGCTCCGCCGTTGACTTGAGCTCCAGCTTCGGAACCACTGCTAGTCTCTTGTGAAGCGGGAGGAACTGTAATTAGTCCATCACGTCGAATTTTGTGCTTATCGATTCCGACAAATATGAAGTCGTCATTTGGACCCCACGCAAACGCCTGATGTGAAATGTGGTGGATCGGTCTTGTGGGACATGCGACCCGAACATCATGCGCAGCGAATGTTGAATCTCGCGAACAAGTCCAGAGCACGCCCGCCGGCGACTTCCTCCGTCCGCGCCCACCAGGCGTCGGCCGCCTGCTCTGCGTACGCTTTTCAAACACGCTTGCCGCGCTAGCTCCATCAGAATCATCTGACTCGCTGTCTTCATATGTCCGCTCGGTCGAAAGCGATCCAAAGGGACCTGGTCCAGCCCAGACTAGACCTTGCACGGGTCCCTTATGGGTATCAATAACGCGCTCGGGTACAAACTTTCGCCGCAGATTCCAGACATGCACGCGATAATCGCCGACAGAAAGCGATGCTGTCGCGATAGGTAACGTAGTGACATTAGCTGGAGCAGACTCCCAAGGCTCCGGACGGCGCCAGACTGCGCTGGAAACTGCTCCAGATGTTGGAATGTCGTATAGTGCTGTCGGCTTTGAGCTCTTGTCGTTCATATCCCACACGCGTAGGAACCTATCGCGACCGCCAGTGACAACAACGTCTAGAGTCGGATGATAGTCGAGGCACAGAGCGGATCCGGTGTGAGCAGTAATTCTGCGGTCCGGAACGTCGAGATTCCGCACATCCCAGCGACAAAGCGCTCCGTGATCAAAGACCGCGCAGAACTGTGATCCCTGGTGCGGGGAAAACTGCACACGGCGCGACGAGTCTGCGCCTCGCACGGTCGCCACGTTCTGTAGCGTCCGCAGGTCCCAGTAACGCACGGTAGCGTCCTGTCCAGCAGAAATGAGAATGTTGGGGTTAATGGGGTTTGGAGAGAGGGAGTTGACCATTCGTGTGTGGCCGGCCGAGAACCGGTTGACGGTGCCTGGCCGGTCGACGTCGTGGAGCGTGATCATGCCGTTCGTAGACGCGTAGGCAATTGAGCGCGAGTGCGGCCCGAGAAGCCATTTTAGGTCGGAAACGTAGCCGAGATGGTTGTCGGTGCAGTTCCGCAGCACATCTTGGGTCTCGGTGATGCCCGTCGGGTCGACGCGGAGCACGCGCATGTCTGCGGGGCTTTCGTTAGTGTGTGTTTGGGGGAATCGTCAGCAAAACAAGTAGGAAAACACACATCCACGACCAGCAATCACGACATGGTTCGATACTGGGTCGGCCGAGAACGCGGAGAGCGGAGTGTCGGCAGTGAAAGAGAGCGAGGCGGGCTGGTGCGGCCGTGATTGTGACGGCGGAATAGTCGCGGATCCGGGAAACACGGGCGTCTCAACGACTGCGGGCGGAGTCGAGCCAATGATGTAGTGACCTAGGCGGGCGAATGCGCCGAGACGCGGTGAGGCTGCCGGGATGGAGGTGGATGTTGAGGTCGAGGTGAAGGACGTGGAGGGAGTTGAGGCCGATGCCGATGCCGAGGTGGAAGCAGCGGGAGACGGCAGCGAGTCCGCGGAGGACGCATGGCGGGCGCGGGAGAACGATTTCATTGGCGCATGGGGAGCTGAATTGGAGCTGAATTGGGAGCGCGAAGTGGGAATTGGGGTGGTGAAGCTGGGGTGGGGAGCGGAGCCGCGGGGGCGTGCGTGGCACAGCCCGGTTTCGGTGGAGAGAGGGCGGGGAAGACGCGCTGGGCGGCGCGCCGCGAAGGCAGAACGCGGAGGCGCGGGCAGCGGCGGCGCTCGCGGGGACGGAAAGGGGGAGGAGAAGGGGAGGGAGAGGAGAGGGAAGGAGGGAGGAGGAGAAGAGGGAGGAGGATGGTTTGGTGTGGTTTGGTTGGGCGACTCGATGGGGCGGCGGTCAGCGGGCGCGGGACTCGTACCGCGCCGCAGTCAACGGCATCGTGACCCGCAAACACCACAACAAGGCTGGATTTTGCATTTTAGTTCCCACATGCAGCCGGCGGCCCTTGCGCGTTGATTTTGATTGGCGGCGGTTTAGTCATTGGACGAGAGAACGCGTCCTGGACTCCTGGTGAGTGGTGACCACAGGGTTAGTCCAGTGGCAGTGGCCGTCCAGATTTAGCCAGGTGCAGAGGTGCTACCGAGTGGTCAACTCAGTGTACTGGAATGATGATTCCAGACTCAACTATACAGCCGATGCCTCCCCGGGCTATACAGAATTACAGATACGACAATTAATTTCCAGTATGAGGAGAGGTGGCACATTCATCTTTTCGACCGAGTCCCAAATATAGCCCAAAGGCAATTTTGATATCCGGTATCCACACCACCTCCTGCTACTAGAACCCTTTCGACCTTCCATGGCGAGTTCGTGTCTGGCTGGAGCATATATCGGCTTGTTCAAAGCTTCGTGAACTAAATTACATCTTAAACAAATATCGTACAACAAGTTCCAACAAAAATGGTAAAACAAGACTGGAATAGAAACAAAACACATAAATAAAATACTACTAAATGTAAGACAAATCCTTAGGAACCCTTAGATCTAGTTGCGAATAACCAAAATCACAATTGCATTGAAGACGCGCACCAACTTCGTAACCTGGCCGCGCTTCAGGCCGAGAAACCTGCCCAATTCACTAAGTTCCGTAATGTCGCAGGGGAGATCACTATTGCGCATGAGCGCAGACAACACTGACGCATATGACTCCCTAACCACCACCGGGCAGAACATGTTCGTGGCAATTCTCGAAAAGCTGCTGCTGAATGGATGGAAAGTGTGGTGCTTTCGATCTGCCTCCCTTCATTGACTCAAGAGAGCTCCTTAGGAATCTTCGTGAGCTCCTAGATAAATCTATTGTAATTACTGGACATGTCGATGGTATAATGCTCTGTGCTAATGCGAATTGCTTCAATTTGCTGCAATCGAGATAAATTTAAAAATAATTGCCAGAATCGTGCGCGCGCTTGTTCCCAAGTCAAAAACCCTATAACTATTTTGACATCTCGACTCTCAATTTAATGCTATAGCCTCTATCTTACACATATTCGAGACCTAAGTGATACAGCTTACGCCTACCGTCAGGATCTAAACCGGTGTACATATACGACAATGGCGGACGCAGCCACTGCACACCCGTTCCCCTCAGCAAGCAAGGCCGGCGCGTCTGGAACTCTACCCACAAAATCGCAACCCTCATCCCCGGGCGCGACCCCATTACCTCTGGTGACTCCCGCAAGCGGCGAGCTCACGCCCCGGTTCCACGTACCCGCAATCATTCGCCTTCCCGTGATTCTCATCGGCACATCTTTCATCACGCTCCCGCTCGGCGGCTACCGCGGCGGCCAACTCGCGGGCCTCAGATTCCTCGCAGAGAACTCACATCGGTTACCGACGAACGTGCAAGGATGGTATTTCTACCATAAGCGGAAAAACTACGTCGTCATGCGCGACGCGATGACTGAAAGTGCAAAGTTCACTATGCGGACGATGGCTTTTGCGACGACAATGTTTGGAATCGAAGCGCTGCTGGATTCACTGCGTGGGCAGATTGATTTCGTTAATACCACCATTGGCGCGGTCGCTGTAGGATTTCTATATGCGGCAAAGAGTACGTTTGATCTCTCTTTACTGGACTGAAATAGTGGCTGACATAGCAGATGGCCTGCCGCGGGCACAAATTCGGAGTACAATGCGATCTGGGGCGAGGATTGGGTTCCTCTATGGCATCGCGCAGGACGGTCTGCGAGCATACGAGGATAACTTGTGGTACTACAATCGCATTCGGCGAAGGGTTTTCGACAACTAAGTTAGAAAAAAATACATGCATACCAAGAAGTCTTTTATTATGTGATATATTAGTCGTCATCCTCGTCTGATAAATCATCCAGCTCCGGGATCGCGAACGTTAAGATTGCGGCAATGCCCGTGAACTGATCCAACTGTTTCCCGCTCTCATGCAGACTTGAGAAGACAAGTGCCTCGCCACCTTGAGCACGTACGGCATCTACTAACGCAACGTACTCTTTCCGCTTACGAACGTCGTCACTTCTGAATAACCGATCTGAGATCAACAACGTCTTGACGGCACCTCTCTCAACCGCAGCAGCAACTTGTCGAGGACCATACCATGCTCGCGCAGTCGCTCCCGCGTCTTCATTCAGCACCTTGAAAAACTGCTCCAATATCGCCGATTCCCGGGCAAACTTGGTATCTGCTAGCCGTGCACTCACTTCAGGTGACCTTAAAACCTCATTCAGCGCATGGACATGCCCCGACGCACAATGAACAAGCATAAACTTGCTCTTCGCCTTCAACAACAGTTTACTCGCACCCGCGGACTCCGACCCACTCCCCGCATCTCTCGCCGCACCGTCCAGAATCGCGGATAGCAGCTGCTCGCCCGCAAAACCAGGCGACGCAATAATCACGGCGCGCAGAACAGAATAATCAAATGTGCGCGCCATCGACTTCGCAACGACATCGTAGAACCTTGTCAGCGCTTTCTCGTGCGCGGCAGCCGACCCTGCCGCGCGCTTTCCGGGAATCGCAAGATCGATGCGTTGCCGTAATAGTGTCATATGCTCACCAACCAGACATATATTCGCGAGTCCTGGCTGTAAAACTACCGCGCCAACGTCCGCGCGCGACGCCGGATCACAGGCTGTCGTGAGTGTCTGTAAAGATATCGAGTCCCACGGCGTATCGACAGACTTTGTAAGCGTGAACGCTCTGTGTAAAGCAAGATCAAGCGTGTGAAACTGTCCCAGCCGAACATGCGGCGACTCTTCAACCACGGGACCAGAGGCATGTAACGCGCCCGCGACCGCGTCGTAATCCGTCTTCTGCACCGTGATTGCGAGCACGAGCGCGATTCGCTGCGACGAGTTCGACGAAGGCTTGCTGCTGTCACCTCCTTCTTTCTCGCGCGTGACTCGCCGGAAAGTCGAGGCTTTCAACTTGTCACCGGCTCGGATTATGTTGTAGGCGTGCCAGAGGTCTGCTGGCTCTTCGGGCATGAGGCGAATGTAGCCTGCTCCGTCTTTGGAGAGGCTCTTTGATACCAGCTTCATTGTGTCGTGTCGTTGTCTTGGTTGAAATTCTCTCAAATATCAGGCTGAATGTATATGCAAGGCGTATAGCTGTATAGATCTAGTGCAGGTGTAAATATACTGCGTACTGTGATGTAAAAGGACAAATCAGATCGACAAAGCAGCGCATGAGATCCAGTTTTTGTATCGAATCTGAGAACAAGGCGCCGCGCCGCACGATCTCGCTGTTGAAACCTTAATGTTCATTTATATCTCCAGATCTCGACAGCAAGACCGATACACTACGAAACTACAAGATAACAGGCAGCTGAGCTAGTACTATTCTTTCAATCAATTCCATAGTAAAACTTTAGGTAGACACTACTGCAAAGCATAAAGAAATTGACGTCAAATGCAATTGTGTGAACGACTGGGCGCGTCGAGGTGACTGTGTTGTACTGTAAAGTGTACCACCTCGACAATCATCAGATCAAGCGCTACGACGACTTGGCCTTCATGCGCTGCTTGTAAGCACCCGGCGACTCAATCTCCTTTCCATCATGCCACATGCCCACGCGTTTCCTCCGAGCTTCCTTCTCCAAGTCAAGATACGCCTCCCTCGACGACGTGCCAAACTCCGCATTCGACTTGCTCTCGTAAACAATAGCCCACCCAGCTCGCAGCATCTGCTCCGACACGTCTTTCCGTCCGGTCCAAGTCCATATAGCAGCGCGCGCAACCGCTCGTTGATACTGATCCAATGAATACAGCGTAATCGTAACATTACGACCGAGCACATGCTGCTTCAACCATTCCTTCGCCTCGTTGCTGTATTTCTGCGCAGGATGGCCAAACGACGCGCATTCCGGCGCATCAACTCCACAAAGTCGCACATGTATCGTCTCAAGCGACATTTTCGGTTGCATTGTCCGTCGCGGCCGTCGTGGTTTGCCAGTGAACCTGAACTTTGCAGCGACCGACTCCCAAAACGCGGGTTTCGCGGTACCCGCGCTTTTCTTCTTCGACTGCGCAGGCATATCAAACGTCACTTTCCAGTGCTGCTGATATGGCACCTTTCGTAACCACGACCATCCTGCTAAGACACCACCAGGAGTATGAAACACCCTGAAATTGTCCGCGTCGCCCACGTAAACAACGCGTCCGTGCAACTTCCGCTGGCGCGCGTAGATCGCAGGCGGGATCTCAGCGGCGGATTTATACCGCCGCAGGTACCGACTGTATACTGCAATAGAAGCAAAGACAGCAGAAGTCAGCGCGACAGAGCCGACTGCCGTCTCGAATGATAGCAGCGGGCGTTTTGCGGGCGGCGGCGGTGTTGGTGGTGGTGGTGCTGGTGTTGGTGTAGTCTCAGCAGAAAGTGCAGGCCGGAATGGCCACCACATTGTCAGCGCACTTTAAGGCGGCATGTGCCTCTGCTGAAGAAGCCAAAGTTAAGCCGGAGAAGCGTAGAAAACGGGAATTCGCGAGTGAGCTGGAGTAGGTTAACTGGTTGGGATCACCGGGGCAGCTGGGACTGGGATTGTTGATCTGAGGATCGCGTTTACCCGGACTATATAGAAGACCGCGCCGAGCATCGCATCGATCGAATTCAGCAGCTACCGAGCTCTGCACTTCCGTCGATACAGATCAATTCACAGAAAGTCAACAGCATTTGCCAATTGCACCACAATGAGCGACGCTATCGAGCAACTGCGGTACGCGCACAAGACAGCGTCATATCTGGCACTCTCAGGTCCGGCGCTGACGGACCTCTACGCTCTCTCAGCTTCCTTTCTCGCCAGCTCACCCTCGCGCAGCCTCGACGGCGGCGACCTCTTCTCGTTCTACGAACTCCATTTCTTCCTCTCCCTCATCACATCCAACGACACGGAAGCCGCGACCGTGTTGACCAGACTTTCAGATCGCTTCGGAAAGAGCTCAAGCCGGGTTGCAGTGCTGAACGCATTATGGCTCGAAGCCACAGCATCGTACGCCCAGGCGCTTGACTTTCTCGCTACTCGCCCAGATACAGATGTCGCATGCACCAAGCGCCGAGTCGCAGTACTAAGAGCGACTGCGACTTCTGCGGGAGTTGCTGCTGCGCCGATACAGGAATTGCTGAAATTGCTCGACAGCGTGCCGACGGATGCCGAATCATGGGCTGAGCTGGCGCAGTGCTATATCGAGCTGGGAATGTACGCTCAAGCATTGTTTGCGCTGCACGAGGTTTTGCTCGTGTTCCCGTTGGCGTACAACATTAACGCGCTTATCGCGGAGACGTCGATACGGTACGCGGCTAGTTTATCTGCGCAAGGCCAAACCGCCGCGGCGGAGGAGAAGACGGTGGAAGCGGTCAAGTTTGCGTTACGGGCAGTCGAACTATGTGATGACTACGTGCGTGGATGGGTGGGTGTGCTAGTCGGTAGCACGAATATTCTAAAGGGCAAGCCATTGGTGGAGGTTGAGATGTACCAGAGTCTGCAGAAGCTTGCGCGCAAAGAGCTGTCGCGCATTGTCGACACGAAGGATGCGCGGCCAGAGGATCTGTCTGCGGCTGCGATCGTGCTGAAGAGCTATTAGATTATCAGTCGTGTGACTACTATTATGTATGAATAGATGAAATTTCTGCTATGGAACGAGCGATTGCTCGGTGATTGTCTCCACGATAGGCAGGCGTTCCGCGATCCAGTTTGCGTCTCGTAGAAACAGTCCGTAGTCGGCCGTCGACGGAATCTTGCGGCGGATGTTTGCGTACGAGTCCTGACGGACAGTGTACTCGCGAATGACGGTGCGGTCCGCAAACTCGACAAACAGACGCGTGTCGCGGATGCGGAAGAGCACGTCGTCGACACGTAGAAAGAAACGAGCAAGAAGCAAGAGCCGCTCGTGCATCACTCGGATTTTGACCGATAAAAGAGCAATTCCGTTGTCACCAAGCTCGTCCTCAAAAAGAACAACGTCGTCGAAGAATAAAATCGGATCAGGCCGTCGCAGCATGTGTAGTGGGATTGCGAGATCTGTGGGAGTGAATTCTGCCTGGTGTGGTGTGCCCCTGTAGTCTGTCGTGTAGGTCCAGTCGAACGGCCGGACGACCTCGTGAACCTCGTCACCTGTCCGTTCCCTGTTTACCATCGTTAGCCTATAATTGTGCGAAATATAGAAAAACAGTGAACAAACACACTTGTCCTTCATCCACGCGTCCGCATACGCAACTTTGACCAGTCCGCCGTCGGGACTACCGTGTTTCGCGACGCGATCCAGCGCATCAACCGCATTGAACCCCAGACTCCATCCAGACTCATGCGCAACCACAACAGTATTCTTCCCGAATATCATCTCGGGCAGCGGAATCGTGAGCCGGGCAGCGGCGAGCTCGAGCTCGTCCGCGTTCATGATGGGCTGCTTGCATGCGTAGACGGCCCAGCCATTGCGCGACACCGCCGGAGGTCCGAGAACGTCCGGCACGGCAGGGAGAAACGTGTAGAGCGGCGACGGATCCAGCGAGGGGAAGGCGTAGTCGGCCATCGTGCGGTGGTTGCGGTGTAGCTGGTGCTGTCCCGCGATATCAGATCAGGACCTGGAACCAAAGTGGTGTGGATTAGGTTTGGTCTCGCACGGCGTGTCGCACTTTGTCGCACTTTGTCGCTCTGTGTCGAGCGCGTGTCGATATTGTCGACCGTGTTGCACGTCCAGCATTTCTTTGTAGTTTGAAATCCTTTCATTGACATGTCTGGATCGTGATCGCAAGATCCAACACGTGTTTACTTAGTGCTTCCAACACGTTGTGTGCAAGCGTCAAGACCCGAACCAGCCCTCGCAAGATCTCGCGTTCTCGGCGGCCTCGCAGCACAGCCTGCGCGCACGTGCTGATGACGTGGGCCGCGACAACAAACCGCAGACGCGTCACGGCGATCTCGTCACACGTATAAGACTGATCTCGTCTCTTCTGTCCTGTATTCTCTGCATGCTTCTATCAAGTCCAACTTCTATTGAAAAACTACCAGCTAACCAGCAAACTACAACTTACAATCTACATCAAGTCGTCAATCAACCACCGCAATATAATGTCGTCCATCGTCGTCTCCAACATCTCGCCCGAGGTCTCCGAGCAGCAGCTCCGGGGCTTCTTCTCCTTCTGCGGCCAGATCTCGTCCATTGAGATCACTAAAGCCGCCGACTCCGCACCTTCCGGCGAGAAAATGCAGTGTGCGCGGATCACTTTCTTCCAGCCCGAGGCAGCCAAGACCGCGCTGCTGCTGCACGAGACGAAGCTGGGCCCGACCGAGCTCGTGATTGAGCCCAACGTGCGCGACGAGACTGAACACGGTCCGGCACAGGACGCGTACGGCGCGCAAGCAACCGACGTCGCTCAGGAAGACAAGCCCAAGACCGCCGTGTTTGCAGAACTCATCAGCCACGGCTACGCGCTCAGCGACAAGGCGCTGCAGAAGGCGACCGAGGTCGACCAGCGCCACGGCCTGTCCTCGCGCTTCTCCAAGTTCCTGTCCGACGTCGACGCGAAGTACGACGTGACCAAGCGGGCGTCCTCTACCGCCCAGTCTGCGGACGACAAGTACAACATCCGCGAGCATGTGAGCACGACACACGCGGCCATGAACAAGTACTTTGAGCACGCGCTGGACAACCGCGCCGGATCGCGAGTGCGTGCGTTTTACTCTGACGCGCAGAAGACCGTCGGGGATGTGCACCACGAGGCCCGCCGACTGGCGGACATCCGGTCGGGCAAGACCAACGGGAACGCCATTGACCAGCCGCAGGCCGAGGATGCCGCGACCGATGTTTCGCCGCCCGCGGTCGAGTCTGACATCGCGAAGGCGTAGTGCTCTGTATTTGATTGCTAATTAGTTTTGTTAATTGTTTCATGTCGGAGAATCGCAAGAATGAGTGTATATCTAGCGCGAATGTAATGTACATATGGGACCTGCCCGGATAGGCAGGGCAACAACAGGAATATTTAAAAACTCTATAAACTCCATAAACCCTGCGACCATCCAAACCCTGCAAACCCTTTAAACCCCATAAACCCTGGGGTTTGCAAACCCTGCAAACCCCAACCACGCGCAAATAATAACCGCCGCACGGTTGGTCAGCCGAGGGGCCGAGTCCAGTCGACGACCGTCGATTACAGACCGCCACCGCCTCCCCCGCCATATTACGGATGCTGGGCTGGCGAGGTTCCAGGTTGAGGGCGTGTGTGGTGCTTACGAGAGCGAGAGTGGCTGGTCAAGAGCAGCACCTCAGGACGAGAGAAATCGCACAGGATATGCCCAGAAACCAGAGAAAGGAAGGCATTCTTTATCGCGATCCTTCTCTCTGATTATCGCGATCGCATCTGATAGCGCCGCGCCTGGTTTGTTTACTGCGAGAATTGCAATTTGCGCTATTACTCGACTTGCGGTGGTATCATGAGCATTAAGCAAATAGCAAATGCTGGTGCAGCGATATCATCCCTAGCGGCTAGCTACGGGCTCTTGAATCTTTTGCCAGTAAAATATAAAGCAGCAGAAAGTAGTCAAATAGATAAACAGGACAATGTCGTCGCGCTCATCTCATTCGCGGCCCGACTAAAGCGAATTAAAGCTCGCAGCGCCGCCGCCGCCGGTTCGGTTCAAGAGCAAATTACGCGGCGACTCACGCGAGTCAAAATGGCAGTCGATACGATACGCGATCCGAATACGAGCTGGTCTGCTCCAGCAGTTAAGCTGTAGCCGTGCTGTGCAGACATCACCGTCATCGTGCGCATCTGCTGATATCGCACTGCTCGTGGTCCAACTACGGGCAGTGGCCGCGGTCCAGCTGGTGCTCTGCGCAGCGTCACCAATAATCGCCCGGCCGGGTCGTCGCGCCCGAATAGGCACTGCGCTAGCCGCATCCGGCCTAGCGCGCCCTGCGCCGCCCAATGCGGACGCAACCGCAACCGAGCTCCGCCGCGCGCGGTTGCACGCCGGTTGCGCGCCGGTTGCGTCTCAGGTCGCGCTTTCAACAATCTCGTTCTTCCTCCATCGCCTTCTCGTCGGACAGAGGTGCTGCTATCTCGCCCCCGACCCCCCTCGTCCGTCTCCGCGCCAGCCCGCCTCGTCCTCCACCAGACCCCCTCCACCTCCCTCCTCCCGCCCGCGTCCGGCCAGACATGCGCTACGGCCTCGTCCTCGCCCAGTACGCGGTGCCCGAGTGGAAGGCCTACGCCGTCAACTATGACGAGCTCAAGGCCCTCTTCAAGCAGTGCGCTGCCGGGCCCGGGCCGTCCCACGAGGACCTCATCTTCGCCTCGCTCAAGGAGCAGCTCGAGCGGGTGTGTACTCTCTTCCTGCGCTACTTTGTGCTACTGTGATTCCGTCTGCAAACACCTACTGACAGCTCCAGATAAACACATTCGTGCGGTCCAAGTCTGGCGAGCTCGACCGGCGCATCCGCAACTGCAACAAGGCCATCGAGGATATCGCAAAGCAGGATGCCGCCCGCACCTATCCTGCCACGAGCGCTCAGCGCCAACGGCCTGTTCTGCGAATCGAGACCGAGATGGAGTCGTGAGTGTTCTTGGCCCTGCTTGGGCGCTGTTGTATCTTTAGTTCCGTGTTTACTGACCCTCCCTGCCAGCATCTACCAGCAGCTGCAGTCGCTCGCCCGCTTCGTCAGCGCCCACAAAATCGCCTTCCGCAAGCTCGTGAAAGCCTACAACAAATGGTCCTGCACGGCCTCGCTGTCGCCCCGCGTATCGCTCCTGCTCGACAACTCAAAGTCCTTCGCCCGTCGTGACTTCACGCCCACCATCGTCGAGCTCTCCTTCCTCTACGACTCCATCCGTCGCTACTTCCAGTCATCCCTCCGCTTCTATTCCACCCCATCCCACGCCTCCCTTTCCACCGGCGATCTCAACTTTGAAGCATCCAGCCTGGCCGCCCCCAGCTCCGCAGTTTTCTGGGTCCACGCAGACAACTACGTCGAGCTGCAGGTCTACCTACTCAAGTATCTCTCCATCATTCCCAGCGAGTCCTTTTTCCGCCGCAACCTCTTGCAGAGCGCCGAGTATAGCGTGCAGTCTGACACTCGTGTTGTTTACCTGAACTCTGACTCGCTTTTTGCCGGCTCATCCAAAAAGGCCAACGATGAGGTTGCTCGCATCGTCGCAGATCTCGAGATCGACTCTTCCGAGGCTATTCTGTGCACTCCCGCGGGGCCCACACTCACTGGTAAGCGGAAGTACATCGAGAGCATCGTGAACGGCTCCGCCAGCGCCACCGAAATGCAGCAGCTCGACAGTGCCGGCAAAGCGGTCGTTTCTTGGCTCGCAAAGCGTGCTGCGCGACCATCCATCGCAGTCGCTGCCAAGCGTACTCGTTTTGAGCAGATTGGTTCGTCGGGATCTACTGTCTGGGCCTCGCTTGACAGTGGTGTTTACTTCCGCAAGGTCGGAACCAAGCCTTCTGGCTGGACCGATGTTGGCTCCGCTAAAGATGCTACAACTTTCCCATACTCTGTTTTGGAAATCCGGTGGCAAGGATCTGAGCCCAAGTGGCTTTACGATCTCAAAAACTCCCACACAGTTTACGACGTGCCGGGATTCAACTACTTTTCGCATGCGTCTGCATTCCTCGGTCTCGTTTCCCAAAAACCCGGCTGGGCAAAGCTGTTGCACGAGGATATCCACAAGCTGCCCAAACAGCGCTCTTCTCGCCAGCGTGTACAGTCTCGTGGATCCGTCGCTCAAGCATCTTCATCTTCATCCTCGTCCGCGGCCACCGTTGATGGCAACAGCAGCGTCGAGACTCCGCCTGACAACATGCCGCTGACCATTGTTGGAACTGCGGCAGCTATGCGTGCGTCTGCTCCTCGCCGTGCCGCATCCATCATCTCTTCAATCTTTTCATCCGCGCCGTCAACTCCTCCACCTGCTACGCCCCAGGAAACTGCCCGTGCCGGCAAACGTCCTATCCCGGCGGAAGCGGCGGCGATTGCGCGTGAGGGCCGCAGCCGCCGAAGTGCAGGCAGACCCGTGCGTACGCTTCAGATTGCTCATTCCGAGAGTGACGAAGGCCGTTACTGGAACGAGTTTGATCATCCCGAGGACAACGACGAAGGCACGTTCTACGTTGACGTTGGTTCGAGCAGTAACTCGACCCACGATTCGAGCACCTTCAACAAGATCTCAGACTGGTCGTCTACTGTTTGGGGCCGCGTGTCGAAGAAAGTGCGATCCGTCAGCAGCGAGATCACGGACGACTCGTCTCCTTCGCGCCGTGCTGCTCGAGCTCAGGAACGTGAAGGTCTTTTGGCTGCTGAAGCTCCTGAAGCTGTGACGCCTTTGATTGACTTCCAGTCGGAAGCAGAGCTTGAGCGTGGTGAGCGCGCGTCTGCAAAATCATTTGACGCGGGCAACGTTGAGCACATTGACCGTGCGCTGACCATGTTTTACGCGGTCTCCTTCTCGATTTCCTTGACGCTCGTCGGAATCCTCGACGGTATCATCTTTGGCGGTCAGCAAACTGGTGCGCCTTTGTACGTGTCTATTCTCGCGTCTATCGGTATCGTGTTTGCCGAGTTCATCGCCCTGGCTGGCGCTGTTGCCTACATGTGGCGCCGCCACGTACCGCCTATCATGCACCAGATTTTTGTCTTTGTTTCATTACTTGCCATCGTCTGCGCTGGTGTCGGCGGCATTTTGTTTATTCTGCTATAGAGTGCTTTTCTTTTTTTTTTTTGAGTAGTTGCTGTATCATTCGCCCTCCTCTCATTTATATCCGGCATATTTGTATTTTTTTTTTCATTCGTTTCGACGATGTGGCATTCTCGAGGTAGCAGCAGTTCTTTTGGTTTTGGCATAGGTTAATTTTTCTTTTTTATTCGTGGCATGAGTCGTGATTGAGGTTTGGATATATGTACGTGCGTGAACGATTCGAGATGGGACGAGATGGAACACGGTGTGATGTTGCTTTTGAATAATTCATGGTCGAGGTGTTTCTGCAGTTATCAGTTGCATAGTTTGATCATCAGTCTGCAGTTAGACGATTAGAAGTGGCGGACCGATTGTACTTTCATTTGTATTGTTATCATAATTGTGTATATTTTTCCAATTCTTTTAACAGAAGTAAAAGTAGTATTTTGCGTGTTTGTTTACACGTGCTTGATCGGGAGTCCGGCGGCGCTTCCGATCGTTAAGTGGCGCTCGATAACGCGATCAATCCGGGAATTGTACGCTTATCCGGGTCGCGATCCTCCACAACCACTTTCACACCGCAGGCTTCCTCGCGACGGAAAGCCATTGCACAACATTCATATACGGGCGGTATTCTGTGTACACAAATATATAGACTGGGTTATTTAGAGCATCAGAAGTGTTTTATTTGTTATCTTTGTTTTTTTCTGCATTCTCTTCCCGCACGCAATCATGGCGCCAATGTTTGAGAGAGGCTCGATAGGCCCCTCTGTCCTGATCGGTCTCTTCACCACCGTCGGCGGCATTCTCTATGGATATGACACCGGAATCATCGCCGGAATCCTGGCAATGGACACATTCAAGCGCGACTACGGAGAACTCGACCCGATGGGAGAGTACTATCTCCCGTCGTCAACCAAGTCGCTTGTCGTCTCTATCCTTGCCGTCGGACTGTTTACAGGCGCATTCTCGACTGGATTCATGGCTGATCGCACTGGACGACGAGTCGGTTTAATTGTTGCTTGTTTGGTTTTTGCCTTTGGTGTTGCTATGCAGGTGTCGCGCGCCAGCATAGGGATGTTTGCACTTGGTGCGTATATTCACTTGTTCACGCGGCCTCTAAGTATTGCCACAATAGTTTTGCTAATTCACGTCCTACAGGCCGCTTTGTCGCTGGTTTTGGTGTCGGATCAGTCTCATCAATCGGTCCCCTTTACCAAGCCGAAATTGCACCGAAGCATCTTCGCGGAGCCATCACAGCCGCGTATCACACTGCAAAGACTCTCGGCGTCCTTCTCGCATCCCTTGTTGACAATGACGTTAAAGCCCGGGGCGGACGGTCATCGTATCTGATCCCGATTTACATACAGTTCTTTTGGGTTGCGATTTTGTTCACTGGTTTCCTCTTTTTACCTGAATCGCCCCGATTCTTGATCAAGGCTGGCAAGACGGAGGAAGCGCGTGACGCGCTTGCAATTATTCGGCATAATGATCGCGATGACCCTGTTATTTCGTATGAGATTGCAGAGATTGAAGCCGCCATTGAAATCGAGCGGTCCCTTGCCACAGTCACTGTCAAGGACTGCTTCAAACGTGGTCCCAACCGGCAACGATATCGCATGGCTATTGGACTCGTCGCTGGTGCAATGAGTCAGCTTGTCGGTGTCAATTTCATCAAATACTTTGGTACGGATTTCTTCATGCAGGCAGGAATCACAAACTCGTTTCTCGTGTCCGTGGCTACGAACATGGTCAGTTTCTGCATGACTTTGCCGTCATTATATTTAATCGAACGTCTCGGCCGTCGCCCGTTCCTCACAATCGGTCTTTTTGGCTGCTTTGCTACTCAGACCACGATCGCAGTGACTGGACTCATCCTCGGGCGGGACTCAGATCTATCAAAGACCATCCTCGTCAGTTTCACCATCTTATACATCGCAATCGAATCCTGTGGCGCAGGACCACCACTACTCGTCGTCATTGGCGAAACATTTCCCCTGCGTACTCGTGCGAAATCAGTCTCGCTTTCGATTGGTTGTGACTACTTTTTCAACTTTCTCATTTCAGTGTTCACTCCGTTCCTGGTCGATGATACCCCCGGAAGCTTGAACCTTGGAACGTCCGTGTTCTTCATCTTTGTAAGTCTCTGATATCTGGATTCTCTTAGTTTTGTGGAAACATATACTTACTTATCAACAGGGTACTGCGAGTTTGTTTGGCTCAATATTCGTCTACTTCTTCGTTTACGAGACCAAGGGTCTTACTCTAGAACAAATCGACGAGTGCTACAACACAATCCCAGTCGCATGGCACTCTAGCTCATTCCATCCCTCGTCAGCACTTACGCTATCCACCTCTTCTGACGATGAAATCCCCATCCTTTCTGCGCCGCGTGATGCCGCCGGTGCGCATGCGCAAAAGAAAGATGTATCTGATACAATGACGCTCGCTAGTGTCTCGCCAAGTGAGATGGATAGTGATGCCGAGAGTATTGATATCGAGCATGCTTTAGTACAGGAACATGTACCTAGTCATCGGACTCCATGGGACGACGAAGAGTAGTACTGTAAAGACCCTTTACTCGGTGAATTGTGAGTGTATGATTTGGAGTTTTTTGTGCTTTAATGCTTAACGGGGATAAAGTGAGTGGCTGTTGCGGATGCGTGCATGTACTGGATTAGCATGGAATATAGACTTGTAAATCGATTCTAGCATATACAAAAACGAAAAGCAAAACAACACACCATATAATTGGTGTGTAAGACTGTGAGGCGAAAATGAAGACTTAAGATGAGAACCGAACATCCTTGAAGAGAAGTCCGCTCTTTTTATTTATTCGTGTCACAACAATGTGCCAACAATCCATGGAGAAACGAGCTTGGCGTATATAAGACAAAACAAAACTCAACGTCCTCAGCAAACAAATTTTCCATAAAATCTATTCAAGAAAGCAATCCGCCGTAAAGCGTTAACACAGTTCACCGCAAAGACAAAAACACCCGCCTTGAGTATCAATCGCATCTCTTGACCGCATAGATGCCTGACAAAGGCTAGCCTGGCAATACGCGGAGTAAATATAGACTCAGAGATCGATCAGGCATATACAAAAACTAGACTTAAAACAAAACCACACTGAACCCCTTACAAATATGAATGAATCCCATCAAATGTACCGAGGAAACTTCCATTGCCGCATCTGCCGAAATGGATGGAATCCCTTCTCGCTCTGCTCCACTTCAAGCGTCTCTTCTGCGACCGGCACGGAAGATCCTTCTCCGCTCTCTTCCTCGTCGTCTCCAGGCGTCGAGATATCGGGATGCTCGGTTAAACGCATCAAGCGTAAGCGCTCCTGATAGTCGGCGGGGTAAATCCACAGCGTAAGCGGGGTGGTCAGGAACGTGCAAACCAGTGCCATGACGACAAACATGGTAAACACGCGCTCACTCAAGATTCCAGCATTATATCCCACATTGAGAACAATCAGCTCAACAAGACCCTTGCACGACATCAAAGACCCAACCGCAAACGATTCTCGCCAGTGCAGACCATTTGCCCGCGCTCCGATTGTCGTACCTGCGATTTTGGAGAACATGGCGACCGAGATGATTGCGATCGTGTATGCCCAAGCGATGCCGTCATCGAGCAGACCCAAATTCGTGCTAAGACCAGAAAGAGCAAAGTAAAGAGGCAAGAAAAGCATTGTAATGACGACCTCGATCTTGTCCGCAATAACCTCGCGCAGAAGTTTGTCTCGCGGCATAACGAGACCAGATAGGAAAGCTCCAAAGATAGAATGCACACCAATCACGTCTGTGAAAAATGCCGAAGTCACAACAACGAGGAAAATGAGAAGAATCATGAATGGAGACGGAGAATGCTCACTCAAACTTCCAGTCTTCCGCGCAGCATACAACAGCATTGGCCTGACGGCGAGAAAGAGAAACAAGATCCATCCAATAGCGACAAGGAAAATATAAAGCACAATAATGCCGCTTGCCGCATTGACTAGAGTGATGGTCAGGGCGAGCAAAATCCAGCCAACGATATCATTTGTGACTGCGGCAGACAGGACGACCACGCCGACGTAAGACGAGAGTAATTTCAGTTCCGTCAATATACGCGCAAGTACAGGGAATGCAGTGATGGACATCGCAACACCAACAAACAGAGCGTAGATTCCAAATGACACTTGCGTGGCGGACTCGCTAAGAAACTGGTGATACAGCCCAACAGAGACCGCGACGCCAAGACCGAAGGGGACTGCCATTCCAAGAGCCGCGACACTGCTCGCAGTACGGATATTCTTGAACGCAAGCGATAAGTCAAGCTCAAGACCGACGAGAAACAGGAAGAAAATAAGACCCAGGTTTGCGACCAGCGTCAGGAGCACAATCGACTCTGTCGGGAAAATCATGGCCTTGAAGTTGGGAACGTGACCCATGACGGAAGGGCCGAGCAGCACGCCGCCAATAACTTCAGCGATGACCTTTGGCTGACGTATCATCGCAAGCGGATAGTGTAGTATACGACATACTGTGAGAATAATGACTAGCTACAGTCGAAGAGCGTGTTAGCGAGAGAACGGGCGACATCGAGCGTAAAAACAAAGCGTACCTGAACAATGAACAACACAACGGGGTCGGAAGCGCTGTAATCCACGGGATTACGCCCACTGAAGATGCTCGACGCAGAAACGGCAGCCATCGTAAAAAACCCAGAAGAGCAGCCTTGTTCAGTTAGATTTTGTGCTGTGGACTGGTGAGGAAGCTTGAGTGGTGGTGCTATTGGTCGTTAAGGAGTTCGTTCAGCGCAATCTGGGGCGCAGCATGCATTTAACGCGGCGGCCCATCTAGCTCTGTTGCTCTGTTGCTGCTGCAGCCGCGCGCTAATTAAAATTTGAGCATAATCAGCTTAAGGTTCATAATTAGACTTTCTAACCAGGCACCGGCTGAACTTGTGACCCCAAATTTGGCCCAATTATTTTATTCAACTAATTTTTCTCAAACCACAACTTAACTATACTTATGATTCTGCATCTACTACTATCGACTACCCATACTCAATCCTCGGACTCTCAAGTCTGGACCAGAACCACGACCTCGACCTCGTCACAGTGACTGCAAACCAACCACTTGATAGCCTACTCCTGCAATTCAGTAGTTCCTCCATACGCTGTAAAGAACATCTCCACGACAGGCTTGATCATGCTATCCAAAGACTCATATTTGAAGTCAAGAACTTTCGCAATCGACGAACCGTCAACTGTGGGCACAGAAGGCTTCTGATTCAGGAGAGCCTCGCTGGGCGGAGGGAACTTCTTGTCAGGAAACTGGCGTTTGGCCGACTCGAGAACCTGAAGAGCGTGTCAGTTCATAACCGATTGCTGAAAAAAAGATGACGAAGTAACATACAGAAAGATTAGAGTAGAAAGCAGCCGAAACAATGAATCTCCGGCCATCAGTCTTGGAATTAGTACTGGACTCGGCAAAAATCTTAGCAACATCCTTGACGCTAACAAGGTCTCCAATGAAAGTAGGAGGGACCTCAGGCATAGCCCAGGAGCCCGCAACAAGCGCGTTAGATCCTTCAAGCTTCGGCGTCTTGATAATGCTCGCTCCGATCACAACGGTGGGGTTGAAAATCGAAAATGTGTACTTCATTTCGGATTCATGCGCCTTGAAGAAATCCCATGCCGCCCTTTCGGCCGCCAGCTTGGAATAAGAGTATGGCGCGAAGGGGCTCGGGCTGGATGCAGCTTCTTCGTACGTAGTTGTCGCCCATGAGTCGTCATTGACGACAAGGTCCGGATCCGCCAGTTGCTCGGCTGTCATGGCAGCAATAACAGAGCTCATCAAGAGAACTTTCTTGACCATGGGCTCCTTGAGAGCCGATTCAAGAATGTTGATGACTCCGTTGACAGCTGGCTTGATCTTCTCAGAAAGCGGCAGAGTCTCGTCGCCCGTGGCAGAACCCTGAAGAAGTGAAGCAGCGAGATGATGGATATACGTCACACCTTTGACGGCTTCATCGTACGCGTTCGCGATGGTAATGTCCGGAATGATAACAGTTTCCAGCGCAGCTGGATTGGAGAAAGCAGCTTTGAGCTGAGTCGCTTTCTCCTCGCTTCGGACAGCGGCGCGGACGCGATAGTTCTGCACAGAGTATTAGCGACGAGGGCGTAACAAGCACTCAGACAAAATAACATACTCGCTCAAGCATTTCCTTAACAACATAAGCTCCAATAAAACCATTTCCGCCAGTGACCTGAAAGTAGTTAGTTCACGATATAGCAGAGAAGAGAGTGAAGGACACTTACAAGAACAAGAGGAGACTCCATTGCTACAATACCGACCAGGAAAACTAAGAACTAGGAGGTGTGGTATTATAAGAAGCCAGACAGGAGCGCATGAGAAGGGTATTTATAAATTATTCGATATAACTAGTTATGTACTGATGTATAATGTAATAAGATATCCCTAATCAGGCTATATATGAATCTGATTATTATTCCAATTGTAGATTGACTGATGACTGAGCCGGGACCGGCGTTCACGAGTGCCGGCCGGATTTGTAATTCGGCCTGATTCGGTAATTCTTGACAGTGCGAGCATACTCGCGTGCGTCTTAATAATAGCATCCGCTCTGGATACGCAATACTGGATCTGGAGGTGCAGAGATTTGTCGAATGTTGCGTTCGCGGCGACGATTCCCGACATATCCGGTCAGAACCAACCCCTTGACCGCTTCGAGCGGCGGAGAAACATTACCGCGCAACTATTGATTATTGTTTACTGATCACAAACACCGTGTTTCTTGTTTCTTGATTCTTCTTTGTTCTTTCGGCTGCATTGTGCCAGCAGCAGCCCTACGAGCATCAAGCATGCTGTGCATGCAAGGCAAAATGAAGTCATCGAGTCAAACGCCAGATAGTTTATAAAGCGCACGAGATCTTCAAAATGCATCTTTAACCCTTACCCACTTTCAACGCGTTGAAGATGCTCCTCGGGGGAATTCTGTTCAATCGCGCAGTAAATTATCGAATAATGAATTCTTCAAAGACGCTTGACGCATATCGCGAAAACCTACTGGAGGAGTATAAAGGAGCCTCAATTGATGAATTACCCACACCAAGTTTTATAGTGGATCTTTCCATCGTGCGCGACAATTGCGCGCGCATGCTTGCCGGGCTAGACGGACTGGGCAAAGACGTGCGATTTCGGCCACATGTCAAAACACACAAGGTATGATCCAGTTACATCGCGCTCCGAGCAATTTGGTGTAATTGAACTAACGATTCAGACCGTCGCAATTGCGCGGGAAGAATTAGGGAACGGACGACACAGTGCAGTCGTGACGTCGACGCTGGCGGAATTGCGCGGGTTAAGTCCTCTGTACGAGTCCGGCATGGTCAAGGACGCGTTATATGGTATTCCTCCTGCAAAGTCGCGTCTCCCCGAACTAGCAGAGATTGCGGGTACCATGGCACAATACAATGCAAATCTGCATCTCATGATCGACTCGGTTTCCCAGGTGGACCTGCTGTTGGCGACGCCCGATTCGGCACTGCCGTGGAGCGTGTTTGTTAAGGTCGACATTGGCGACGCCAGAGCAGGACAGCGTGTCGGATCTACCGAACTGAATGCTCTTTTGTATAAGCTCTTGGATTCCGATGTGAGTAAACGAGTCAAGCTGTATGGATTCTACGCGCATGGCGGTGGCAGCTACAGCGCGACCGACGAAACTGCCGCGTTAGGCTTTCTTGAGGACGAAATTACCGGAGTACGAGAGGCATCTGCTGCTGCTCGTGCCATTTTGTCAGAAGCAGGCTCGATTATCAGTAAACCTAGCTTGGTGCTCTCGGTCGGTGCAACCCCCACTGCGCAGATGTCTGCTCGCGCTGGTGACCAGGTGCGGCTGTGGTTTACGGAGCTGGCGGCGCATGGAGATGTTATCGAGGTACATGCAGGAAACTACGCCATGCTGGACATGCAGCAGGTCGCTACAGGGCTTGTGGCACCCGAGCAGGTGGCGGGCAAAGTCGTCGCAGAGGTGCTGGCATATTATGCCGATCGGGACGAGTATCTTATTAACGCCGGCGTTCTGGGACTGGCTCGCGAGCCTGGCAGAATTCCGGGTGTTGCGACTGTCAAGAGCGAGCCTGTAAGCGGACCGCGGTGGATTGTGGGCCGCGTGAGCCAGGAACATGGCATTATTTCGCGCCGGGAGGACGCGGTCGCGGGATTCGAGGCGGCAGAGACGCATCCAAGTACGGTGCGCCGCGAGTGGAAGGTCGGCGAGAAGGTCGTGCTGCTGCCTCAGCACACGTGTATTACGGCGTCGATGTACCAGTGGTACTTTGCAGTTGAGAAGGGAGTCGTGGTGGACGTGCTCGTGCCGTGGCGGGGGTGGTAGAGACTATAGGGTTTATAGGGTTTATAGGGTTAATGGGGTTTGCGCCTGTGCCTGTAATACGGCCACGCGACTGAGAACGCGGGGCTTGGCTCCGGGTCTGGAACGGCCGGACCCGGCGGGAGGCTATCCGGGCGGGTCCGGCACCGCTCATTGTGCGCGAGCCGCGCGATGGCGGACCCGGCCGGGCTGCCTGGTCACGTGCGCGCTGTTTGGTTTCGGCCGGGCCGCTTCCGGATTCTTCTCCAGTCTGAATACACCGCTGCTCGCCAGCCTGAACCCCGCCTGGCCTGTCACGAGCTGTCACAGACACCGTCTCGCCGCCGTCACGCGCTGAGATCGCGGCCGCTGCTCGATCGCGCTGTCTTGCCGGATCTCAACTCCTCGCTTTAAATACCCTCGCGATACCCGTCTGCGTTTTGCTGTTCTGTTCCCGCCGTACACACGCGCATCTACGCCTGCAGGCCATCTAGCCCTCGAAATGGACCCCTACGACCACGTTTACGACCACGGCCACGACCACACGCTCTCGTGGCAAACCCGTCTGAAGCGCTTCCTCTCTACGCGGGTCTCCTCCCTCAAGCCGAGCTCAGGACCCTACTTCAACAACCCGTTCGCCGCTCTGTCCGCGCTCAACCGCAAGCAATGGCTCTTCTTCCTCGTCGCCCTCTTCGGCTGGACGTGGGACGCGTTCGACTTCTTCACCGTCTCCCTCACAGTCACGCCGATCGCAGAGTCTCTGGGCCGCACAGTCACGGACATCACTTGGGGAATCACGCTCGTGCTCATGCTCCGTTCCGTTGGCGCTCTGATCTTTGGCTTGCTCTCCGATAAGTACGGCCGCAAATGGCCGTTCGTGGGGAACTGTGTGCTGTTCATCGTGCTTGAACTCGGAACCGGCTTTGTGCGCACGTACAAAGAGTTTCTTGGTGTGCGTGCACTGTTTGGCATTGCCATGGGCGGTATCTACGGAAACTGCGCTGCAACGGCACTCGAAGACTGTCCCATCGAAGCCCGCGGTATCGTGTCCGGAATGCTTCAGGAGGGCTATGCACTTGGATATCTGCTTGCTGTTGTATTTAACCGCGCGCTGACGACAACCACACCGCACGGCTGGCGATCCTTGTTCTGGTTCGGCGCAGGCCCGCCAGTTCTCATCATCGTCTTCCGCCTCATGCTTCCCGAGACCGACGCCTATATCGCGCAACGCCATCTTGAGCGCACCAATCCGCGTGCGGAGTTTGTTCACATGGCAAGGAAGAGTGTCATGGAATACTGGCACGTCCTGATTTACCTCGTCGTGCTCATGGCCGGCTTTAACTTCATGTCTCACGGCTCGCAGGATTTATATCCGACCATGCTCGAAGTGCAGCTCCAGTTTTCGACAAACAAGACGACTGTGACAATGGTCGTCGCGAATCTTGGTGCGATCGCAGGCGGCATTGTTGTCGGGCACCTGTCAGACACTCTCGGTCGTCGTCTGACAATCATGGTCTCGTGCATCCTTGGCGGCGCGCTCATCTATCCTTGGGCATTTGTCCGCAACAACGGAATCATGGCCGCTGTTTTCTTTTTGCAGTTCATGGTCCAGGGTGCTTGGGGTGTGATTCCAGTTCATCTTTCTGAACTCTCGCCTCCCGCCTTGCGCGCTTTCATCGTAGGCTTGGCATACCAGCTCGGCAACCTTGCCTCTTCAGCTTCTTCAACAATCGAAGCAACAATAGGCTCTCGATTCCCGCTCCCGACTACAGCCGACTCCGCTGTGCAACGATACAACTACGGCAAAGTAATGGCTATTTTCATGGGATGCGTCTTTGGCTTCGTCCTGATCGTCACGTTTCTGGGTCCCGAGGAACGCCATGCCGAAATGTCAATCGATCGCCGCTTTCAAGAGCATGAAGATGCTTACGATCACAAGCACGCCGCTGATCACGAGGATCGTGCTGTATCGCCTCTGTCTGAGGCGCCGGAGAAGACTGTTTAGCGGCCGGCTTCCCGTTTAATACTTTGTTTAGTACTAATTCGTTTGCTTAAGACGCTTGAGAGCGCCATGGTGTGTCTCGTGCGTATAATAATGGTATGAGTTTTTTTCAATTGAAGTAAACAGTTCTATATTCATAAATATGCACCATAAGCCATTCGCGCGTCAATTCACCGACACGGATCCTATATATACCTATACACCAGCACGTAATCCTATAATTCAGCAACCGACCATTTCACAAAGCCCAAATATGTACCGAAACAATACAACCCTCTATGGTAAAAACAATATGCTCCCAGATATCATAAACTAAACACCCAATAAAAATGATCCACGAAAGCAAACTTAAATGTACCGTGGGAACTTCCAATGCTTCATTTGCCTTAGAGGATGGAATCCCTTGCCTTCAGTCGCGGGCTCCGGTGCGGCAGTTACTGTATGATCCGAAGACTGAGACTGCGCCGGAGTAAGATGTTCGCCCTGTCTTGCCCCCGACGAAGGCAGCGCAGAAGCGCTTGCGCGCTTGATTACAGCCGCCGACGGCTCAGTGAGCTCTATATCAGTAGACAGAGTCGACGGCGGAAGATCGCTGCTATCGCCTTCCTCGCGCTCATATCGCAGCCGCGCCTGGTACGTTGCCGGATACACCCAGAGTGTGAGCGGTGTTGTGACAAAAGTGCAAATCAGGGCCATCACGACAAACATTGTAAATACACGCTGGCTCAAAATACCAGCATCCAACCCGACATTAAGCACAATCAGCTCAACGAGCCCCTTACACGACATCAATGAACCGACTGCGAACGACTCGCGCCAGTGAAGGCCGTTCACGCGCGCACCGATGGTGGCGCCAGACATCTTGGAAACGAAAGCGACAACAATGATAGCGATAGTGTATGCCCATGTGATTCCGTTGTCAAGTAGTCCAAGATTAGTCTTGAGTCCTGACAGCACAAAGTAAAGAGGCAAGAAGAGAAGCGTAATGATGACTTCGATCTTGTCTGCAATTGCTTCGCGCAGACGCTTGTCGCGAGGCATGACAAGGCCCGAAAGAAAAGCACCGAAAATGGCATGCACGCCAATGACGTCGGTTAGAAATGCAGAAGAGACAATAAGCAGGAAGATAATCAGAATCATGAGCTGCGACGGACTGCCTTCCTCAATACTGCCAGTCTTGACGGCAGCGTACTGCAGTAATGGCTTGATGAGAAGAAACAGGATAGCGGTCCATCCGATGGCAACAAGGAAGATGTAGAGAACAATGATGCCACTAGAGGCGTTGACTAGAGTGACTGTGAGCGCAAGCAGGATCCATCCGACGATATCGTTCGTGACGCCGGCTGAAAGGACGACGATGCCGACGTATGAAGAGAGCAGTTTAAGCTCGGTCAGGATACGGGCCAGGACAGGAAACGCAGTGATAGACATGGCGACACCCACAAAGAGTGCATAGATCCCAAACGAAATGCTGGTAGAAGAACCTTCGCCGGCAAACTGGTCGTATAGGCCTACAGAGACTGCGACACCCAATCCGAACGGGATAGCCATGCCGAGCACAGCGACTGTACCAGCGGTGCGTATGTTTTTGACGATAAGCGAAAGATCGAGCTCTAGGCCGACAAGAAAAAGGAAAAAGACAAGCCCGAGGTTTGCGACGAGCGTCAGGATGGCGACGGACTCGTCAGGGAAGATGGTCTCTGTGAAGTTTGGGATCCGGCTCATTACTGACGGGCCGAGGATGACGCCACCGACAACTTCGGCAATGACACGGGGTTGCCGTAGAAATGCAAGCGGATACTGAAGTAAACGACATAGTACAAGAATAATGATGAGCTAAACAAAGGTATTAGCCAGATCAGCAAGGATGTCCGACGTATCGCGCGTACCTGGATGATGAAGAGCACGAGAGGGTCGGAGGCGTCGTAGGTGGCCGGGTTGCGCCCGCTGAAGATGCTCGAGCTGGCGACCATTGCCGGGGAGTGCAGGGAGAAGGCTGCAAGATGGAATGGACGGGCACAGGAGCGTAGCAGGGGCGAGTGAGGGCTGTATATGTATTGAACCAGAAACTGTGGTGATGACGATGCAGTGCGGCATGGCCGCGCCGCACACGGTGTTTCAGCGCATCAAGAGCGCACAAGCGTCGCGCGGCGTGACGTATGTGCAAAGTGCAAAATACGCGGTGGGCCGAGTCGGGCAGGTTGGCAACACAGAACTGACAGCGTGACGGGCGACTGTCACGCGCATGACGTAGAACAACAACACTTGAAGCTGTGAGGCAGCACCCTGATTCAGCTCCTGATCCAGACACGTCAGAAGAGCTGAACGAGTTAGAGGAGAAACAGGAATGCGGAAGAAACAGGGCGAGAAGGGACAGAACAGAGCAATTCAGATCACGTGCTCATATCACATGATCTCTAAATCCTGCAAGTCTTGTTTTAGCCAAGGGTTTCATAAGCCTTATCTGAAATGGCTGTCTACTTTATGAGCTTATACGGCTATACCTATGGGCAATAAATGGTCAAGTCATGTACTCGTTACTTCCTTAAGCAAAGTTAAGCTGAGAAGGCGGAAAGCCGTCATTAGGGCTCACGGCCGAGCTGAGTGCCTGAGTCTATCCGACATCCGGGACACGTTCCGTCGGAAGCGCAAAGCAGCGCGCCATGCGGAAACCCAGTAAACCCCAGAAACCCTGGAGTGAGTCGGAGAAATTCGTGGAGCAGAGGTCTAAAGAAGTTCGGGTTCCGCACTAGAGCGGCTCCGAGTTTGCGCCGGCTGCGGAACTCACTGCGATTTCCGAAGAGAAGATACTGCTATAGAGTGCTTCTTAAGTTCTAATTCCGGCGGAAGGAGCAACTAAACGAATCTGGTCTGATAGGCCAACTGCTGGAGTCTAGTCTCCGAGACTGGACTAGTGTCTGGTGGACTCACCAGAGACTTAGAGAGTGAAAGTGGTCCTGGCTCGCGAGCATACGGTCTTGGCGGGCACACGCTCGCGGGCTGGTAGTTTGGTCCGCGAGCGCGGTCTGAATGGCCTTTTCGGGCTACGTCGTGCAGCCCGTGCTCGTAAGGTCGTTACTCGTTGCCGCGTCGGAGAGGTGAGTGCCGACTTGGTCATACTGCAAGCCCAGAGTCGTGGCGTGAGGGTCTGGAGTACAGCTCGCAGAGGAGGCCTGCGCGACCGGGAAGAGGCACGATAAAAGCCACGAAGCGCGTTTAAATATTTAAATATTTAAATCGGCCGCGAGCGGCGCCAGACCCGGTGTGGGGGGACAGGCCCGGGCACATCTCCGCGTGGGGGCGCGGCTGGCGGGGCCGTGCGGCGCGGCTTCCCCGCAAAGCGCTGGAGATTCGCGGAGAGCGCGAGGCTGCGGGTTTGCAGGGCCCTCGGCCGGGGATTTGGGCCGCGACGGGCGGGAAGCGCAAAGCACGGCGGCGAGGAGTGCTCAAAGGGCTTACATGCTTGCTGGGTTGCTTGTCTACAGGGTTTATAGGGTTTACAGGGCTGCAGGTCGCGCGAGCCTAGCTCGAACCAGAACCGTCCCCGCTACTCCAGCTCTGCGCCCGCACGGACGCCGCCCCGCGCGCACTTATAACTGCGGCCATCGCCCCGCCGGCGCAGACGCCGGTGCGCGCCAGCTGACTATGGACCCGTTGCCGTAGCAACCGCGCATCAACACTGCCCTGCTACTTCCCCACCCCTCGAGATGTCTGCGCGCGACTCTCCCGGCCCGGCCGAGGACCCGCGTGACATCATGCGCGACGCCGACGTCGATGCCGAAGTCGACGACGCCGCGCTGGTCGGCGTGACCACGCGCAAGTCCAAGGCCTGTCCGGCCTGCCGCAAGCAGAAGATCCGCTGCGTCATGGACGGCGCCGCGCCGCCGTGCCGGCGCTGTCTGGAGCGCGGCCTGCTGTGCTCGCCAAACAAGACCTTGCAGGCCATCGTGCTCGAGCAGGCAAAGTGGAACGCACGTACGACGCGTATCGTACGCCGTCTTGAGGCCGCGCTTCGCGACACGCGCGCTCAGCTCGCGCTCAATCCCGGCGAGCCCATCGTCGACGACGCGGACCACGACGACAACGACGCGAGCCTCGCGAACCGGGCGGACCCCAGCAATCCCAGCAACACCGACAACGCTAACAGCACCACCAGCCCCACCACTTTCCGCCAGGCGTCCACTGTCACACCTCCTCCGCCTTCCGCACGCCTTCTCAAACCCGACCCCGACCCAGATGCCGACCCGGATGCAGATGCCGACATCGACGTCGACCAAGACGCAGACCTGCTCGGCGACGACGCACTCGACGCGGCCTTGACCATCCCGACCCCCGAGTCCGCTGCCTCGGCACCCATTCAATCTCTCTACGAGGTCACCGGTCGCAAGCCATCGGCAGCCACAGAATTTGATCTTGACGACGGCGTTGTTTCTCGTCGCGACTTTATCGCCCGCGGCGTCATATCGCTTGCCGAAGCCACTCGTTTTGCAACCTTATACCTCTCTCGGATCGACCATTTCTTTTACGGGCACATCCACGACGCATATGCAGACCTTGCCGCTCTTCGCTCTGCTTCTTCAGTCCTCACTCTCACGGTTTGTACTGTTGGCGCACTTCACGATCCCGACGGCTCCGACGCGTACGGTCGTCTAGTTCGCGAGTTGAGATCCGCTGTCGCAAATCTCATGTTCCGACCAAGACTGGGCCGCGAGGACCTGCGCGGGTTCTGCGTCGGTGCGTACTGGATCGCCGACATGTCCTGGGTTTTGTCTGGTCTAGCTCTGCGAAAGGCAACCGCGCTCCAATACCACACCGACCACCTCGCTCAGCCAGTCTCTACCCGCGACCAGTTCGTGCACTCGCAGATCTGGCTTTTCACATATCTTTGCAACGAACAAGTTTCTTTACTCCAGGGCGTCCCGCCATCTGGCGTTGCACGCGACTATGTGCGCTGGGAGCAACACCTTGCTTCACGCTATGCGAACGAGGCCGACGTGCGCTGCCTCTCCCATATTGACCTGCTCCTGATTCTCTGCCGCGTGCGCGAGCTCTACGGTCTCGACACGACTCAGCCGATACCAACTATGCTCGTGCCCCAGCTCATTGACTTTAATGCTCAAGTCGATCGCTGGGCGGCAAAGTGGTCTGGAAAGCTAGGTAGGTCTCTTTTTATTTTTTTTTTTTTTTTGGAGTTTGCTAGAGAATAAAGCTAACAAGTTATACAGTCGCCAACCCGGCACTTGGAAACTTCCCTGCTGAAGCTGTTCGCGTGCATTACCATTTTGCAAAGTTCTACGTCTGCTCGCACGCTTTCCGCGGGCTGTCGACCAACGACGAACTTGGCGAAACCACGTCCACTCACGCGTCCGCATTTCTGACCGCAGACCTGCACAATCTGGCGACCTGCGCGATATCGACAGCCTTCGCCATCCTGCACGCTTTGCTCGACTCGCCGGAACTGCGCGAAAGCCTTGTCGGCGTACCGCATTACTTTCACACCATGTACGCCTTTGCGGCTGTGTTCCTGCTCAAGGTGGCAACCCGCTACACTGTACACATCAAAGTCGACACGAACCGCGTTCTCTCGACCATCACACAGGTTGTAGCCGTGTTTTCAGCCTCGCCTTGTGCGTACCAGCATCTTGTGCACCGAATCACTCGCGGCTTACAGGAAATGCTCGTTCGCTGCCAGGCTCAGCTAAAGGTGCCGTCCGGGATAGCCACGCCTGCTAATGGCTTGGTCGCGGACTTGAACCAATTTGGCAAGGACACGCTGCAGCTGGCGCAGACGCCTCACGACTCACTCGAGCCTTTGGATCTTGAAAACTTTGACTTCCTGTCCGCCATGCCGCCGTCGTGGCCTACGGATTTCAATATCATGTAGTTTTTGTTAATTATGCTAGTAATGGGCTTGCACGGCGTACCGGAACTTTGTCTCTTTAATTCAGTAATAATATATAATCAGATCTGTCTATAAATAAAAACTGGCGAGCGACCGACTAAGGTCGAACATGGCATGCTGCCTCCTTAGAGCAGGCCCGATGCTGGATCAGACGGGTCGAGGTATCTTGCCAGTGGCTGGTCTCGAGTAACAAATCATATGAAGCACGTTATTACAAAGACTTTGATCTGCCGCCGGCGCTCGGCCCGGCGCCGATATTGATATCGCGGGGCCCCGCGCCTGCCCCGCACTGCCGCAGCTGGCACGTTGCAACACCTTGGCTCTTGCTCTTTGTCGTAACTCTCAAGCATTGAAGCAACCTCGGCAACTCCTCCGCTGGTGCTTGGTGTTTGTTGTATGCTACTGCTTAAAATACCAAGGAACAACCGAACAAGGGTATATAGACCAAGGGCATATGCGAGGATATCCAGAACCAAACCGCCGCACCCGAACTCGGCCACTACTCAACTCCAACCGTCTTCAAGTTATCAAGATTCAAGTCTCCTCATTCCTCAAGTCCTCATCTTTAGGAGACTAGGACGAGTAGGGCCTGGCTAGTGGCTGGTGATATCATGACCCGACAGTAAGCAGAAGCAGCCTCAAAGACTAGAAAGACAACGGAACTATTCCCGGTGGGGCGCATATTTCGAAACTCACGTGACGGCCAAAACCTGATTCTGACCTGATCAGGTGGCACATGGCGGCTCGTGTAAACACTTCACCTGCTGATCAGCCCGAAAATGAAACTGCCGACCGCGTTCGCGGAGGCTTAAAAGCGAAGAACGCCAACCCGCCAAGAATAGTCGTATGACATATACCCAATCACGCCGAGAGCCACACACGGTGCATTCCCGCCTTGCCTGTTTTAGCAAGCTCCCCGCATAGTGAACCGACTGACCCGATACCCCCCGCCTTGAGGTCTGTCATCCGAACTGTGTCGAGCTGGAAGTGTGGAAATCTGGTGCCTGTCTGGGACCGGGACAAGGTCCGAACCGACTGGGACCTCAACTCAGCCCGGTCTCCGATATAAGTTCGAACATCCGTCGCTGAAAGACTGCCTGCACTTACCCTCTTACAATACCAACCAAAGCTGCGACTATGGCTCCGAATCCTGAGACTAAAACCGTGGACGACGGAAACGACTATGAAGATGAGAAACGGGACATCGAGATCGAGAAGCCGGATCACACGCAGATTGAAGGACTGGAGATCCCGGCCTACCGTCCCGATACTGAAGAAGAACGCAAGCTCGTTCGAAAGATTGATCTCTTTCTGCTGCCTACTATCTTTCTCATGTACTTTCTATCCTACATGGACAGAATCAAGTACGGGTCGCCTTTTTGATATACTCCAAGACGCGAACTGACAGATCCAGCGTCGGTAACGCGAAAGTCGCGGGAATGGCTACCGATCTCAACCTTTCTTCTGGCCAGTACTCATTGGTACTGATTGTCATGATTATCTTCTACGTATCGTTTGAGATTCCTACAAAGTAAGCCTCACGTTTGCAGTTCACACCTTTAGCCCGGTATATTAATGAGACTAGCATGATTCTTTCTCGCACTCGGCCGTCAGTCTTCCTGCCGTGCATCATGGTTACCTGGGGAACTGTTACATCGTTGATAAGTTTGGTCAAGACCTATCACCAGCTTCTAGGATGCCGAATTGTCGTAGGCATTCTTGAAGCCGGCTTTGCCCCCGGCGTCTTGCTTATGTTCTCTTCCTGGTATAAGCGTTCCGAACAATCCATGCGATTTGGAATTTATATCTCCGCTCCCGTGCTTGCCGGTGCCTTTGGAGGGCTTATAGCCGGCGCAATTATTGGCGGTATGGATGGCGCTCACGGAATTCCTGGTTGGAGATGGCTGTTCATTATTGAAGGAGTTGCCACCGTCGGATGGGCTCTGATTGCATTTTTCATTTTGCTGGACTTTCCGGCGACTAGCAGATATCTAACTCCTAGAGAGCGTCAACTTGCAGTTGCTCGTCTTCAGTACGACAGCATCGTCAATCGCAACGCGAATCAAGCACCAATGACCCACATGCAGGCTGTCAAGTTTGCTCTGTCCAACTGGCGGGTGTGGCTCGTTACTCTTGGATACATGATCATTACTGGTACCTCATCCATGTCTTACTTTTATCCTACTCTGGTACAAAGCTTAGGCTACACAAAGACCACTACAATTCAATACATGGTAAGTTCCCAGCTCTACATTTGCATAAAGCAATGCTAACCATCGAAATAGACTGTGCCACTTTTTGCTGTTGCTTTCGTGTTTAATCTCATGACGAGCTATCTCGGGGATCGCCATTTCCGACAGTATCGTGGATACTTGAATGCGTTTTGGCTTGTCATCCTTACCATCAGCTCCGTCGTGGTTACGACGTGCTACAACACGAAAGTACGCTACGTGTTTCTTGTGTTTATGACCGCAGCCGTGTGGTCCTCAACTGCGGCGACCCTTGCATACGGATCCTCCACGTTTGCGTTTATGGAACGCGAAGCCCGAGGAGTCAGTCTTGCGATCCTGAACGGAGTCGGCACTTCCGCGACTATTTACGGCGCATTTTTGTTCCCCTCAAGTGATAGTCCAAAGTATACTATGGGGTTCTCAGTTATTTCAGCTTTATCGTTCTTGGGGATCTTTGTATTTTTGGCACTGCAATTCTTGTTGCCACGCTATCCTGGAAAGCCGTTCACTCATCCTGAAGATGTTGCGGAACACGCGCCAGGAAACGCTGCCAGCGCAGAGTAAGTCAAGTCATGTAGTGAGCAGACTAAGCAGTATAGTCATAGTTGTATAGACAGCAGTCAGTAGACACTAGACACTAGACACTAGACACTAGACACTAGACACTAGACACTAGACACTAGACACTAGACACTAGACACTAGACAGTAGACATTCGACATTAGTCATTAATCAATATGCTGAACAGCTGAAGACTGAAGAAATAAGAATCTAGTCTTTCCAACAAGATACAATTTAACGCGTTGAATTCTCTTGCAAGTTTAGGCTATTTAGGGTTCAGGGGCACTTCAAGAGCACAAACCTTGAATATAGCTTGCAGACTAAACCCCGCACTTTAATCGATTGATCTCGGTCGGCTTGAATAATCATAACCCGAATAGCAACAAATCCAGAGTCACGCAGACAAAGGTCGGATTATCTTTCCTAGCCATCGGTCATCAGACAAGGGTTAAAGCACAAAAATCGAGATGGGGGTGAGAGTTCCGCGTCTCCAGTCAGTCGCCCAGGATCCGGTGGAGTATAAATTTAACGTGCGCACGGATGGGGGCGGCAATTTAATTTTATTGCTGCTCGGACGATCGCTTCGCCGAGCCGAGGACGGCAGACGAGCGTTAAGAGGCCACAAGGACGCGGTCCACCCCCACCGTTCGGGCTAAGCATTACTTGGTGTTCTGTTTCCTGCGGCGGCATTGATGGACCAGCGGGGCTCATAGTTGATTGCTCGAACAGTTATTGAAGGCGGGGCGTAGACTCAATTGACGTGACTTTCTATTCAAATGCACAACTCGTCTCAACACAGCAATCCTCAGAATAAATGCAAGTTAAAGCCCACGTAAGATCAAATATACTGACGCAGATACTCGGTCAATGCAATCATCGCCATTGCCTGCCCGTACGGCATGGACGTAAGCGGAATATCTTTGTAGAATTGCAAACTGTCGCCCATTCCCGTACCAAACGAGGTCTGAAGCAGCTCGCCATCTTCGCTGATGTGTCGAAGTACTCCCGCAATCGCCTTCTGTGCAACCGGCAAGTAGCTCTTAGATATATAGCGCTTACGGACAGCCTTTAAAATGCCATACGCAAACCCAGCAGTAGCAGAAGCCTCCAAATACGACGTAGGGTCGTCGAGTAAAGTGTGCCAGAGTCCAGTCTCCTCATCTTGCAGCTTTGCCAGCGCCGATACCTGGGCGTCGAGAGTCTCGATCAAGACGGTACGTAGATAATCGGACTCCGGGAGATCAACAAGCTCAATGAATTCGGGAATAACAATGGTTACCCACGAATTTCCTCTCGCCCAGCGCGCCTGTGCAAAATTGTGCCCGCCCTCCTCAAACGTCCAACCATGGAACCACAGGCCGGTTGAGCGATCAAACAGGTACTTGATGTGCGTGAGGAACTGCCGCTTAGCCTCGTTGACATACTGAGGTCGATTCAGAACCAGCCCAATCTTGGCCAGCGGCATGACGGTCATCATGAGCGTGTCGTCCCAGAGCTGGTTGTAGTTGTCGGTCAGGTACGTTATATGCTGCATGCCGCCGTACTTTGTCCTCGGCAGATCGTACATTGCCCACTCGGCCCACACGTCGAGGTATTCTCGAGTCGAGGCATTCGGCTGTCGATCGTACATGTAGGCCAGAGTCAGAAACGGGGCCATTGTGTTGATATTCTTTGTTGTGGTGCCCTCGGCGAAGCGCGCGTCAAACCAGTCGGTGATGATTTGCAGCACGCTCTCGTCGGCAGTCAGCGCGTAGTAATGCCACATGCCGTACAAGCCGATGCCCTGTGTCCACTCCCAGCCAGCCCAGCCCTTAGTATCAATGATTCGTCCATCGGGGATTGGCATAAGAAATTGACCTGTGGTGTCCTTGATCGTGAGCAGGTTGTGAATGAGCTTGCGGATGTTCGCGTGCACCTCCGTGCTGGCGATTGCGCCGACGATGGTAGGCATGGCTGTAGAATCTGCTGGAGTATAATTGGGTCTTTGGGAGCAGCAAAAATAAATGACAATACCGTCTCCTAGACGGCTTTCCGGGGTGAGGAGGGTCGAGCAGGCTGTCTCGTGTTATATCGTATATCCGATCATCGAGGACGCGAGTTGCGCCGCGCGTGCTGCGCTCTGCGCGCGGACCCACGCGTACGCCGCACACTTGGTTGCCGGGGCAACGGCTCCGGGCGAGCTTTGCGCCGAGCCAACACTGTGCAGATCTGACTTGGCCCAGGTCTGCCCCCACCGCGCGCTCAGTTCAGACACTTGGCCGTGTAGAAGGGAAGGGTTAAGGCCAAGTATCAACAGCTCCAAGCGGTTCCTGGGCAGCCTTCTGCTTCTAGAATAGCAGACTGGCAGGAAGCACCCAGCACGCCCCCACAGCCGCTCCGCACCCCGCGCTGATTGACCCCAGACCCCGAGATCTGCCCCGCGCCGCGCCACCTGACGTGCATGTTCATGTTCACAAAATCACGTTCTCGATGGAAACCACGGATCAGGATGCTCTTTTTAGAGCCCCGGGCATCCGCTCAGCTCAGCTCAGCTCCATCCGCAGCTGCGAGCAGATCCAGTCCTCCTCAGTCCTCTCTCTACCGCAATGACGTCCCAACAGCAAACAGCACACCAACTCGACACTCTCAAGGCCTCTGGCGAGCACCTTGACGACTACGACCGCCCGCACTACGAGCGCATCGACCGCGAAGTTGCAAAGTACGCCGACGCGGACCCTATCGCCATCGATGCCGCCACCAATGCGCGTCTCTTCAAGATGATCAACCGGCGAATTCTGCCTGTCATGGTCATCACATATTTCCTGCAGGCGCTCGACAAGGGGACCCTCTCGTTTGCCTCGATCATGGGAATCAAAGACGACGCCCACCTCGTTGGCCAGGACTACCAGTGGCTCACAACATGCACGTATTTGGCCGTGCTGATTTGCGAGTTTCCCACCAACTGGGTCGTCCAGCGGGTCCCGATTGCAAAGTATCTCGCATTTAACATCATCTGCTGGTCAATCGCTCTCGCTTGCCATGCTGCTTGCAGAAACTTCGCTAGTCTAGTTGCAGTTAGAACTCTGCTGGGCATGTTTGAGTGCTCATGCCAGCCTATTTTTGTCGTTCTGTCTTCCATGTGGTACCGTCGCGATGAGCAGGCTCTCACTGTCGCGTTCTGGTACATGATGAACGGTGGCCAGCAGATCGTGGGCGGATTGCTTGCCTACTGCTTCACTTTGATTCACGGCGCTGCACTGGATAATTGGCAGATTTTGTTTCTGTCTTATGGCTGCATTTCCGTTTGCTGGGGTGTGTTTGTTTTGTGGTGGATGCCCGATTCTCCCATGCGTGCAAAGTGTTTCTCTGAGGAAGATAAGCGACTTATGGTTGAGCGTGTGCGCAGCAACCAGACCGGACTTCAGAACCATCATTTCAGAATGGATCACGTCATAGAAGCACTTAAAGATCCTCAGGTCTGGGCTTATCCATTCATTCAGTTCTTCACCGCTCTCCCCACATCAGGTCTTGGTGCATTTGCAAATATTATCGTTGCCGGGTTTGGTTTTACGATCCTTCAAACTCAGCTGCTTGCCATGGTTCTGGGAGCGTATCTGATTATCGTCCTTCTCAGTTCGGCGTGGATTTTAAAAAGACGCAACAGAATATCATCACTATGTTTTGTTTTGTCCTGCCGTCAATTGCCGGCACAGTGGTCTTGATGACCTTACCTAATGATGGCTCGACTGCACACTCTGCTGGCCTTCTTTTCTGTTATTACATGACACTATCGTTCTGGGCTGCAGCTACTATCGGGTTGTCCCTTCTTTCTCGAAATATCGCCGGCCAGACCAAGAAGACAGTCGCGATCTCGATGAATTTTGTCGGATGGGCTGTCGGAAACACGATCGGTCCCCAGGTTTTTCTCACCCGTGACGCCCCAAAGTATCTGACGGCATTCGCTGTTCACATGGGCTGCTACGGATTGCTCTTGATTCTTCTTATATGCCTCAGGTTTTGGTTAATCAGACAGAACAAATTGAAAGACGAGAAGCTCGCGCAGAATGAAATCGCACCGGATCTTGATATGACTCACGCGTTTGAGGATCTCACTGATATCGAGAACATCAACTTTCGCTATATCTATTAGCTTTGCATTGAAATTTGAATTGGTTCCGCGGCTCCGCGCGATATTATATGTATATGCTCTTTGTATATCTGCGATTGAAATTCTTTGCAATGGTCGAAGTATTTCGATCGGGGCGCATATAATTGAGAATTGCATGATTGTATTGCACACATGTAACGAATATACGTTTTTTATTTCCTTGAATCTTAAATCTAGATATATTGATCTAATTCTACGCTTAACCATATTGTTCTATAATATGCACGCAAGACATTTTACGCATTACTGTTCACCGTATCCGTCCGAGTCTCAATGGCATGAATTCCAAGCTTCTCAAATTCATGCGCTGCTCGTTCCGACTCGTGCATATCCTTCTGAGCGTACTTCCGCGGCCGTCGAACTGAAACTGCATCCTTGTCGCGGAATACGAAAGTGGGGAGTCCTTCTTGGAACATATCGTCAATATCCTCAAGCTTGCGACTTGCTGTCTCCGGGTACAGAGCGTAAAGAATAGAAATAGAGACCCAGTTGAAAACAAGCCAGATGATGTAAATTTCCATGCAGACTATCAATACCAATAGGAGTAACCTGAAAGACCTTGTAGTTCGCTGCCCACTGAGCAGCCACACTAACAGAAGCACCCTTATGCGCATGTGGAGCGAATTGATTTCAGTGTTGTAGAGCCAGGCAGTTCCTTGCCAGCCAGCACCAAAGCATGCAGAGTAGATGAAAGTCATGGCCACCGCAGTATCTCCGTATGATTGCTGGAGCTAGCCCGTACTAAATTGATTATAGCGAACCGAGATAGTCAACGCCAGATAGCACACAGCACAGCGGAAGATCCTGAGCCAAGTAAGAACTAATCTCTAAATTCTTAAAAAGCAGAGAGCGCCTACCAAATACTATTGCGCCACGACGACTTCATTTATCAGTCATCATTTGAACAAATGAAAAGAAGGTGTACTGAATTCCGTTGACCGCCGTGATCAAATGCGGTATCTTGTTCTCAATCCCCAGATACGTGGTCAGCACAACCGGTAGATAATACGACGTAGCGTTGATACCAGATAGCTGTACAGTAATCTGCGTGCCGAGGCAAAGCATGAACCGTCTCAGCGTGGCTGGTCCGCTCTCACTGGACCTACCTCGCAACATATCCCCCCAACTGACGCCAAATTCCTCTTCGGCGCGGTAGGTCTGGATGATCTCATTCTTCTCAGCAACAACGGTGACACTGTCAACTGTCGCACCGTCACCTTCGAGATATACAATTATCTCTGTAGCCTCCTCGACGCGGCCCACTGGATCAGCCATCTGAGGGTGAGTTAGCCTATAAAACAAACTCGCTAATAGAGAGTCAAACAACCTACCGAGGTGACTCGGGTAGCCAAGGAACAGTGCAAAGCACAACAATTCCAAAGAGAAGCTGGGGAGCAAGAAGTAATCTCCCTGCAATGCTTCCGTCTAGAAATGAAAACCCATACGTTACCCAGTTTGCAAGACAGAAACCAGCCACGTTCAGGACAACATATATCGATTTCTTTGCTCCTGACTAATTATGAAGTTCGTGCAGTTTGGATTTTTGCTGCTGATGTGTATCGTCATTCTCTTCTTCGGATATGGCCTCGCGGGTATGATACGTAGGTACGCAGTGTACCCGGTTAAGGCGATGTCGCCGCAAGTTCTACCGACGCTGCAGCTCAGCAAGACCTTATTGCTGCCCGAGACAAAGCAATCTATCAATGGCTGGTCGATCTCGAAGTACCGCTTATTCTGCTACACATTTACTGCTATGTTCATTTTCTTCTGGCTACCGAACTGTCTCTTCACTGCACTCTCTACGTTCAACTGAATAACGAACTGTGCCAAGCTTGCGTATGTCGCCGGATCAAAGTCGGGACTAGCATTCAACCCATGTACCACCTTCGATTGGTCAGTGATCGACTACACGATTCCGCTGGTGCTCCCGTTTTTCGCAGTTGTCAACAAGTTCGTGGGAGTCTTGATTGGTGGTATTGTCACATTGCCGCTGTACTGGTCGAACTACAAGTATACGGGCTATTTCCTCCAAAAAACGCGAATGTCTATGATAACATGGGTAGTCGATACAACGTCTAGCGGATCTACCATGATGGCGCTTTTAATGTCGAAGCGTACAAGTCTAACTCGCAGACCTATATTGGCGCAGGTCAGATATCGATGCTGGGCTCTTTCTATACGCTTTACACGTGTGCGTTTGCCTATATCTTACTGATTGAGTGGAAAGCTATCTCGAGCGCGATTTGAGAGTTTGTGAAAAGTTTGAAGTTCTGGTGGAATACCGTGGAAAGGTAAAAAAATAAGTCAAACTACAAAAATTCCAAGGATCAAATGTCGGACACGATGCAGTACTACGCTGAGGTGCCGGATTGGTGGTATCTGTTCGTCATGATAGTTTCGCTTGCGATTGGGATCATTGTTATTACGGTATACCAGACCCACACGCCGGTTTGGACACTGAATGTGACCATCCCGTTATCTATTGCGCTCGTGATTCCGACTATCATTATCTCTTCCATGACTGGATTTTTGATTCCGGGCGATACCCTCGCCGACACTGTCGCACGCTACAAGGACCGTCAATTCTTCTTTGCGTGTTTGGCTACAATACCGACGAACAAGCAGAGAACTTCATCTCTGACCTCAAGCTTGCGCACTATGCCGAATTGCCTCCACGTTCTGTCTTCCGCGCCCTGATGGTTGCTACGCTAATGCAAAGTTTCATCACTACCGGCGCCATTACCTGGCTGATCAGTTCCACCCCGGACTTCTGTACCGCTAACTAACCTGCACGTCTCGTCTGCGCTTACTTCAACCGGCTTTACTCGACCACGATACATATGACGTGCAGAACCTGCTGTTGAAGTGCACGTTTCTATTTGGAGGTATATTTGGCGTGGGCTTCTGGTATGTCCGTCGCCACTTCCCGAAGTATCTCTGCCACGTTAATCCGGTCATCATTCTTTCCGACGTCAACCGCTACGGCACGACTAACCTGTCCTACTTTACTCCGGGCTTCTATTGCGGCTTCGCCTTCAACTACTTTATCCGTCGCCGCTATCTTGACTGGTGGTCCAAGTATACTTAAACCTTTATGTCTGGACTCACTGTTGGTATGGGTTTCTCCGGGATCTTGATCTTTTTTCTGCGCAGTATGAGCCAAAAGCACTGAATTGGGGGGCAACACTGTCTCGAAGACAGATGTGGATGGAATCGGGACTGCGTCTTGGCGCCTGAGGGAGGATTTGGGCCGTCTGTCAGATCATGGGACTAGCTATTATTATATGAGAAGGATGGTTGTGTTATCGGCTATGGGAGCTGCAGATTGCTAGCGTGTTGTGTTGCCGATTATAAGTTATTGTCATTATGTATGTATATATGTCTCTGGGGATTATAGTATAAATTTTGAATTTATGAATCAACGATTACATTCTATCAGCTCTAGTCAACTATAACTAATTAACTATTCCAAATAAACAAAAAAGATCACTTAATAAATGTGAAGCTGAAATGCATGACTTTCTCTAAGTTATATATGTCTATATATACACGACGTGAGACGATGAGAAGCAAAATCTTTCGAAATAACAGTAATTGCGCATGCACGATGACCTGCAAGCGCATTACAGTTCTGCGCTGCCTCGATTCTTGTCGCACTATATATAGTCGCTATTCGAGCACAGCTGCAGCTACTTTTCAGTCTGAGCTATATTCTCGTTACTCGGGATGTCTTTGTCCTCTAATAAATGGTGCTCAAATTCCCGAATCTCCTCCATTTCTTGCGGAGTGGCGGTGCTGAATGCGGATAGAAAAGTGTTCCATACAATTGAGACCAGGTTGACAAATAGCAGGCGATACTCCAACGGGACGAGTCTAAAATTGACTATTTGCACAGCTGGCCATACCGCATAATTGGCTACCATAGTGGTATAGTACTTGTCATTGATCTCGTGCTTAAAGTGCTCCCACGAATGTCCTTGTAGCACTTCCATAGATACGTAAAACAGTCCAGTCCCGACGGGAGCCCATAGAATTTGATCAGCCGCCATTCTCACCCAGGCTTCAAGATTAGGTCGACCAGGAAAGCTGATACGAGTTCCAACAAACCGATACCAGTTGCTGACTATAGGAGCAAAGACAAAACTGCCGTGAAAAACCATTCGAGCCGTCCGAGCGTAGTCATAAGGCTGCTTCTCCTTTGTAGGAACAGCTTTCTGGGCAATGAAATCACCTGTTCCAAATAGGAACTATTCAAATCAGCAAAATAGCCTATTCAAAGTGCCACGAGAGCAAATAGTACATACGCCCGTCGTCAAGCATTGTGTAAGAAGAGGTCTTGCCTTCATGTGAGCATTGTATGCTCTGTAAAACGAGGCCATAACTGAGAGTGGGAAACAAGCAAGATGGTCTTTTGATATTTGGCGGTTTCAGGTCCGCAGACTGCTGAATCTTGTTCTCTCGAGAAAGCAGGAAATATGATGCGCGAGGATGACAAAATTAGAGTTATTCTGGTATATAGCGCCGCGCGGGGTGCGCGGGGTAATAAAGCCTCGAGCGCCGTCGTCTCGGGGCACACCTACTCGGCGCCGCACGCTATTCGAACTCTCGTCTCGAGCCATATTAGTTATGTCAAATCAATTAAGTTAACTATAACTTAGCTGCAGGCGCGCGCGGGTATACGGCAGCATATATTTGCATAAATTTCCAGAAATAAAATCGATTTATGTAACTATTTAGCTATAAAGTCTACTCAGTCGATAGACGATGAGTCGATAACTGTCGATAAAAAGTCGATCATTACTCTGATACTCGTCGTAAGTCATAATGATATTTACCCTCGATCAGCTCATTATAGTTAGTTAAGAATAAAGAAGTCAGTTAGTTGTTGGCTGTTGCAGGAGGCTGGGCATCATTTTCGACTAACTCTGTCGAATGAGCAGACTTTGCGTCGAAGTCATATCTTGTGGCCGCTTGCTCTTCTTTCAACTCCTCGAATCTCTTTTCAGCAGCCCATGTCCAGGGCGCATCCGCAGCAAACAAAAGGTCCATTTCCTCGAGTGTTCTTTGGTTTGACTCGGGAT